>OV121081.1:10740354-11167178 GCA_921293015.1 Phorcus lineatus | reverse complement strand
AAGTATTGTTGGAAAACTTTAATATGTTTTTAAATATTTACAGCAGATATTTCTATGTTGTTTCAAAATCTATTGCATAATCTAGCAGTTTTGTAGTTCATTGGAGATATATATAACAAAAACGAGATAAATAAAATTAGGATTGATAAAAAAAATTAATATAATTTATTCATAGTAGCATACTCCAGTTGCCAAAAAAGCAAAGTTTTAAAATGTGTACTAAAATTATTAACTCAATGACATAGAGTGATGTCACTTGTTGAATAACTTATGGAGGCAGTGTGAGCCATTCAATGAACATTTGATTTATATTACAATACATATTTGGCTTTTGTTTGCGAATACTATGTAAATTATACATATATTTGTTTTCATAATTGTTAAAACTCTAATTCAAGAAATTAACCTAGAGCATGTAGTTTCTGTTCACACTTGCAGACTTTACAGTGATACACTTCCTCATTGATCTTGCAGGTTTTTCCTTCACTGAATTTGCCTGTTAGCCATAATGCTATAATGTAAACATCTGTCTCCAATACTTTATTTAAAACCATCATCTTATGTCTGCACCATGAAATGAATAGTTAGTGTATTTTTTTTAGCTTGACATCTTCATCAAGAAAGGGACCCATACAACGGGGGATGAAAGTGAGTTTTATAAAGTTGCAAATTTTCATTGTTTGCATGTAAATCCTCAGGCTATGGTTCTTATGGACACTCATTGTTTGTTATGCAAAATCTTATCAATAGTGTTTTCTTGTAAAGCATTGAGTGTTGCTGAAAGTAATCAAATCAATGCTCATACATTTAGTATAGTGACAATCTAAAGGTATACATCTTGATTTTTGGTTCATCTGTTTGTAACTTATTGCTATATTGACTTCTTCTCAAGAACCACTTTCTCTAAATAATTGAAAGCTTTTGTAAAGACTCTTGGCTAATAAGGACTGATATTGATAGATTATGTCCCAATGTGGTCACTGATAACGACCATTGGAACCACACCTTAAAAAATGTTGTCTTCTTCTCAAGTAGAAAAAGTCCCAGAAAGATGATATTTGTGGCAAAGGATATATAGTAAAGTATTCTTGTTTAGAAGCGTGATTTTTCAATTGAAAAATATTAACTGTCATATATACCTATGTTTGGCATTTCAGGATAAATGTGCAACAGAGTGTTGTGTTTTAAATCATGTCAGCATATAAAGATTTGGCACATATCAAAGGAAAAATATCATTAAAAACATGGAGTGCCAAAGAGGTTAAATTCTGTTGTGGTTGTCTTTACATCATAGAAAATGTAAACTTTCAACCCTTGAGGCTACTAAATATGATGATGGCATGTTTCAGTCAACAAGCAGATCAACGACAAGGAAAGGATAGCAGCAGCCATGGAGAATCCCAACCTCAGGGAACTCATCGACCGATGCACTGAAGATGCACCTTAGCATTTTCTCATCACAGAGGTTACTCAAGTCAGCTCACCCTTGTAGCCTCTGGTACAAGTGGATCACTTTCTTTGCAAATCAAAATTAATTGTGCAAATATTAGTGACGAATTCTAGAAGACTGGAGTTCTTTTATCTGTGCTTTGCGCATATATTTTTTAGAAAAAAGAAGTCAGTTTGGGATCTAAGACAATATTTAGTATAATAGACATACATATAGCAACTGTGTTTAAAAAAATGAACAAGATGGCCCACTTGAATCAGAGGTAATGAGAGAAGAGTAACCAAAATGGGAGATGGCACCCTCGTGGAGGATGTGACTGTGTTTTTGTGGCAGGGGTTCATGTCTGTAAAATGAGAAGGGATTGCGCTCTTACTTATCTGAATTGTACTGGAGTATGTGTTAGATATAGAGGATGTAAGTTTGGAGAACACTGCTGAGGATGAATATCGTCTGTTTGCTGGTCAGTGATTGTCTGTGGAATGAATGATCCGTATCTGGTACACTATTTGATTTTATGTATTATACCAGTTGATATGCCCAACTATTGTTTTAGCTCAAATCAAAGATTCTGATTATTGTTTGACTCTAAAGAAAGTTGATGAATATTTTCACCTTGTTGATTCTGATCTATGTGGATAAATAGTATTATAATGGTGTTTTCATATCACTTCCTGCATCAGCCGAAAACCCCTAAATCGTCCAAAGATCAAAAGATGATATGAGATTTTTTACAGGATTTGATATGAAATACCATTATCATGTGAGGTATGGCAGTGTAATAAATATGCGGCAATATTAAACTAGTTTAGCACCGCTGCACGTATGACTTCACAATGGTGTGTAGTTGTGACATCACAATATTAGTGCTGCCGTCACAATTGCAGAAATGTTAGTTACGGCACTCTATTGACAATTATGCTTGATTTATGTGGGCGAGTGATACACAGAATACTGAACTTCCTAGCATTCAATACCATTTTTATCAAACTCATGAATTATTTGGTATGAAACTTTCTTCATTCGTTTTATATTAAATCATGAACTTGTTAATAAAAATAGTATTAAATGGAAGGTCGTTTTGTATCCACTAAATATTTATCATAGATTGTTACCTGGAGCTTAGTTGAGGCCTCAAGACTTGTTCCCTTTGCTGATACGGGTTATCTGTGTGATGCAGGCTTATACAGAATGCTTGATGAAAAGTCTTGCATATCTGAATTTATAAGCATGTAAAGGATAAATCTGTTAATGATATCTTTTGACCCTTGGACACCTTATTGTACCATCAGCTTGATATTCTAGTATTACATAGATGTAACATCAGTTAGCTCATGGATCACATTACATTGATAGTTTGAAGAGGTTTAACAATGTTAGCAATATCCAGGAATATTTTTCCACTCTAGTTTGAAAAAAATAAGTTTCATATTTTTCTTATAGACCAAGAAACTTGGGGTTGTCAAGGGGGGAAGCTGCATTTCTTACAAGTCGTAAACTATATTTTTGGTATTGAAATTGAAATTAAGAGATCAAATCAAGCCTCTTGAGACGTTGAAAAACATGTTGAAGCCTTCAAAAGTTTCTGCAAATTGGAGAAACCCTGTGCTTAGTAAATGAGAATTCCCGCCCATAAGGGAGGGGGTGGGGGGGGGGGATCAAAACAGATATCAAAAGACACATTTAAGCCTTTGCATGGAACCCCCTTTCCCCCCTGGCCCCCATCCGCTTAACTAGAGATATTACAAACCAACACCACCCAATACTCCAAGTCTTTGTCTCTACATTTATGCATTAAATGAAAATGAGATTCTACTTGATCAATGTCAAAGCATTGTCAGCTAATGTGATGACTATTCCAGAAAAATTCAAAAGAATATATGTATTTATCTAATTAACAATGTGATCAATAGAAACTTTATAACCGGGAATTATTCCGATTTATTATTCACTTTCTGTTGTAAAGAAAAAGAAATAGTTATACGCATTTTTTCAGACTGCTTAATCAAGCTGTACAATCTATGTAAATATGAATTATTACATTTGTTAAATTTGATATGCAAAATAATTATATAAAATATGCAAGATTAGATGTTTTATTGAAGGAATATCTATTATGAATAATTAAATTATTATAAGGCCAAATTTTATATTTTGATGTTTAGGTGTTCCTATTACTCATACGATTTTTACTTGTCCAATAAGAAATCATATGAGAATTGCAACTTTTCCTAGGAGAGGGCGCTACACTCGAAACACGAATTTTAACGGTTGGCAGCAAGGTAAATGAGGTGTAGGAAATGGTCAGAAAAAATCTCCATTAGTTTGGCACAAGGGACTAGTCCAAGGCCGCTATTAATTATTGGAGACTTTGAGGACCATATCTAACTTAAAACTAAGTCACTTGTAACTATTGGGGGGGTCAATACCAACTGCCATATTTATGTTAACTAAGTGTCAAAACACTTCAAATTCATTTTTTTTTAAATCTTCTTATTTTGCTTTCAAGTTTAATATTAATGTGTTTATTTTACGTATTCGATTTATTTACCGCAAAACATTGGCAACCCTTGAGTAACCCTATTGGAGTTTGGACATTAGTTGAAAAATATTGGAGTGTATCTTCACTTTATTATGTCTATTGGAGACAAAGCAGGTGCAAGATGGAACTAATGTTTACAAAACTTAGTTTTAACCAGTGATAGAGACTGGTGCAATTTAAAGTGATACGGGGAAGTTGGTGTGTACGATGACATAAGCAGATATTTTGTGAATGATCTTATCTTTATCCTTTGGAGGCAGTATAACCTTGCATTGTTCTTACAGAAATATTTGTTCTCCTGATTGTTATTATATGATTATACTGAGTGATTTTAAAGGAAATAAATTGGGTACAACATGACAGCTAACGTTTGATATTTCTATTTCCGTTAAAATGTTAGTTCAATTTTATACTCAATAGAGACATACTTGATGACGATACTATCCTTGGTCAGAAGAGGACATTGCTTTTTTCTTATACCTTATTCCAAGATTATATCATTGATCGGAATTGGATACATATTTGGGAAATCTGAGGCAGTAATGCTTTTACTTTGTAGTTAAATCATGCATAAAACGATAGGTAAAATATACAACGAGTGTGGTTATGAAAGACTGTTATTCAATGATGCGCTCGTAAAATATGTTCGCTCAGAAGTTAATGCAAAACTTCGAAGGACATTTAGAATCGGAGTAAGTCAATGTATTAATATAGAACAATCTATGGAAGAATCGATTGATATATGTTTGTATTTTGTATTGAATTTTAACCTCACTCACTCTAAATCACCTCTTATATACGACCCATTACATATTTCTCGCCTTCATTTATCTTACAAATATATAGTATTAAATAGAAAGTGGATGTTTGGTTACGATGCTTAAAGCAAATAGAAACTGCAATTTAGCCAAATGCTATTGCTGCATGAGTAAACATAAACTTAGTTTTTGTGTTTTCCCCAAATCAACAAAGTCACAAATAATTATTCAACAGTCACTGACCGTTACACAGTCCTAAACATGGGAGAAGATGCAATCCCGGGGAAACAATTTTAATGTCCCTGATAAACGTTAGGATAAAATGTCACCTCGTTTCATGATTGTGTTTAAAAACGATATTTTAAGATTGATTTGATATTGTTCATGTTTTAAGGCATATTGCAAGTTACACTTACAAGAGGAGTAATGAACACTGGTTTAGTGGTAGCAATCAAGCAATGGCCCACCATAAACAATGCATTTACAATTAACCAACAATTAGGTGTGTGCTCCACATGTCATTCATGAACTTTTGTAGTACTCCCAATCTTCCCAAATTTCATTTAAGAAAATATACTTCAATCAAATTTGATGTAGCAAATTATGTATGACAACAGTGGAGGAAACAGGATCCGTTGACGAGCCAGTCATCGGTTGAAATTTGAAGTTGGAATAGGTCATATAAACCCTGGCTTTGACCTTATCTATTTAAGGTCTCTAATATTTGGCCGTATTATGTACTCATTATGACGGCCAACCGGTGCACCAGGTCACGCTCTGCCTTTCATGCGCTTCCATTAAGGGGACATTCACACCGAATCTCATCCATCAAGTCGATGCTCTAATCGGTGTCATTTAGTGTTAATAAGTGCTCTTTTCTTAACAGTCCGGTTTTCCTCATGATAAACTTTGAATCTTAAAATTGTCAACATTTAAATCTAGGAGTATGTTATTTTAGTTTTGTCATGTTATTCTATGAACGTTTATATGAGGACCAAACTGTATTTTATAAGCTAGCTGAATTAGAATCGATAGTTAAACCCTCCTAAACTACTTGAGGATGGCCAGAAGCTTTGAACAATCAACGGACCCCATTAGATTGTCATATTTTCAAGCAAATACGAGAAAAATGTCTCGACACTCATTTGATTGCTTGTATGGTGATGAACACACGCCTGTCGACTCTCCTACATTCAGACAGATTGTAGAGACGTATTTTTGCTCAACCGTCATACTTAAAAAAACTGATTTTTCATTCAATTACTACAAAATAACCTTAAGAATGTTCTATTATAGAAAAGCATAACTATATTATAAACTAACTGTGCTTTTATTCAGCACCAATTATTCAACGACCTAGACCTGGACTGCCACTTAGTGATGATAACACTGATCTCATAGAACCATCATGAATGGTCGAATTATAGTATACGTAACACCTTCTTTAGATGTATCATTGATGTATTGTTGTCTCGTTATGCTCATCTATAGAAAGTAATATTTATACTATAATTCGACCATTCATGGTGGTTCTATGAGACAGTAAAAACAGTTTTATTACTTTCAGCTAATGACAGAATGATAACTCGTCGATCAATTGTTGATGAAGCCAGAAATATCAACCACAAAGCTGATAAACACATTGGTTCAATAAACATTTTTTACAATTCGAGCTATGCACGTGTAATTCTAATCATGACTGGAATGCGTGAAGCAGCCCATACTTGAAAAAAACGCATGTTTTATTTATTGACAGAAGAAATAATACCATTCAATAACACGATTTGAGCATGTTCAGGAATTATAAATATACTACAATAACAGCTGTGCATGTGACTCTTGCCACGATCTACGGTTGACAAAGTGTAGTATAAACAGGTCCGCCCTTCAAATATAGAGCCGCGTTCCATCTGCCCATCATCATGGCGTCACTTCCTCTTCCGTATGCGCTATCACGGCTTAATCATCAGCCTGTCACAGCCCCTTATCCTTATAATATTATATTTTCATGATTTTTAACAATGTGAAAATAGTTCCGCCCATCAACTTCGAGACGCTTCTCTGCTTCTAATCTGCCCATCATCATGGCTCCACTTCCTCTTCCGGTATGCAATATCATAGCGTAGGTCTTATTGTCAACATCTCTTAGCTTCTATTCCCTGACATGTGCATTATCTCAGTAATTCTAAATGCATGATTACATGTGCAGGGTAACGAGGATAGGATCTGTGTACTGTGGTGCGTACTTACAGAGGGAATGTCATGACAACAACATCCAGATAGACTGCAGTCTGCTATGCTTCCAGTGAGCGGAGCCTGTTAGCAGGAACATTAATCTATGCGTTGTTCTGTCACTAAATGTTAACTTAAATTGTATGACACATAGAATATGCAGGATACATTGCATTCTGTGGAAAGACGCAGGAAAGGAATTTGACAATTTTTCATGTACTTCAGATTTCGTTTGTGTAATGTACATTTAGTAAAACGATAAGATCCAGTAAATATCAGAGATATTAACATGAAAACAAACAAAATCGTTTTTATTTCCTCTTCGACTACGTGTAATCGGTTTGAGGGGTTTTTTTTATCCTCTGAAGATTTGGCCTAAGCTAAAGTCTATTGGGGGAATTTGAATATATACTTTCAAAAAACGTGCTACTGTCCCTTTAAATGATGAAGAAATGTCTCGAGTGTCAACCCCCATAATCAAGGAACATCAGTTTAAGTCAACACAAACGATTCCAACTTGGAATGAATTTACTATACTCGTACAAACCTGGATGGTATTCGTTTTCTTATTTCTATAAAAAAAAATCACATAGAACTTTGTATGATACAAAGTTCATACTTAATAAAAATACTTAATACTTATTCTTAATGATTCATTTACAAACAAAGATGACGATAGAAAAGTCAATATGGATATATACAATATAGCACGACATGATATAATATTACATTAGATTGCACCATAACACGATTACTCCAAAACAGCGAAATGATTTTACAAAAACATACACAAGTCTAGTTTTATATGTACTCTCCAGTAACCGTGCAAGTTCAGAGAGCTGTTTGTGTTCAAACACGATACAACAAATTTGATTCTAAAGTTTTTGACTTGATTTGGGCAACACACGGTCCTTGTGAGGGTATGAGGAGGGACAATTGTATAAAATCCTTTTGAAGTATAAAAGGTGTACCTTTTTAGAGGAAGATCATTTGCAAAAGTTAGATATATCACGAGATTGATCTTACAAATCGTTTACGTTGTTATTTAACAATAGGACAGCACAGTGTAAAAATGTTACCCAGAAATTATCAATCAGTGTTACCTTTGTTCGCCGTTTGCATCAGTTGATCGGCCGCCAGTTATACAATTAGGAGATAAACCTAGTGTGTTTGAAAATCAGAGACATGTTATACTGGATTGATAGCGAGTAAATTTTAAATTAAAACCGAACGCGCAGCTTCATTGTTTTGTTGCCGTATTCGAAGGAATGCTGCTGCATGCCCAGTAGCGGAAAGCTTAGTTTACGATATTTTTTCACTCAAACTTCTTATTTTGTACAAAATACGACATAAAATTAAAACAATTTGCTCTCTCCGTGTAAACACACGATAACAAATACGATTAATTCCTTTTGGAAAGAGATTAATCCTACTTGCAAGCGGAATATCGACTCTGAAGTTACCAGTCGGATAGCCTGAAGTCAATGTATGTATCAATACATTGTAAACTGATTTCGGGTAAACAGAGCAACTTCAATCGTGAATTGATACCCTCTGAGTCGGACAAAACAGCCAATCAGAATCGAGTATTCAGCACTTTCATGGTAGAATACATCATATGACTTGGTCATATGTAGGAAAGACATTCAGTTTATTTACCTTAAACGATGCCGTTACTACAAGTTATGACAGGTAACTCAAGATCATTAAGAAGCTACACTATATCAAGCCATTGTATTCATTAAATATCATTTTACAAATATTGCAATTAGAGTGAAGTCATTCAGGACATCCACGTTTATCGTTCTTATATCGATCAATATCGTTGTGGATATCCCAAGTTCAAACTTTGATATTCTTAAGTCATTCACATAGACACAATTGTCAAAAACATTTTTCAGATCAAGTACTTACAGATACTTACCTCACTGATGATGACAGTCCTTGCAAGTAAATCTGAAATTCGACTGTTTTTTTTGTGTTCAAATATTTTGCGACATGGAGATTCTCCCGGAAGTCAGGAAAGTGCTCGTATTAAGACAGAGGTTAGCGTAAGTTATATAACATGGTTTACCTGTTTGTAGAGATTGAAGAACACGTGGATAATAGATTTACTGAATTTAGAGAATGTTTTCTATAGAACTTAGACCAAATGGGCCTCAGAAACCCAAGCAAGCATCATGCGGATCAAACCATGATTGATATTTATGCATCAATTTCTTCCCTGCTTTCTTTTCATTCTACATCTAAATGCCCTTCGATAACAAAAAAATTAATGTTATGACCCGATTTCACTATGAATAAGGGCCTGATACTTCTCACAATTTTCCCAATCGTATATTTAAATCATTTTAACCAAATTAACCACGTGTACATGTAAACCACCTCAACACATGCCATGTACGGATGTCATAAGGATTACTCGCTAACAATGCACCATGAATTATTCATATCTAAATTTGTTCCTTTTTGTAATAGCAGGCAGGTGTCAAATGTTCAAAGCGTATTATAAAATAACTTGGCAGGTTTAGATCATCATTCAATCACCCAGGCCAGTCGCCTGGTTAAAGCATTGTACACAAACCAAGATCCCATAAAGTATTTCGAGTAAAACGGGTCACCGTATTTGCACTTTTTATTAAAAAAACAGAAATGGGTTGCATACGAGATGAAAGCTCGTTGCTTTTGCATTCCTTTCAACTTCTAATGCCTTAATTGCAGTAAAATCAGCCTGTGGTCCTATTGAAAATTGTTTTTAAAAAGTATGGTAATCCGTTAAATCAGCACTTGGTACAGAGCTCGAGGGGCGTTTTTTGTACATCTCATTGGAAAACGTTCGGTAAAAATAGTTGAAACGTTACGGTAATCACCTCATTCCGTAAATCAATGCCCTGTTGATATTCTCGTTCATTTCAAAAGTCATACCAACGTCACTTTGAATGTGCATGTGTCTCTGAAATTTATCATAAGATAAAAACTATGAACGCCTTCAAAATGGATAGGAAATAATCAGAATTTTGTGTAAAACAGATATCTACGTTTCATTTTCATAATAATTAATCAAAACAACATTGATTATGTGTTTAGCGTACCAAAATGAAAAATTTACATGCAATTGAAATGGTACTTGCATATTTTCCTCGATGAAATTTTAACCCAAGTAACAAAGTATGTAAAGAAATGTCACATTATTCCTAATAACTTGCACTATTTAAAGTAGGCTATGACAGAAATAAACCCCCGTTTGTGGTCCCCTTATATTGGGGATTTTAAAGATGAATCTAGGGGTATATATATATGAATGGCTTGTGATTCCCCCACCCTGGGGATGATGTAAAGATGAAGCCAGTGGTCTATGAATGGCTTGTGATTACTGACGATTACCCGCTAATGTCGTGTTAAAGGTTAATGCTATCTCGAGTCTGGTTCACAATGTTGGCTGTCGACAATGGACGAGCTAATAGTCAATTCACGGGAACTGAAGCAATAGGTAATAGAGACGAAATGGATACCAGTTATGGATGTCATAATACAGCTCAATTATGACACTAAATCTATCACATATACATTCGGATTATTTTCTGCTCGAGTGAATGGTTACGCTCATGGTTTTCGTTCTAGTTCTACGTTCACGCTATGCATGAAAGAATTACTTCATAAGGATAAATGTATACTTAACATGTAAAACATGTTCCTCCTTCCCATAGCAACCATATCATCTGTAAAAAGTATTATGATGATTACGATCATTCATTCATAACAATTTGGTAATGAAAAACGATTTGTTGAGAGTCAACGTTGCATTAGATCCATAATTTACAATATGGAACAACAACAAACACGCGATTATATTTAGTCGGTTTAAGTATATTTCGAATACTAAGATTATTTTGAACATTTTCCAAAATACTTACTGCCAAAATTATTTGCTATTTTTATCTAGTTTTTATATATAGAAGTGCTTTTTATCCCATATTTTCAAAGTAGGTCCGATCACTCATAAGTTAACATGACAAGGGGTGTACAAGATCAAAACCAAGATAGTTACAAGTGAACGAAATACTAATACGTAAATCATTTATACGGTATCAGTAAGAGTAACTTTAAGTACTATCTGTGTGTCTCTGAGTGTCTCTCTCTGTCCCTCTCTCTGTGTCTGTGTCTGTGTCTGTCTGTCTGTCTGTCTGTCTGTCTGTCTCTCTCTCTCTCTCTCTCTCTCTCCATAATTAGACTTGCACAGTACAGTCTGTGTCTGTCTGTCTGTCTGTCTGTCTGTCTGTCTCTGTCTCTGTCTCTGTCTCTCTGTCTCTGTCTCTGTCTCTCTCTCTGTCTCTCTCTCTGTCTCTCTCTCTCTCTGTCTCTCTCTCTCTCTCTCTCTCTCTCTCTCTCTCTCTCTCTCTCTCTCTCTCTCTCTCTCTCTCTCTCTCTCTCTCTCTCTCTCTCTCTCTCTCTCTCTCTCTCTCGCCATAATTAGATTTGCACAGTAACCTGGAATTAGAGTAAATTGAGATCATGAAAGTAGATGTATGATTATTATTTTTTAAAGCTGGTGATCAAATACGTTTTAGAGTTTGGGTTTACTCCATCACAATCCACAAGTTATGATGATATTCTTCGTATCTTCGTGTATGTTGACAACAAAGAAGTCGTAATTCAGAAAATCTTTCTTTTATTGGTATGTATTCCCACTTCCTGATATCCTTCAGAAACCAGAATTAGAAGGTTTGAAATTTATAATAGGAAAAGATACACGCAACCTCAATTGCATGTAAATCAAGGGTTAAACCATTACAGTGTAGAAAACAAACAGAGCTATCTACTGAACGCAATAACATGCTCTCTGCACTCGGCTATCATCGCTGTGTACAGTGCCCATAAACCAGTAACATATACACGTGCCAGTCAATCTACTGTCATTACATGTCATCACTACAACACGGATCACCGTCATAAACACACGTAACATACATTCGTCAACATCAGAAAATCCTTTCTTATGATGGTCGAGTGGGGTCACTTCAATTTTTTTTAATAACCCACCTCGAAATTGTGGCTTTCATATGGACATGATCTTAACTTCGATTATTATTGATTTTCATTTGACTAAAACATGTACAATTTACTAGTATTTCAACATTTCTATATTAGACTTGGGGCTTGGTATATAAGTGAAATTGCACCATTGTAAGATGCCATCTTCTATATAAGTAGTTTGACAGATTCATTTATTGAATGTTTTATCATTTCATTTCTCAATACTGCTTCACTTTACAAAGTAATCTTTAATTCTTTATAAAAAGAAAATATGTACATAAAATGCATCTCCTTATATTGTAATGTTATTGATGACAAAAATGTAGTTTAACCAAATCAGTTATTAAATGCTTCATCATTTCATTTCTTCTTATTGTTTAACTGAACATAGAAATATTTAATTCTGTATAAAAAGAAAATTAAAGCATCCTCCTGATTTTGTAATTGTATTGTTGACATTTATTATATTAGACAGTGTCAATATATCTTCGAAAAGTACCTATATGGACATTTGAATTCTTAGATCATCTTTTTTAGTTATAATTTGAAGTTTTTGTTAACACGTTAAGAATCACATGTTTGTGAAAATATTCGGCTTTGTTTTAGAAATTGGTTGTAATGCCGCTTTTATCCGAGGTCGCCTTTTCCATCAACTTTCAATGAAGTGATTTGGTAAAATTGGTAAAGGTAGTATCATTCATAAGAAAATTACGGGTGCATCATGAAGTGTCTATGTAGACAGAATTATCAATAAGGCAATGATAGACTCATTTATCTGAGAATATGATTATGATGATTGATGAATTACATAAATTTCTTATATCTCATTCCAAAGTTTATGATAGTAACAAATTTAAGTCATAGATATGACATTTGGTAAACCTAATTAAATTCTTACATATATCAAATCAATTCGTTTGATAATTAATCACTAAAGAGAACGTTGCCAAAATTTAGATTTAATCTCAACAAAATGTTACAAGGAAGTTCATCAATATGATATGACCTTTTAGAAAATATTACGAAAATACATTAAATGATTAACAGAACCTGTCAAAATTAACTTTATTTGCATTGAAACATGAGTTGTACATATACGTGTCGTCGATAATATAAGATTCCACTTAATAAAACACGACCCGGGGTGACCTATCGATCATTCGCAGGTTAACGACCAATTTAGAAGGCTGACAGTTTTATATTCGTGTCTCTAACTTAATCATTCTAAACCCCTATAGAAAATGAAGGCAACCTTGGCCTGTGTTGCCAACTTGTGTAAGCTTAGTCTTGATAATCAAGATATAATGTTACTTTATGATGGTTTGTCTGAATTGTAAACATTCGTTCCTCTGTATTCCTGTATTGCCTGACTGAAATTGAGGTAAACCGTGACCTATATTGAAATTCCAATATTTGTCATCCTCGAAGTACAGAGGTAAAAATTTTAGATACTTTATGAGAGACACTCCATGGTTACCATGGTATTGTGTTTGGCTATCATACGTGTCAAACGACCAGTCATAAAAGATATTCTTTCAAAACACGTCGAATATTCATGCAAAAATGGCAATTATTTTTGGAAATAAAAAGACCAAGCTTGTGGAATCGCGACTCTATACAGTATTATTATCATCCTACTAAGTTTTTAAGCATGAACTGGTTGGCATTATTAATAAAACTTTTCAGCCACCTTTAGTACTTTTTGGTAACAGGACACCATTCACAATGTATAAGTGTAAAAGTGGCAAGAATACATTTGCAACCTGTATTTGCAATGGAAATATATAATAAATTGGTCTATCAAATCATTTTGGGGAACACATGAGTCCTCAGAATGATCCGATTAAATGCCATCTTACAGTTAAATTTCGATGATTATTGTTTAAAAGTTGCGTCACATACAAGTTTTCTTATTTCGTCTTAAATAACTGGAGACAGAGTGATAATTCGTAATTGATCGATAGTTGGGAACCAGTCAGCTGTTGAAGTAGACACAAACAGTGGATACCTGCCATAGTTAGGCTAACAGAGGGCGCAATCAACAGCTGTTTACAGAAAACCTAACCTTGTCTGGTAATCTAGATAGGAAAACATGTAACAACGATCTCTGCAATGTTGCTTTTGATAATTCTGAATTCTATTTTGAATTTTGATTTTACTAGCGCTTCAGGTGATGATGATCTCGCGAGGCGTCGTCTCTTTTTTGTTGATATGGTATATCTTACTATTTTGAAGAAATATATGGACGTATTATATCATATTAGTGATTTAGTTTAACATTGTACATATATTGCATTTATAACATGACTGCTGTTTTTCTTGGCCAGAAGGCTCTCCTGGCTTTACACGACTTGTTGCTTTTGAGTTGCTGTATATTCAAACAAGAGGGTGTGTTCCCACTATACGACTTCAACCATCGACAATATTATGTTACAATGCATATATTTATTCGCACGGAGGCATGATTAACGCTAAAGAAACCAAACATAGTCCGTATTGTGTAGTTTCGTCAGTTTAACAGCTGAATATAAGCTCAAGATCCATGGTATTTAAATGAAAGCAAAGCGTTGTATTTTTTCATAGAATAAGATGATGTAGATATAAATTTATTTAACACATTTGGAGTGTGTACTCTGTTTATTTGCCCTTATTTGAAAGTATTGCAGCTGATATTAGTGAATGTTTTGCATTGAGAGGCCGTGGACCTCAAGTATGATTTTATACAAATGTACAGTTTGGCTGAAATCACGGCCATGTATACAGTCCCGGGAAAAACTGTCTCTATGTTTACACCCGCGCAGTCGACATATTATGTTGCAAGCATAACGCACTACAAGATTCCGTTACCGACGTTGGACATTGAATTTTCTTGCAATTAAACCACAATAGTTCGCTTATTCGTATTCTGGCAAAATCATCACGCAGTTTAATTTTACGTTCTCATGGACTTCCAATGTTGTCTTAGGCGAAAAACAAATACGAAAAACTCTTATCTCCTTATTTACAAGTTCGTTGTATAAGAGCCGTTAAAATTGAGTTATTCAAAGGGAAATATGAAGCAAACATAACACTAGTAAGTGTGTGTCCCTCGGCAGAAAACTGACTTGATCTTCAATTTGGTCTTTCTTCTCCTTGTATATATCACCGGTACTGGGCAGAGCATATAGATAGTGTTCCCATTCCATCGCATGTGTTCACAAGAGCTGAGCTATTCTTTTTGTGACGACTGCTTTTCCTAGTATATCTCACAATATCTGTGTATGATCCCTACGACGTGTGAAACTTGCAGAGTCGAAGACGGGTGCACTGCATTTGGGACTTACATTGATTCTGTCACCAGTTTTTGAACAGTGTATAACTGACGCACAACTGATGGTTAATACTCCTATCGAATAGCAAGAGATTGCATAGAATCATAACGGCTGTGATTTTCATTGAGCGTGTCGTCTGCTTTTATATTATATCGTCTGCGACAAGATGCACAGCTGAAGGCGATGCTCCCATTGTTGGTGTGAAGGATAACACAAAAGGCAAGTCAGTTGTCTCTAACACACCACTAGTCAACACGGCTTTACTTTAACGATCATTTTGTGGATGGTTTATGCATACAGTGTTGCATTATCTTATCCGGGGTGTATCAATTTCAGGTATTTCAAACACCGGAGATCTGCTCTCACAGAGTGCAAACGTCGAATGAAGTGATTATCGCAAGGTATAACTGATTCCTTCTCTACTTTCCTGCAACGAGGCAAAGGCAGTTAATTGGATTACCAAGTTAGAAGAATGTGTCTACAGCTATAATATTAGGTCAATAAACATGTCGAAAGCACACAATAATTTTTAAAGAGAGGAGAAGGATTGAGCCGAGAGGGACATGGCGTAAGCTCGAGTAGTTTCTCTCCACAGGCGTTAATCGCAAATTGAAAGGGATTGTTCTCCCCGAACTGGCCAGTCCAATGAATGGGCGGAGGCAGGCGCCTGTCCCGTAACAGTCATTGGTCCGTAACCCTCGCTCCGTGTGTCCAGACGATTTCAGTCTGGGTCAGGGGGATAGTCTGTGATTGATTGAGTGATAGGTCAATATTATCGATCACTCCAGGATAAAGATAAGCGACAGCGGGTAGACAGACGACTCCAGTGACCTGCTACCCACGTGCCCGGTATTAGAGGCGTGCCCAGGGACACTGCTATAGCTGATGGGACAGACGTATTGGTGATCTTACCACCCTGTAGCGTCAAGTGGAAATACTTTCGTAATTCTATTTTTCTTTTTTTTCTGGGATTTTGTTTTTTCCTATAGTTACTCAGAGGAAAGCTCAGTTTAATATATAGGAAGTTTGTCGTCTACTCGAAAAGGCAAACTTGATGAAAGAGCGGATGTATGTTTTTACAGTGAGACCTTCAATATTTCTGTGTTGGATGCATATTACATTTAAAGAGTGAAACTTTATATCAATAGACGAGGATATATTGATATAAATGTCATAGGAAATACCCATATCATTCCAGCGTTCACAGAGATCACCATGACAGGAATACCAAGGTAAGTCAAAACTTATCTCCTTTATGCAGACGATAAAACCTAACTGATTGCATCATACCTTCAATAATTTTTTTCTCTTGTTGACACTTTATGAGTGAAACACCAGTCACCATGATATGTTACAGTAGGTTTAGGTTATATTACACGCAGTGATGTTACTATAATCACAGAGCGTAGATGCATAATCTCATGGCTCGCTAGGCGAGAGTGAGCCTAGTATTTTTTGCCTTTAGTAAGTTAGCAGTGTTACCGTAATGGCGGTAGTTTGTCGTCTGCTCGTTTGTGCACTCCTTAAGCGGGCAGCCCGACTGTGACTTGATTCATTACAATGCAGTGCAGGGTAGTCTTTCAATATGGGGTATATAATATTTGCCGTCATGATTTGTACAGTAAAGGTGTATGTATATATATATATATATATATATATATAGACAGAGAGAGATATATATATAGAGATATATATATATATATGTATATATATATATATATATAGATCTATATAGATATATAGATATATTAAAATGGTATGTTCTGTTTGGTGAATCTGTAAAGCAGGTCGCAGTTAAATTTTTACATTTGCAGTAGGCCTACTTGGTAGATTCTCAACGTGGAGTATGGAAGTTGTGCTTTCATGATTTTAAAGCTCATTAAAAGAATTGTGAAGAGTTGCATTGGTTTTACGCGCTTTTGAACGATAAAACAGGACGCAGTTAGATCCCTAGAATATCACCTTTTTTGGTTTAAACTAGACGAATGTGACCCGGATAACTAAACAGTAACGGAATCATAAACATGATATATTTATACAACGTTATATGCTGCAAGTTCTTGTTTATAAGCTGCGCTGTAATATAGCTTACATAGGTGAATTGTTAATATAAACAACTTATATAGGTTAATAAGATTTGAAAAATGTTTTTGCAGGGAATTTCTACTTGTCTCTCTTATGTTTTATACTTATACCCAACTTTTGTACAACATTCTATACATTCTTTTCATAAGACCAGCAATTTTGGTAAATGCTTACTAATTTGCACTAATTTTGTACGGAAAAGTATGTATCCATAGAGAAAAGTTCGCTTGAAGTTACGAAATAGGTCGTCCCATGGTATCATTCTTGTAATTGCTGTCTTCAAACATGGTCGAAGGCATTCACTATACGATAGAAATCGGTATACCTGAACATTTATAGAAAGAAGTATTCTAACATATAATGGATTTATAATTTTCGCGAGAGGTTTACATTTTAGTAGAAATTCAACACAAATAATTTTCTTAATAGGGCATTCTTAAATTAGTTACTTTCAACAGTATGTCATAATATCTGAAACCTCTCTTTTGGGAGGAAAACTTTCACACTGTTTTAGAGGAGTCCACTGTTGGATAACTAATAATAGGAAATGTATACAAATATGAAATTTTAAATTACAGCATGGCAGCAATTTTTAAGATACCTAAAATAGGTATTTTAGAAAAAACAATTTCCAGCATTTTGAAAGGCTATATCATTCCAATGAACATGAAAATATCGGCTTTAATCAAGATAAGGCCTTCTATTCATCTTATGGTATAGGTTCTGTTTACTTAATCATTTGTTAGCTTGTAATTCTATGCACACCGCTATGTTCACGACTCGCTGTGCCGAGTTTACAATACGTTAACAGAATAATGCATAATATGATATCTACCTACACACAATAAGGAATGTTCAGCAAGCTCGACGGATTTTCTGTTCGCTTGTTTTGGATTTGACCGCGTTTGTTTATGATACCTTAGTGTTTTATGAGGATCTAATCTTTTAGATCTGAATTAATTTATTCATTTTCCGTCCTTTTCCTACGGTTCATTTCATGAGTATATAGAAATTGCGGGGTTTAACTTTCTTTTTTTCTGAGATAATGTTTTATGATAATGAAATTGTAAAATTTTTGCAAATTGTTTAATCAATTAAATATAGAATTCACAAATTACTTTGAAAGTAAACAATCGGATATGTCGGTACGAAGTTTTGAAGTTTTATCCTTATAGCCGAAACCGAACACTATACTTCTTAAATGACTTTACTTTCATTGTCAAAATTCATTTTGAAAACATATTAACAATGACTACGATATTGTCTAGGAATATTCATCAACGGGGACGCCGGTAATGGCTGAAATATTTCCCAAGTTGCTATAAACAATAACTCACTAAATCAGATACCACCCTTATAATAAAACTTAATTTCACAAACAAAACTTTACATTGAACTTAATTCTAAGCTAAACCTTATCTTGTTCTTTTGAGTTAATTACAGTGGTGAGTTCAACATTGTAGAAAGTGGCCTTACAATCGATGCTCATCTTTCATTGAGAATGCGCCCACTATGTTGGTCGCAGGTCCTTAATTACAACAGGCCTACTTCATACCGCATTTCTGACATACTTTGATGTAGGTACATATATAAATATGGAACGCCTCGTCTCGTCTTGGCCTCTTTATACATGTGCCTTATCTGTCATAGACCACTCAGTAATCGGTGGACAAAATGCTGGGTCGCATATTTTTGTCATTCAAAAAGTGTGACACCATTTACAGTGTGATACTTTAACGCCTCACTCCCCTGTCAAACATGAGGTATCATAATCTAACCTACTCCAAACAGCTGCACCGGATAATGCTGGAATCATTGGTATCTTGGCTTCTTCTCTGAATGTAACCGGCTCTTTATTTCGTTGTATCTGGATTACATAGATGTTCTATACCAGTGGTCAAACCTAAATGTTTATTGACGAAAGACGAATATGAATCTGCTCAGTATGACAATTGAAAAAGCAACTACGTATACAATATATACTTGAGAGATGCTGAGGATAAGAGAGGGACAGAGACAGAGAGAAAGAGAAAGAGAGACAGAGGGAGAGAGAGAGAGAGAGAGAGAGAGAGACAGAGACAGAGAGACAGAGACAGAGAGAGCAGAGAGCAGAGAGACAGAGATATATAAACACAATGACAGAGACAGTTAAGGAAACTAATACTGTCAAGAAGTACTTTTGTTGATATAAATTTAAGTTTTCCCGACTCGTTTTGTGTTCCTCATTGACACAACACGCACAGAAGCCATATATAAACAAGTATTGCACAAGTTTCCCACTTTTTCTTTTTCTAAATACTTGACTCTTTAATGAAAGCCAAAAAACCCTTGAGTGGTGAAATAACGTAAATACGTCCCACACGTAAGGTTCTCTCTCACTTGAGATGTTGGACTCACCATTCTGGTAAGAATATCGAAATACTTACATATACACTCCGATATGATTTGTTACAGTAAAAGTGGAAACTTTGAACGACTTAAACTTCTTTTGCATGAGTATACATCTACTTGCATTGTATTTTCGATACCACCTAACTAAGAAGAAGAAAATATAGTTCGCAGTTTACAAAACTCAGCACTGTTATGTGGGTACAATCCAGGGCTATTTGGACCACGGCTCCGCTTACGGAGACCGGATCTAAGCCAGACCTGGTCGCCTGCTTGTCGTCATCTTTGTTGCTGACCTTTCCTTTACTGACACCCGTACATCTGCTCACGACATTCACGCAGTAACAAACAATATGATATGTATTCTTGGTGTGATGAAAAGCCGTAGGAACAGTTTTAAAGTGACACAGAGTACGTTTCATGAATTCTGTATATTGTTTAATTAGAGAAAACATATCATATATATATATGACCTGAGTTAAGTTCAAATCTCTATCTAAAGTTGCATCTTAACCCTTAAATGACGAAATTATGACATTTTCTTGTTTTCGATTGAGATTTAAAAACGTCCATATAAATGTTAAGATGTCAAACTTTTGCGTCCCATATTTATGTATATTAGTTAAATGACCTACTTAGCAATACCAACCTATATATTTTACGTTGTGTCTGTTTTAAAAAAGTTTTCAAACTACGTTTGAGCCATTGACCGGTTTTCGATAATAAATTTTGACCTTTTTCCCTGTTTATTGTCACTATGCTAACTTATGAGCATTGAGATGTTAATTTCCAGGAACAAGCACTACTTGTCAATGAAACAACACCTTTTATGAAGTTTGGCATATTTGACTCCAACAACATACTCCGTGTCCCTTTACAGTGCCACTCATACATAAGTAAAAGGTCTTTAATCAAACGTTGAATTTTTTGTTGTTGAATACTTTTTTTACATAATTGTTCTAAAGATATTTCTTCGATTAACCATGACTGTTCATAAATGTCTTCATATTGAGGTAAGGTAAGATTTGGTACCTGTGGTTAATAATGAGAATGATTTCAAAGAACTCATTACATAGAAACAATGGAAAGGTGAACATTTCCACATGGTATTTCAATGCAAGCATTTTTGTCCAGTTTACAAATTAAATTCCCTCCATACACAGTCAAGCAAGAAGTAATATACGATGGACAAACTAATTTTGGCCATGAGTTTATGGTTTATTTTTATCAGTGTTAATAAAATAGATAGATAATAATTTAATATATAGAAATGTACATAAATCTATACCCTTACTATACTTTTCAGTAGTTGTATGTTTTATAATTTGGATAACGAATAAAAATCTTAAAGCACTTGATAATAACTCTACTACACATTGGGCGGGTATTCGGTGTCGTATCACACACCACTCTCCTAGTTCTATTCGCGGAACATATAAGACTCAAGTGCCTATAGCCACTAATTCCAGCAGATTTCAGTCCACTCGGAAATGCCTTGTTACCGTCAACTCAGGGCTGGTGTCGAAACTTGATCTCTGATAGCCACTCGGTTCAGAGTTGATATGTACTCACCCTCAAGGCATAGGGGGAGCTGTTTGAGATGAACTTTCCGTATTTCTTCTAAGTTTTAGTTTCCAGTAATACAAGAATATCTATGGAAAAAAAATATTGAATGATCCTCTATGCAGCATCATTTAAACAAACAGTTGTGATACATACTCTTTTCATGAGTTTGATTAAAAAATGGTATTTCACAAGAACAGGTTTAATATCTTCAGCATCACGGCAGGACAAATTTTGCGCGTATGTTTAGATCCTTTGTCAAATGTCATTGTGAGGACAACACAAACATTTTTCTGCAGTAAATCAGTATGAATGTATACGTAAAGATTTCGCCTGTGTAGCATTACTGTAGGTATATATATCACATTGCAGTGTCGTCCACAGGCGAATAACGATACCGTAATTAGTACTTTTTACATATAAATGTTTATAAAATGTAAAATCTAATTCGGGACGAATGTGCAAAGCTATTCCCGCAAAAGGATCTTATACGATCTTTATTCAAATCTATTGGTCTTTCATATGTCAAAATCAATTACAAGATACATCAGGAATGTTGTCTTGAAAATAATCGCTAGTCTATTATAGCAAATACGTTTGGTAGGTAGGTGGGCGGGTTGGCAATGAATTAAATCCTAGATGCCTCTCTGGGTTTGTTTAAAACCGTTACGTTAAATAAATTATCTGCCTATTATTACAACATGACGTACATCGATCATGACATTCCTTTGAATTCACTGGAACTTTTAGTTTGATTTCACTTTCTGCAATTCCGTTAAATAACAGGTTGATCATCATGCTGAACACTTACTGCCCTCAAACATGATCATTGTCTTTAAATTTAAACCAAACTCTTTGTAGATATGCTTTACTCTTTCGAAACCATCTGCCCTATAGAAAATGAGTGAGTTCCCCCTTCCCCCTCTTCTGCCCCTTAGCAGTTGAGTTCCCTCTCACTTCCCTCATCATGGTGTGAGTCTCACCTCCACTACAGGCAAACAACACGTGCTGGATACCCATGTGCTTAAATGGCTTTCTGACGTGCAGATATGTCGTTACACAATGAGAGTCACTTCATTTACTGTCCGTACAAAACTCTTCTCCATTATATCAGTAACCTCAAGCATATATCCTGGCTATCAATTCCGAGCCAGTTGAAAGTGCGAATCAACTAATGGCTTTGGGTTCTAAACAAACATGTTTTATGACATGGTATGTTCGGTATCTTTTTTTGTACGTTCATTTTATAAGAAAGATGTGAAACGATGAAACAACTTATTTGTAAACAAAAGATAAAGTTTCTGATGAAGGTACTGATTTGCTGATGTCTGATACGGATGCTCAAGGTGCACGACATTATCACTTAATACATTCTATTCTTATGACCTATATAGAAACATTTCATCACAATTTTATAACCAGGTCTCGTTACTTTACTTATGTGTCTTCTGATATAATCATCTGACTAAACTTTCGTCCTGACAAGAGAGGCGGAAATTTAAAGGAAAAAGATAACGTTAACATGGACCTCTGGGTTACTTTATGAAGGCAAAACCATTGTTGTTGGGTCTTTTAATTCAAATGTTGATACTAAAGAAACTGGGTTTATTCGTGCCATACGCTAGTCAATACAAAATATATGTTGAAGGAGGAAATTCATGATTTTTCTAATAGGAGTCTGAATCCAACAATAAGCCTAAAAACGTTTTCGTTCGAATTTACCTTACATTCAAACGCAATTGTATTGCTGGGAATACAGGAACATACTGTTCATAAAAATGTCTTTCTGAAGTCACATCACAGGTTCCACAACTCCGTCACCGAGTGTTGTATGGCGAATTCAACCTCTTCACCTGTATGCTATCATGTTATCCGAACAGGCAAATTACCACAGATTGATTTAAATCATTTTAGGTATCTTTTTTTAAGATCAAATGCAGATGCGAAAACAGTCTTCAGTATTTCATCAATCAACTTTATCAAGTCAAGTCACAAATTTGATCAACAGTTGTGGTGGTTCTGTAGGCTCTGATTAGAAAATGACGTTGACGTTAAAAATGGAACAAGAACATTGCGTGCTGAAAGCCAACCAGATAAGACATTAGCCAATTATGACAGTTGGTTTGTAGACATATTGATAACCATCTATAAAAGCCTAAAAACACTGCACTCGATGCTCTTGACATACATGACGATTACTTAAATTGCCCTAAGACTTGCCGGGGATCACTTGTAAAACAACCTTGATCCTTGACCTAATGACCCAGTGTATAGACGTACTTGAATATATTTTCATTCGTCAATTCTATTTGTTCCTTCACACTATTTTCTTAAATTGAGCAGGACGAAAGCTGCACATGACCCTGCAAGTTTAATGAGAGTGGGTCGTGCAGTGTCGAAATTATACCTGTGTTCCTGGGTAAGCAATACTGATACCTATGTACTTCAATCCAGTTCATAGGGGTTTGAAAGAGAAAACTTAATTCATTCAATCAAAGCATTATTTTTTTGCAGTTGTTGTTTTACCAGTTTTATGAAAACAGTTGATATGTTTTCAACGATTCCAAATGTATAGATGGGATATTTAGATATTCAATTACATACATGACACACCGCTATAACTTCATTGTCTAATAAACATTCTACGCTAAACAGCTTATTTCTTATATATTGGATAAGCTTTTGTATATATCAAACCCTTTGTAAATACTTAAACAAAGATCATGAAAATTAAGTTTGCCTGAAAATGCTTAATTATTTAAGTCAATTATCAATTATAAATCTCCCTCCTCGTTTACATAACCCTAAACTGACTTTTTTAGATATGCGAATAGATGTCCAAATGGATGTGAAAAAGTCAAATTTGACTGAAAATATCCACTTATTTAAATCCCCTATCATTCATCAATTGCTCTCCTCAATTTACATAACCCTTTTTGAGAGACGTATGCCAAAAAATACGTAAAATGATAAGTTATAAGTTTGATTAATGATTAAGTTTTAATAAATTTTCTAATTATTGGAATCAATTATCAATTAACAATAAATGATTGCCCTCGTCCCTTTGCATTCTACTTGCTGACTTTCTAACAGGTATATGCCCAAATGTATGTAAAGCTCGTCAAACGTACACCCACAGTGTAATGTTGCCTCTTGTTCTGGCATGCCTTGTTTGACCTGGCGTTTCATCCATCACCTAATTACTACATAGGGTACGTTTACACCTACATGACAAATTACAAACTTCCAACAAACCAGTTTACTCTTGGCGCCGGTCTGGGATTTCGTACTAAAAAGGCAAAGGTTCGTTAAGGTCCTGTTAAGGTTAGAATTTGATTATTCAAAATGATTGATGTTTTTCATTGTGCTTCGAAAGTGGAGAGCGAAACATTTTGTTTGATTTCAAAACACATTGTGTTTATTGAGAATATATGTATAAAATGCTCCCTTTGACGATATTATTATAACATAGTGAACTCCCGTGGAGTGCACTTCAATGCAGTAGTTCACTCTACCTAGCTGACAAATGTCTTCTTTATGTAGGGTGTTTATTTGTCAAACTTCTAAGCATCTTCGGTTTTATTTATAAAACATTAAGTGTGTGACTATTTAGGCACTGCCTAGATTTGATTTGAAGGTTTGAACATTTTACTAGGTATTCCCTGCATAATAAATTTTACGAACGATCCTTTTGAAGTTGCAAAACCACAAAGAAGTTAAATAAGACGAAATTATGTTCTATCTAATTTTATAACTTCTGTTCCTGTTATTGTT
Organism: Phorcus lineatus; assembly: GCA_921293015.1. Taxonomy (NCBI): domain Eukaryota; kingdom Metazoa; phylum Mollusca; class Gastropoda; order Trochida; family Trochidae; genus Phorcus; species Phorcus lineatus. The sequence goes on along the minus strand of OV121081.1, from coordinate 11,142,044 downwards.
TGAGTTTTCTCCTTCAATGCAAATCTTTAAATATGCTATTGTTCTGTTATGAAAATCATATTCTCAAGTTATGGACCACCCAAAATTTCCAAACAGACGTTTTGAAAAGTTCATTATTTAATTGATGAAATATACTGAATAATGAATATTGTATTTCACTTTAGTCTTTTCCCTTACATTTTACATTGATGTAGCTAAATAATTTATATTATTTAATTGTATTTATTTGAAATAGCTACTCAAGCAGGATTTTACGATATATTTTCAATAACCTATATCTTTATATCCGTTCTTAATAAGGCCTATAATGTGAGAAGGCGCATTTGCATATACCTTTCAAGAGTATATGACACCTCAGGTATATCACGTACATATTTAAACACTCTGTTGTGTACGGCACACATGCAATAGTTCCCAGATCTATATTTACACGGAGCATCTGTTGGTGTTCAACATGTGATAAGGACATAATGATTTCATCTGCCTCTGTGCTACTAGAGAGGTTGTAGCTTGTTCTGTGAGCAGGTTCAACTTCTGGCGAGGTCTGGGAACAGATGTAGACCTTACACTAACAAATGCCAAGTACTGATAATTGGAAATGTTACAGTTAATGAACTCGTTGGTGCAAGCTATGTACATGGTCGCATTTTGTTATAGCTTTACAAAGAAAGAAATTTTGAGCTAGGGTGAATTGTTATGTGTCTTTGATGTATTGTATTACTCATTTGTCCTGTACGTTTTTAAACGGGAGGGTTTTAGCTGATCGTCTTTTCTTTATCTGCTCACTCAATAATGTGTCATACTGTAAATAATATATAGAGGATATTATATGAGTGTCCATGACATACTATGTTTACGACACGAGTGCCTAAATATTAGTACTTCCCGAGCGAGAGCGAGGGATATACAGATATTTAGGCACTCGTGTCGTGAACATAGTAGAAAGAAAAAAGAAAGAAAGAAAATTATTTTATTAATGTGTCACCACATGTACAGTACAAACATGACAATGTTGTTCATATTATATTTCAATTTTTTGCACTCATTGCGTTTGTTGTATTTATAATGAATTGTCGTTTCTGTATATACATATATTGTAAAATCACCATGACATGTATTACATTTGTATCTTGGAGCGGTATTCACATAAGCCTATGGCTTGTTTACCAATCCAATTCTTCTTGAAATAAATATGTTTAAACCATGTTGTTCATATATTAAGAAGTACACGAGCCGGCCACCGAAGGCCTAAGGGGACACATAAAATCAATAAAATACATAATAATTTAATGATGCATAACAATAAAAGATTACAAATTGACAATGTTTTGTTTTTTTAGAGATAAAACCTAGTTTATGCTAATGTATGCTGAGGGATTTGCGTATGTCATGGGCACGAATATGATATTCTGTTTATTACCGAAGTCGCGAAATCAAAGGAAATTACCAAAATCGATCTCCAAACATGGGCGGTTTACGCGCCGCCTTCACATAGAACGCAACGTCATAGGCGAACTGTGACGGCAAAGCATTGTATATGACGTGACGTCATAATGAAAAAGTGATAGGTTGCCCTAGGGCATCGTATGAACAATATGAACCTCAATACGATAGCCCCAGTAGGTAATAAAATCATATATTCAACCTGTTAATGATATTATGATAGTGTAATATTATGTGACTCAATTCATCGCCTATCAGTGTGTCTGATATGTACTATATGCAGTGAAGACTAACAAGGTAATAGATTAGATACTCTAATCGGTATAGGACCAGGGAATGTGAAATCTGCAAGTACACGTTGTACCAAAGGTACCCGATAAGAACAACAAGGACGTCGAATTGGGTTTGACGTGCCTTCAACAATAGTTGATTCAGTTTTCGTGGACACAAGTCTAAATATAACCAAATTAATTGTTATTTTGTTATGGGTCACCTCTAATTATGATTAATTATGAGAAATTACATTTTCAAAATAATTTAGGAACTTTTAAAGTCCAGTATGTAATATTGCCATGAAGATAGATAAACATCTAATATGAGATGTGACAAAGGCACTAGTTGACCAGAACATCCAAGACACGGACCTCAAAGAACATAACTGGTAATATGACATGCGACAAGAGTACCAGCTGACCAGCTGTAGACATGGACATGAAACACGTCAGACAGTGTAAGCACTGGGATGCCACACGTCACGTCTCCTTAAACACCAAGTGGTCTCTATACGCAGTTTATGAGGGTCCTGCTGTGGTAGACAGACCAAGATTCTCCCTCCCTGTCATTACCTTCAGACCACCACTACGTCTGACCAGACACACGGGTCACTGGAGTACACTGTAAGGGACAGTTCGCTTCATGTTGCTCGTTTGTCATCTAGGTTCGAGAGTTGATGCACGTAATAACGTCATAGTGTGCAGTGTAAGAACAGCGTATATCTGAAATGCAAATTCAATGCAAGTTTCACTGAACAGTCCCTAATTCAACAAAGACACTAGACATGTCCCTACCTACCGTAAGCGCTTATTATCACGAACAATTGAAATTAAGCACGTATTAAGGATGGTGACATCTCTTATAGAAAATGAGAACACTGCCTGCCTAATCGACAGAGGTCTTCACGAATAATGCAAGTATGTCGTCAACTATGGGAAGGGAAGGAGGGAAGATTGTTCTTTTTTTCTCAGGGGATGATAAATATGAATTTTAATTACAAATTAAGGCATATTCACATATTTCACAATTTAGAAACAAACATCAATTAAAGAAGCCGAGTAACAAAATTCCATAGTAAATCAATCACTCAGTATCACATGATACTATAGGCATTTGTGAACGTTCCGTTTTTACATTAGCACCAGACAATCAAAGTAAAGGGAAAGTTAAAATTACTCTAATACCATTAATGATGCTATTCTGTGTTCGTGATAATCATGACCTGCAAAGGAGATAAACAACTTTCGATAAATGTTAAGTGAGTGAGGAATATTCTTTTGTATGTAGCCCTGCAGCATTGTCCTTCCCGATGATAATGCAATAAAGCAGTTTTAAAGGTGACGCCACATAACAATCAAAAGCAATGACGTCAAACAAATAGTCTTAAAAGGTTTCGTTTCGTAACTTGTGACGCATTTCCTTGATAATTCTAATTTTACAACAATATCTTTTACAATGAGGCCACGTTTACCTTTGATTTTTCAGGCTCTTGCTTTCACTGATACATTTCAGGATTCACACATCTAAACATTATTCAAAACACATTAGTGATGATGCATTGTGATCCTGGTCCTGAAATGATTTGATGATTTCAAATAACCTGCCAAAGCTGTAGCTCCTATCAATTAAATTAAGTGCACTGATTGAATTGTAAACAGTTTATCCAGTTAAAATCCTGAAACTTTTGAATAAGTTAGTATGATGTAAAACAATTTTAGAAATGTTGACCTGCTTCGAGCTAAACTTCGAACCCATTTTATTGCAATGCGTTTACAGTTTTGACGATATGTGTGGGGCGTAATCTACCTTTAAGTAAGCCAGTAAAATAATATGTCAATAAAACGTTTGCTACTTCCTACCTTAAAACTTCAGATCCCACGATCAAAAGACAGATTAGGAACTGGCAGTAACACTTAACTCACTGATGGATTATTAAATTTAACAACGGCGTCATCATCTTTCAAATACTCCAAACCTTTTGTGTTCATGGGTTGGGCTTAGTGTTTTATGATGCAACTGATGTGCATTTTAGGATCGTTATTTTTCAAACTTTCTCTCAAAACAGATACTGAGTAAGTTTAACAGACAATTAAGTTAAAAGAAGGTTTTTGTTGCCTGAACCTGGGTTAGTGGGTTCCTAGAGAATAGTACAAAAACTGTTCTATTGCGAATAGTGTGGTCCCTAATATAACAATGATACGTGTTTGATTTTGTTTGCTTCAAAATACGTCAAAATATGAGAAATGAGTTATCATCACATTTTGTTTAATCTCCCCCTCCCCAATATTCATTCCCGTTTTCTTTACATGACCAAATGTGTTCTGGAGTACGTTGAAAGTATAGAGAAAGTGGTTTATACAGGGAGACCTTTTCCTTCCTTGTGTTTTATGAATGGAGCGATAAGCTCTGCACTTGCTGCTTGTATTTCCTCGACCTAGGTCCGCATTATTTGTTGATTATAACAAGCAGGGTGCAGTCCTGCATACCACGAGAGTACAACTGCAAATAATGCAGCCACTACAAGATAACAGACAATTCACATTCGATTACATCAGAGTGCAGTCTTTGTTACATGTGCCGTGGTTATCCGTTAGCGATACAAACTGGGCGAGACCGTGAATGCAGCTTTTGTAGACGGGCACCTGCCTAATAAGCCCTTTATGTACGTTTTGTATACATCTTTCTTTCATGACATTTCTTAGCAGTGCTCATCCTGACCTTTGTCGTAAATTCAATTTTTATTGCTCTCAACTCCATCTTATTCATTTGTAGTTTTCAAATATTAGCTCTTTGTAGTCGGAAAGCTTGAAGTCGGTACTAGATTTTTAATTCCTTTCATGCAGAAATGTTGCATTGGCTTGTGTGACACTCATATAAGAAGTTCTAACTAAAAGCCCCGTCACCATTTATACATGTCATTTTGGGTATTGGAGACTATTTTTTTTATTGAAGTAAATTTTATTTGTTGGATCACACTATCTGCAATATTGTTGTTAGTTATGCATTCGGGGCTCGACACATCAACCAGGCACCAACCGTACAAACAGAATAACTACTCGGCCATCAGCCCCTTATATGATCCAAAATATAACACTCTTACAATAATCATTTAAATAAAATTCCCTTTTGCTTTGACTCCGTTTTTAAAATCTCAATGAATAACAATGGACAGTAATGTCAATAAGTGTTTATTTTTCTCCTTTCCAGAGGTCCTACATTAAAGGTGTCCACATCACACGGTAAAGATTGTGTTTATCGTGTCTATGTCTGGCACAACGTGATATTATGTAAACTGTTAAACACGGGACAAGTGATACCTTTGAACTCGCTGAAATCTTTACATCAACAAGACATCAAGCTACCTCTCGTAGTTTAACCCTCTTGATACACACACCTTTATAAGGATCGTAATTCAGTGATTCAGATTCCTGAAAATTAGGGCTTGTAAACATATCGTATGATATACTTATCTGACGTCCTCACTGCTGTGCAGCAGAGTAAAATAATTATTTGTAAATGGGGCAAGAATGGTCCTGACGTGACCCTGTGAACCACCCGAGATTATCTTTCTCCTTTTGACCCCCTTCCCACTTGTTATCGTGAAATGCTATGTAACGCTGATCCCACTATCTAATAATGTCTAAAAGAATGATTCCGGCTTGTAACTAGGCTTTGAGGCAAAGAAAGTGATGGATACTCCCCAACCATTTTCATTTGGAACTCGCTGAACACAAGCGGTATATGTATTTGTACATGTGAAGGTGTTAATCATTTATCTATTTATTCAGTGTATTTAACGAACAGGCAAGGTACCAGCATAAACAATTGTTAAATCAAAGAGCTTAGACCGTTATAGAACTTTAAACAATAGCATGTTATTACAGGAAATATTCAAATCTCTTCAAACGGATGTTACTGAATCGTCATATTCCAAGGTAACCTCTGTTATGTTCTCGGTTTAAATGTTTTGAAAAGGGATTGAGAAAAGTTAAAATGAAAAATGATTTATCGCTAGTAGCACCCGAGATCCAACTGAAAATGTCTGCAAGCGCCACACCTTGGAACAGTCGGCTACATCAAAGAGAAAATGTAAAGTACCTACCTAAGAAACCTATGTTAGGATCACTGTACTTTGTCAGATATTTTTGTACAGTCGGCTATACTCCTTCATAGTCCATCAATTGATCATTTATCACCGAAAAATGCAATTATCTTACGATACCAAAAATTCTAGTTTGAATACATACCTGTATGTTCACAGCGATCTTAAGATTGTATGCACTTCTCCTTCAATAAGTAAAAGCAAAATTATTGAAAAGCATTTTATATGTTAACTCACTTCTTTCAGAACCCTAAATATATCATTCTTGTATTGTGTTAATTTTTTTGTATGTAGTCAATTCGTTATTGACATAAAACTGTATATATTTTTTACAAACATGTTTTGCATAAAGCAAAAATACCTATACCGTTTTCGCTATATATGATTGACTTACATCTCCATACTTTTATTGAAAAGATATTCTACAGAAATTTCACGCATATTGTTCTGCTCTGGTATTGTTAAGCGTGTTTTATATCCGAACAAAACAATGTATTGAACCAAATATTTCTTGCTCCATGCCTACTGTAAACTGAAAGCAGAAAGCTTCAACAGAATGCCTGGAAATACTTCCCTTTCAATGTTTACCCTCCATCGGCTCCATGTATTGTAGAGTACAGCATGTGTTTCTAAACATATGTGTATACATATTCTGGCACTAGTAACAATATAGATGCAATATCTGTCAACGTGTAAGAAATACATATACTAATGGAGAAATATGCTTCTCTGTCTCTGGCAAGAAAATAATATTTCAGCAGTGTCAACAAAAGAAAGAATAAACGTCTTTTCCAACATGAGTAATAAATCACACGTTTAGGAAAGTAATTGGAATGACTTTGTTTTTAGCGGAGTTATTAATCTAATGTAAAGCACATGCATGAGAAGGGTGTAGTTCTACTGATAATGAATACATTATGTTGTGCTTGTCAACAACGAATATTCAGCTATGGAACACAAGAGCAGATAAGAAAAATATTCTATAACCGTATATATATATATATATATATATATATATATATATATATATATATATATATATATATATATATATATATATATATATATATATATATATAGAAAATGTAAGAAGTATCAATCGAGGAGAAGCATATATGAAAGTATTAAAGAATACAGAGAAGATGTAAATCAACTTTCAAAATCATGACTTTATCTTTTTTCCAATATGCATATTTCTGCTTCTTCATTCGAAGCTTCTTCAGGGAATGTATGTTTGAAGCACAGCAGCAGTCTTATATAGTCTTCAGTGTATCTAAGTAACAACACAATGCAACACAAACAGCAAAATAATCAACAATCGTCCTGGTGAGTTATCCCCTCTTAAATCTAATAGGTTTGAATTGGCAGTGATAGGATTAGGGATTTATATATATAAAGCCTTTGACACATGTCAAATCAAAAGAAACTTTCGATTTAAAAATTAAGTTAAGGAAATATCAACATTATAATTAAGATAATGGTTTCACTAATTTTAATAAAGAAATATTAAATACTTCAACGCGAAGTTCTCAAGGTTTCTATGTGAATTCAGAATTCCAAAAAGCCATGTCAACTTCAGAAGTTGCAGAATATACATGAGACATGATCTTAAAGGATACTAAAAATAAAATAAGTAAACAGGAAAAGCCCATTCATTTCTTGAATCAAATTCTGAAAACTTGAAACGTAAGGGCTTTTATTTTCGTCTCGTTATGCAATCATAAAGCGTGGGAATCTGTGCTCAAAGCTCATTTCTGGTCATTCAACGTTGCTCCTGTACACAAATAACTGTCAATTAGTTCTATTGTGTATAGATCTTATTTGCTTGGTATCCATTTCTGTGTAGTTATGATAACTTTCTGTAGATCATGAAGATACGATTTCCAGTAAATTGTGGTTAATTATAATATCAATGTCGTTAATGGATGTAAATTTGTTCATAAATCGTCGAACATGATTAATCTGCTAAAGATCAAACCACAACATAGATAAACCAGGAGGGATGGAAATATTTACCTTGTAGTACTCCAATTAAAGGATGAAATCACGTTTCGTTTTAGGATAAACGTGCTTCCATTCATACGATCCTCATGTACCTTCTCAAATTCTGTTTTGAATAAACTATGTTCTCAGATACTTGTTTGAATAATAGAGAAATATTAGACGCTTATACGGGAAATTGGGTACCTCGTAGTGAGTGTTGGTCATTTGGAGGGGTCTCTGAATAAACGCAAAGAACATCATAGTTGTCAGAGAAGAGCCCTTATGTTCACAGTGCGAGATGTCATGTCTATAAACAATATCACAAAGGTGGTCTATCGAGAAGCGGGATAGGGTTTCAATAATCATCTGAGATATTTAAGATATTTCTCAAAGGTTATTTGAGCGAAAGGCTTTGCTAATTACCAATTTTTATGAAATATTTGAAAATTTATCTTGTTTTGAACAAGAGAGTAAATTATCACATTTATTTGATATTTAGCTTGCGTTATTCAGAACTCAAAATATACATATGGATAGATAATCAAATGACAGTTTAAACATATTTCTTTGCGAACGTTTGAAAATGACGAAAACAACCGTAAATAAAATTAATATACATGTTTTTGTTTATTGATTATCGAAGTTATAAGGTGAACAATTACAGTGTACTGTATATTTTTCTCTTTTTAGAAATTACCTTGATAATCAGTATCTTTGAGGAAGAAATCGTTTTAGGAAAAATGATGAAAAGCGTATAAGATGAATAGTTTTGATTGTGAAAGAATACATGTTTCAGATTACATTTAAGCATTCTCAGTGATTCTAAAAATTTCAATAAATCACCAAATTCTTCAGGAAGACACCAGGACTCGGAATCCCTAACCTTAGTCATTCAGCCGCTCGTCCATTTGAATCAGAAATACGATTATATCGATGGTCGGATAACATTTGAATTACAATCCTCCCACCCCCCTCATCCCCTCCCATGGTCCTGTCATTTCCCTTTTCCAAAATAGAACGTATTAAAACACAATAAAACGCGCTTATAAGTCAAAATCACTCAATATAACTGCCCATTCAGAAATTTTATAACACAAATGGGAGTATCCGTGATTTGATGATATTGTCGTTTGCTTTTTATTTACAACGTTAAATTAACCCCATTAATCTGAAGCAAACGATTATATCAATCACTTACTATTACCATAGAATAGTTAAAATCTAATAAAATCATTTTTAAACGATAACTGGACGGGAGTCTATATAAATCATAAAAGGGAAGATTTGTTAAGCTAGATGGCACTTAACCATATTGACATTATCACATATTTGTGAAGGCCCTAACACAGTTTTCACAGAAGGGGGCAAGTCTATTAGGGTCAAAGTGTCATTACCTTGCACACGACGGCTAATATTTGTTTTCTTGTATGCTGCCTGTCGGACGACGTGATGCTATGCCCCTACAACTACTTGTAGCGTAATAAGGCGGTCTGCTATCTCAGACGGGTGAAGGGTTGTAAGAATGGAATTACGTACATAGAGGTTCCTTTCTTAGACTTCAGTGACGGTGGAGACATTGTGATTAAGTTTTTGAAGACCTTTACCCTCGGTCTGTGGTTTTGGTTTGAAATGTGATCATTAAGTTTAAATATGAGCTTTCTTTGACTATATTTGTAAAAGGTTTTGCATTTCTTTTAAAATGAGATAAAAAGTTGCATGTTGATTTTAAACACTGGCATTATATTTTGATATGATATGATGTCTTTCACTTTCAAAACATCATATTTGAAAGTAATCTTCATTTATACAATGTAAAACTAAACTAAGAAAATGGTTTTGATAAAAATGAAAATTAATTAATTGTTTAATAAAATATAATGTCTGTTTTCTTGTATATGGACATTTATCATATAACTTTTACGAGCCGAGGAGAAATCCTTTAATGCTCATGTCTGTATTTTCAAATATGATATATCTCAAATGCATTGCCTTGAGGAACAATTTGGCTTAACACGATAAAACCATTCAATTAATGAGTTTTAAGTATAAAATGATTATACTTAATCATAATGATGATTAAGTTAAATTGCAGCTGTGTATATGACTGTGCAGTATTTGGTCTATACTTGTATGTATAATATGATTTTATTATTTCAAATAAAGGTGAATATGATAGTTAAGTAGAGCATTCATGTCAAACTTGACGACTAAGAAATGTACGATTATTAATTACTGGTTGACTTCAGAGACATACCTAAGATATCGATGTTGTGTCCCCTTAATCAGTCTTTATGCATCATTGTCACGAAACAGCATAATGTGTTCCTGATGTACTCGTTGGTCCTCAGTGCAAAACGTCTAACTCTGTCTTATATGAGTGATCTACACCTTTCGCGATGACGAAGGCGACGGAGTTTACTTTGAACACTGTTTAACCTACAGGTACAAACATGCCGGGATAATTAATGTTACACTAAATTGCAATGATGTTTCGTCTCAAAACGGGTTTTGACTTACGGGGGAAACATGACGGACTTACTTTCCATACGTGATGGCAAAGGTGTTTCCTTTGAATACTGTTTTACTTCCGCGAACAAACATAACAGGGTCGATAATTTTCGTATGAGATTGCAATGACCATTCTAGTGAGCACTATTTGGTCTCCTAAGGGAGAAAACATATCGGGGTAAATTTACACAGAACCATGGTTAAATATCACTTTCTCATAGTAAAGTGTCATCATGAACAAGACTATGACGTCACGTTACTTCTAATGGTGAGCATGTTACTAAGTACCACTGTACGTTCAATCTGATATCTTGCGTATGTAACATGTACTTGTACATATGATATATACAGTGCTACTAAAGGTGTAGAATGCATTCAGGTTTAAATACTCAAACCACACAAAGTCACTCAAATACTTTAGAATGATACATGTATAAGCTATAGGAAAATGTTTACCATCACCGTTATGTTGACATTTGCGTAGATTGAATGATATTGAACTTATGTCAGTTAAATTGAAGATAGTTAAGTTGAATTTGCAATGTATTAAACGGGTATTTTTTTCCTTGTATTCTTTTCTCAAGGCGTACACGACTGAACGAAACCAGAACGTTCATTGTCAATGTAATTCATCCAAAATAGACATGATACAACCACAATTCCATTGCAAACACGACCAAGACTGATTTAACACGTGTAATTACTAGACAAATATTGCTTCAAGAACCTGTCTGAAATCAGGAGTTTTGGAAATGGTTTATAGTGACTTAAGACGCCCAAGTGTTTGCAAAATACTTCTAAGGCGTGAATTATTTAGCCAGTATATTTGACCACCATTGAGGTTGCTGGTCGTATATAAGACTGTGTAGAGATTAAGACAAAGGCAAGTACTGAGCAGCTTATGTTAAGCACCAACACCTTCTTGTGATTTATGTAATAGTCAAGCTTTGAAGAAGTTCATAAACTCAATTACAAGAGTCCTGTAAATAATCCTTGAATGACGACTTGTCTTGAAAAACCTTTTGAAACGATTTGATATTTCATCAGATATATCAACTAGATTGTGACTGACTTCAGGATTTTCGCCTTTTATGTTTACGACTTTTTGTGTTACAGCTAACTGTGTCTTTATCAACCAAACCTGGTTCCTATAAAAGGTATTTACTCTAACATATTGATACGATAACTTCTCCTTTTATTTTTGTGATATTTGTGGTAAGTTACCTTAAACCTCTTGACATGATGTAATACCTGGTTCTTGTATTAACAACTAGATTGTGACTGACTTCAGGATTTTCGCCTTTTATGTTTACGACTTTTTGTGTTACAGCTAACTGTGTCTTTATCAACCAAACCTGGTTCCTATAAAAGGTATTTACTCTAACATATTGATACGATAACTTCTCCTTTTATTTTTGTGATATTTGTGGTAAGTTACCTTAAACCTCTTGACATGATGTAATACCTGGTTCTTGTATTAACACTTTGTACGCTGATATATTCAGAAACAATTGGTGAGGATATTTGTGATGGTCTCACTGTAAACATTCCTCTCCTTGATATCGTTATCTAGATAATTTAATATCTGGCAGTTTCCAATCTCATAGATTGCATTTGGCTTGCCTTTGCCTTATGGTTTGTATACCAGTATACCTGTGCTCTTTGTATGCATAATCCATGGAAGAACTGATTTTCGGATTACGACGTTATCACTTTATAAGTTGTTATTCTCAATTTCCTTCCTGCAGTCGATAACTTGTTCACAAAGGTCTAATTTTATCCTTATCGTATATATCTAAAACTCCAACTTTTGACATCGAAATTGAAACGTGTATATTTAACAATTGTTATTTTCTTTGATCTCTTTTTTCAAATTACACGTCTTGTTGATCAAAGTCCATTCCATTCATACTTACCTGAATGGACACATGCAGAGCATGTTATACCACACTTTTGTATACTCCTAACATCAATGTAGTATTCTGCAGGACGAAATACGAAATTATCAACTTGTAAGATCTTCAATCAAATCTACACAACACCTTTGCACTCTTTTTCGTTAATCATAGATTGCCTTGATCTTCAGGTCACCTATCTTTCATACATATTATACTCCCTAGTAGTGTACGAGTACATAGTTATACCATTGGTTCGCCTCTAGTGCCCTGGAAAGCTATTATAAGTCTACGAATCTTACCTTTATGTTCTTGATCCGTCCCATGAGCTCTATTGCTGTCAAATCGTCTTAGAGGAACAAAACAATGATGATCTCCCGAAAAAATATTTAATTTAGATGGGTCTTTATATTCCGAAGGTCTTTGGAATTCATTAAAATAAAAATAATTCAGGACTGAGTATTTGAAATTCGAATTTTTTTCGGACGGCCTGTTTTTGGTTTTAAGAGGCTACTTGTTAATTTTGATCATTGATTTGTAATTGGTTTCTTCTCAAAGCTCTTAAGATAAGTTTGTTTAAAGCACTGAAATAGAGCCTAAGTGAGTGGATTCGAAATGAGATTTAATTTTGAATTTCACATTTCCATTTATTATGCAGTTAAGGAGAAAAACATTTCAAGGGACTGAAAAAGAGACAACCTACACAACTTCAGCGTTCATCAACCTGTACACTATACAGTGCAACTTCAAATGTCCTCTCACAAAACACTAGTTCTTTGATGTGAAGTCCTACTCGGACATTCCAACCCTCACCAGTTAATGTTGCCGAATGGGTGCTCATCCCCTTGAAGCCGGCTGACCTAAATGTTAGGTAATGTTTACCTTACCATATCCACAGTGTTGACATCATGTCGGCAAACATTGCATTAGCTGGGTGACAACGTCTTCGGACACTTATGTTCAATATGTGGGCTAAACTTTAAAATACATAGTGAAGATGGAACACTCTATATATACTTAAACCAAAAAGAAACGCGAATCAAGAATGTATAGAAAACGTGGTGTATTTTGTTAAACAACATTTTTGTGCTTTTTATTCTGGTTAGGGTCATTTTGAAACATTAAAGTCATTTACATTTGAACCATCGCACCGTCCATTTTAACAACCGTTTTCTAATAAATAAAATAGATAAAAGTATTAAGCAAGTAGCAAATAAGTAATTTTTGTGTTTAATAAACAAACTACTGTCTTAAAATAGTATTACCAATTTATTATTTAGTTATATAAAAACCTGGTATTCCTAAGCTAATATTTGCACTACACCAAATAAGTTCCAGCTTTTGTTTACAAGTTAGTCTTGAAACTAGAAATAAAATTATCTACCAACACCTATTATCTGCAGTTTTGCTAAATATCTGAGGAATTCGTGAATGGTGTTCACACTCAATAACCTTAATATTTACATAACCCACCACATTAAATACCAAACAAAGAAACGAGTGTTTAAAGATGGAAGAAAGACTAAAGATCATATTGTGGGTGGTATTGGTAAAAGGTCTGGAATGTTTGATTTTCTGTCAACACTGTCGTTTAAGAGTGTCCACATAAACCTTACATGCCCATGAATCAGTGATAAGTATGCTTGCAAACATGGATTATAGAAAAAGAAGGTCTCTGAAATGAAAAGAACATCCGCTGTCAATGTCTATGGTATAAACTATTATTAGGACATCGACCTTTAAATTATCTTGGGCGTCTAGCATTCGTCTGTATGATATAGCGTTGATCTGATCTCTAAATAAAGGTATATATTGTTGGTGTTTGGTATAAATTGTTGGTGTTTGTTTGGTATAAATTGTTGGTGTTTGGTATAAATTGTTCGTGTTTGGTATAAATTGTTCGTGTTTGGAACTGGTTTGTAATGAATATGGGTCTTGGTTTTGAAGCAATTTCTACTGGGCTTTAAGGGATAAAGCCCGTGCTTGTGTGCTGAACTCATAAGGCATTAACTATTGTCGTCTTGTTACATGGAATGAGCAGTTTGTGTTGGGTTTTACTGTAAAGTATAAATCATTGGCATTGGGTCTTGATCTTAAAGGTGTATATACATTTGGCACTAGAGAGACGTGTTTATGGCTGACCTGTCTGCAATTGGCCTTTATTCGCAGTTTAAAACTATTTTTGGTCTCTTGTAGTTTGAGTTTCTATTTTGGCTTTTGCCTGGTCTCCGTTTATAAATCATAGGCTTTGTCGTAAGATATGACGGTATCAAATAACCATCTTGAGTTGCACTTCCCCATTACAGAACCACTAGTTTCTGATCTTGGTCCGCAGAAAGAAAATCAAAGGTTAATTATGATATATGGCATGACGGCTTTTATTTCTGACAGACCATCCATTTGAATTTTTTAAAACTGAAGTCACTTTGCAATATCCTTATATTTTACTTGCAGAATTTTTTTCTAGTTGACCGTCGATAACAGTTCATAGTATATACACACCAATCTAAGACAGGAAACACACAGAGACTTTCATAATAATCTGAAAGAGCTATAAGTGAGTGACGCTAACCCATTCATAAACGATGGTGAATGCCCTGGGCTAGTGAGTGTTTTCAAGTTGCATGTTGTGTTGGCCTGAAGTTCCACTGCTGTTTGTTTTATATCTTGTCCTTATGAACCATTACGTCTTCAATCATTTATTGGATTTCAAGGGTGTTATTAGCAAAGCTCATATGCATTAAGTTGTATTGAGTGGTTTGGTTTCTATTCCCATTCCTTGAGAATATTCATGTTTGCGTGTTTGTTAAGAAAACAGTAACATTTTGCTTCATATCAATTTATATTATCAACCTTTCATTAATTGTAATCCGATTACAAACATAAAAACGGAGTTGCTGTTAACGTTTTTGACGTATACAGTACAGATAACTTATTTATAACTGAATGGTAATCAAACAAAAACATACATGAGTTACTTCTTACATGAGCTGTCGATGAAGTGAAAAGCCGACCTTGTCAGGTAATACGTATAGGGTATTGGTCAAATGCATCGGAAGTGTTCAAGCATAACCACTAAGTTTATGAGGCACGTATCGTACAGGGGAATGTGCTTATTGCAACGGAAGCAATTCTATAAGGAGTATTTAACGACTAGGCCGTTGTCGGAAGTCGTCAGTGCGTTGAGGTAATTGGGGTACCTTTCAAGAGTGTTTCACTTATCTAGGCGGCTGATAATAGTTTAGGGAGAAAACCCCCAACAACGTTGTGAATGCTTATTGCAGTGAAACCAGTGATCGTCAGCTAGAACCTTGTGTGTAGCAATGAAGCATTGAAGCCTATCTTGCTGCAGATAGAACTGTTCTTTATTGCAGACAGAGCACAGTGATGGAATTAAATTCATCCTTTGTCTGCAACCGCCTAATGTCCCAAAACACCTCACATATGGGATGTTTCGTCAGGATAAGTTGTACAGAAATTACCCGCACTTTATTATTGTTATGAAACAATAGCCCAATAAAGCGGCTTGATATAAGTTGGAAATATGGATTTCGGTATAGGTTTGTCTTAAAACAGTGATGAGGAACTTAAGAAGGATATCTGGTTGATCAATTTGACGAAAAACTAAGCATATTGTAAGATGTCTTTTGAGCGGCTCGCAGGTCAAGTCTACGTAGCAGATTGATTTGCTTACTCAGATCAAGGATGTGTACATTCAGTTCAGATTTTCCTGATGAAAAGTCCCAGGGGTTATAAAGTGTGGAACATCGGATCATACAGTCCTTGGTGACAGAGGGTGGATCCAACCCCGAACCTCATTACCCAAAGCAGAGCGCTATCCGTCCCCGAAATAACATTACTGTGAACATAATGCTAACGCTTAAAACACTCATAAAAATAATTCATTAAAGTATAGAAATGGACAAACATGAAAAACGCACGCTGTATCTGAAATTACGTTCTACAAATACGATTTTTCTGTGGTGACTTGTTTACGAAATAGGATACGGCGCTCTTCTTCTGTACATGTATCCTACATGTATTATGTAATTCAATCTGAATGGAGGTTTTGTACGTTAACAGAAGAAAACTTTTAGAAAAGAGGTTTTGTAACGTATAAACCGTGTGTGTGGTAACCGATATCGTGAGAATGCACATCAACCGGCAACTCTACTTCAATGCGTAATGGCTACACACTGAAATAGTTGCTCACTCCACCACAGTCTGCGAAAGTAAAGAAAACTGTTAATGCCTGCAAAATCAAAATAGATCTCAACGTGAACGGGATGTCTATTTTAGTTTCTGAATGGGCAAAGCAAGCGGTTCGCCACACAACATTAGGGGAATAAGTACAGAGGAACTGTAAACTACTATTGCATACTTTATAGTTCACATTGTTTGTAAGAAAAATAAACTTGTCTTTTTAGAGCAACGTTTCTCTTGGATATTCCACATTCGAGGCTGATCATCCTGTAAAGCCACAGAACCGTCATTTTAAAAGCATGAATAAGATTAAGAGGGGTATGTGTATATGACTGTTTCATGAAAGCGACAAGCAAGTTTTACATTTTCTTTAAAAAACATAAAACAGAGACGCAGACGTTGATCGTTCATCCAAGTAAGGAAACGATTGTAAGAGAATTCAGGATATCTTTATATTCAACATTAAATGCCCAACAAAGAAAGATTCTCAACAAGAGCAAAACACTACCGGAAGACTATACCCGAATCCCATTATCAAACATAAGCTCACTTAGTTTACTTGGATTAGACGAACAGGTGTCAAATGTCACGTCAGATTAACGCCAACAAAGAAAAGCGATGCAAGGAGTTTGCGTAGAGGTCTTGGCACGTGCCGGTAGCGGGCACTGACCAGTTTACAGGTGGCCAGCGAGTGGTCACAACGAAACGAGTGACCCAAGCCGGGCTGGAGTGACCAGCTACGTGCTTCTAACGCCTTTCAGGTGTGTATCTCCAAGAGGTGAAGAACATGGCCACCTTCCTGTCATGCTGTCAACCCCGCCTTCTGTTGAATGTACGGGCTAGTCTGTTTCACAGTCAAGTGAATCATTATCTAAGTTCACGTCAATGTAGCAAGCTGAAGGTAGAGACTTAAGATACTTACACAGCCACATAAAGCAACTGCAGACCAAATCAAACAACTACGAATCGAATTAACAGGGGCATAAACCTGTCGGTACGAGCGATTTCATGATACCGTTTTCTACATCTTCTCAGTCGAGTATTCCTCCCCCTTAGATTCTACATGGGAAATTATTTCTTATTCGCACAGGTCAAGCACAGACATTAAATCCATATCCCCGTCCATTTCCCTTCTTTCCTCTAACTCTGTTACATCTTCCTTACAGGGACAGAGTTACTGGAATGCCGCCATGTTCACAACTAGCGCTTCTATTAATTAACACCTCCTGTCACCGTCTCAACGTTTCACCAAAAAAATAATTTTCCTCTTCAAACTTATTTGAAAATGACAATACCTTCCACGTGGTCGAGAACTTAAATGTACATGCTACGCAGACAATTCCTTGACCAAGTCCATACACCATGCGCTACGGACTTTAGTATCTTGGTTGAAAATAGAACATACCATCAAATTCTTTTAAACGTAAATAAAACGGATGTCTATCGATATTATCATAAGCAAACACTGAAACTTCTACCGAACGAGCTCGATATATTTATGTTTTAGCCCAGGGTCTACACAAAGAAGCCTCATGAAACCTTACTTCCTAAAAAAAAATAATTGGAATCTAAATAATCACATTACGTTATTTCTTAACCTAGTTTGTAAAATTAGATGCATTTACTATGAATGATATTCTACGACATGTGATTAATTCCTGACATCATTAACTGTTTGGCGAGATAAGAGCTAGACTTACTCTTGGTTTAAATTCAAATGTCATCGAGGGTTCTACAGCATACAGTTTATCCTTACCCATGTGTTCTCTAATGCATACGATTTGTATGTACCATTGAAGCTTCACGGAAATCCTTAACTAATTAACTCGTGAAATGTTGTTATGAATGTTAGAGTCAGACCAATGGCCTCTTATACAATGTGCTACTGTTACACTGAAGAACATTGTCTTGTCCCCTGGACGCTACTAGATGCAGGACAACTTTACTATTTTATTTGAGGACATGCCACCAAGACAGTGTTTAAACCTTTTCCAACAGTACCATTCCTTTAGAACATGCTCCGTAAACTACCATCATGTGGACATGGTCTTCACACCTTGTTCTGACTTCATAGGGCATGGCATGGTAACGCACCTGTCAACACAACCCATGACATCCCGCTTCCGTCATATAAAGCATGCGACTTATGCTGGTCAGTGTTTACTAGGTGGACTGGACTACAATGTTGACCAAGGAAGAAAAGAGTGGGTGGATTTGTTTTCAGGATTATGTGCTTTTACAAGTCATGGTTTAGGGGATTTACATCAGTTTTGTGAACAAACATGTCGCTTAAGGTATTGAATATATTTTTCCACTAATTTATGAAGGGCAAATATTGTTGGTTACCAGAAAATGTTTGATCTATATGGAAGTCTTTCATGCTTGGCTTTACAGATAAAACAATATTATCAAACGAACCGCTGGCGACATCTCCGGAAGATGATTATAGTCCTCGTCAAAAGATCAAGCTTTTATCAACGGTTGACCAGAGCGAGAAAAACCAATATTGGAGACCTTTTGGAGGTTGAAATAGTTAACATTGCTCTTTTCCCCCTCTTCTAGTTTACATTGTCCACTATTTGGTTCAACCGTTTCATTTGGGAACGATGATGGAGATTCCTATTTACAGATCATTGAACTGAGGGTCTCTATATATTCAATGCATCTAAGTAAAACAGGACAATTAATAACTATCACATGTGTATACACTGTATATATGAAGGGACTATTACATCCTAATTCGTGATACTTGATGAAAAGGATACCATCTTAACAACCCATTCAAAAATACAGAATTTGTTAATAACTGTCATAAAAAA
Organism: Phorcus lineatus; assembly: GCA_921293015.1. Taxonomy (NCBI): domain Eukaryota; kingdom Metazoa; phylum Mollusca; class Gastropoda; order Trochida; family Trochidae; genus Phorcus; species Phorcus lineatus. The sequence goes on along the minus strand of OV121081.1, from coordinate 11,122,818 downwards.
AACTAGGAAAAATAGTATAAATTCGAAAAGAACTTTCGACATTACTCTCAAATCACGCGAGAGTCACACACAATAACATACATAACCATTTTCGTTAAACATGTAACACAACATGTAAGAATTAACTATTTGGAGAGTTACATAAAAGAGAAACCTAAGGTTAGAATAATATGATTAAAGAATTGTTTTACCGAAACAAGGAGATACTTGTCAATTACTGAAGTCACGCTGTTCCTTCTTCAGCTTAGACTTCATTTTGTGTTTCCTTCTGAACTCATAAATATTTCGTCCTCTATTTGGGTTAAACAATATTTATTCAAATAAATGAATGGATTGGTAAACAGGCTTTGTAAAGCCTATGTAAATGCCTCTCCAACACAAAAATAATTCATAACAAAAAGTTATTCATTAAAGTTTATTTCAAAGTACAGTTATATGCTGATGACAAGCTCATTTCAACATATATGATGAGAGTAAATTATATACTTAATAGCAGAAAATCATGAAATGAAACGTTTGGTTTTGGTAAAATAATCCTGTACTGAAGTAACAATATTTTCATTAGTTTAATCAGAAAATGAAAACTCTTTTCATGTTTCGGCCTCTTGCATAGAAAAACATTTTGATCGAACTTAAGTAACATTTGGCAAATGAAATGATATGCTATATGATTTGACCATGACAGACTACGTATAGAGGTCTCATGTATGTATACACACGCCGACAGCTATTTCTTCTCCATCAGGCTTTTGTATATTCCCAAGCCATTTTTGGTTTATATATTGAAGGGGCGAAGCTTATTCAATAATTTCCTTGTATAGCTGTTCTAATTTGAAAGTATGCCCGAATGATATCACTGACATATTGATGTAATTCATTTTAAGAATAAATGTAAGTTTAAACAGGTCCATATGTGCATCAATTTCCTGAGTACAAGTGTTTCTTTGTTTCTCTCTGCTACAGACTTCCAGAATTCCTTTGTGTCAAACAACCAAACACACTGAATATGTGCCATTAGAGTCGCTGTATTCAAATGATTGTTGTACCAGATGGTTGTTGTCCTCGTGAACCGTTGTACTGATTGTCATCAAATTTGTGACAGTTTATGTTGAAACACCTTATTTCATAGGTCATCTCGACACCCTAATATCATTATCAACACTTGCACTCATATCTTACAGTTGTGAGGAAATTGTAGACGTATACATATGCCAGTCAACTGTATTGATTCACCAGTCAATTGGTTATAAGATATTTCATGAATCGTTGCATCTAAATTCATTAAACATGATAACAATCTGAAGTGTGCTTTTTGGCTTACACGAGTCGACATGGTGACCTTTATTTATCTTGAAGGTCACCAATGGGTTTAATGAATTCCTGTTACAGCATAGCCAATGAACGTTGCAATGTATTGCATTCAATGCCTTAAATATCATTTTAATATTCTGACCTATTCACTTATTCATTATGCAGAACCAGCTTTCTGATCAAGTGATACCCAAAATGGTGGTTGGATTGTTTTATCTATGGCGGGGTAGACGATGATGAAGATGATTATGATGTTGTTGATGATGACGTGTCTCTAATTGGCAAAATAATAGTTTAGAACACCTTTTATGAATCCGAATGCAGTGCGCGTGACGGCAGAGGATTTGAAGGATAAAACGTACTTGAAAAAGCATAGACGTACAAGCCCTTGTCTCGAGACGTCAATCATCCCACACATTGCAGGGAGCAGCTTTTCAACCCCGAGACAGAGATCTTTAAGACAATATTATTTTCTGACAAAAAGTTTTCACCCACACAGTAGGCCGAGATCAAATTGTTATCCCTCGGATAAAAAGGGGCGTCAACGTGATAGATGCATATCTGAAGGCGACAAAAAATCCGTTCAAATTAGGGGCAGGGCTTGAAGTGAATTATAACGTACGACTGCACGTGTACGTTTAATCAGTTATCACTCCAAATTGTTCGTCCGATGTCCTGATAAGAACAGTTTAGACAGAAGCTGAGACTTTTTGTCTATTAATAGAGATGCCAGATTGTCTTATAGGTAAACATTTCACTTTTCTGAGTGATGTTTTCCAAGCTGTAATGTGGTAGGCGGCTTACACGTCCTATGCTTTACTAATTGCTTTTAATTTTTTTTATTTCGTAAATCAGTTGGATTTGAAGAGCCAATGACAGTCTAAGGTTTCTTTTATATCAGCAATAATGTTATGGTTGCTTTGAAAGCTTAAATGATTCATCTGGTTAAACACCAGTGCACGAAATCACCAACAGCTTTTAATCATACAGGGGTTTTAGATAACCGTAGGCAAGTAAATAATCTTTAAGAAAACTTGATTTTGCAAGTGAAATTCAATGCGAATCAAATTAATACAATATCTGAATGTTGACTTTGAAACATTAATTGTATATTTACATTTCTTAATAGTCTTTTTGCTCATTATCACCAAGGTTTACGTTTTCATTTTTCACCCACCTATTTTCTATTATATTGATTAAACACTTTCATACATCTTCATATGTAGAATACAAAGTTTAACAAACATTTGAAAACTGTATTTATTCTATAGCTTGAGTCATACTATGGTTGTTATGAACTCTCAGTGTTCTGAAAATGTGTCTGGTTTCTGAATTCATAGAGCAATAAGTTAGAGACGCTCCTACTGCCCACACTATGAGGCATTGTTCCACATAATCATGTGGAACACTTTGATATAATGATAGCCTTATCAGCTGAAACCCATACCACTTGTTACCCTGTGATTGACATATGGACGCAGTTTATAAATCTTTCGCCAAGGCCATCATGCTTTCCTATAGTAAATGTTGGAAATATGATGACAAAGGTCAGCCCTGGCCCTTGTAATGGCACGTCCTTTAGAATTCGACGTAGGTCTTGATTTTAGGATGTGGAGATATAATCATATCATCACATCGTTCCCATAAAAAAGTAAGAGTACTTCATATGGTTTGATTATATTTTTGTCTTCGTTGCTCCAGATCTTGAAACAGTGAGACGATGGGACAGTTATATTTCATGCTCACGAAATTTTTCTCAAATAATAAATGTAGATTCCAAAATTACTTTCTAGTTATCGTTCGTTTAAAAAGGTGTCTGTCATTTTTCAGCGTTGTAAAGCGTCCAATGAATTCAACCAATTTCATGTCAACGTCAAGTTACCTTTACATTCAAAGCATTGAGGTTAACTCTTTGTATAATTTACAATGGTATCTAACTCATATCAATTCAATGTGTTTGAAGAAAGTTTGAAAAATGTGTCCTTGGGACATTGAATAAGGATTACCAGGAGACAACATGAACAATTGCCTTAATCTTCAATATCAAAGGGCCAGTAGCTCGGATTTCTAGATAAATAAAGAGATCGAACAAAACGAAAAGTTTCAAATTGCAAACTAATGTTGCATAATATATGAAGGAGTTTTAAAATGATTGTACAATGACCGGTCAATGATTTAGTCACATACTTGATTCCTCTACCACTACGGATGATCGAGTTGAGCATTGAGGTGTGTTTACCCTTTTAAGGTTAGGTGAGGTGAGTTGGTGTTTAACGCCGCTTTCAAGATTATTTCACTTATATCGCGGCTGCTAGTATTATTGCAGGGAGAAAGCCCGCAACACTATTGTGGCTATGCATTGCGTTGAAACCTGCGAGCATCGGCTGGAACTAGCAAACCATGGGTGGTACTGCGCTGAATTTTAGTGTAGCATTGCACCCAAACCTGACTGCGGGTAGAACAGTTCTCTACTGCAGTTTACCCTTTTAAGATACTACATTTGGCATAAACTAATATTTATTGGGGAAAGGTTGAAGAAATGAATCTTTACAAAAATCATGCTACCCTCCCTTAAAACCCTCGAAACAAAAGATGTCCTTGATACCAGTATCAACACACCTGCTAATACAGATATTCCCAGAACATAAACTACGAAGAGTTGTTTTGGTCATAACGTATGACAAGTATATGCCGGTCAGGCCTTCTTCTCTTTATTGCGGCTTGCCCTTTGACACCTAGTCCCTTTCCACGAGATATTTATCTCTCTCCGTGCCAGTCGCTTACCTATTATTATGCCGTACTCATCGTCTGCTATTGCTTTCAACGTCTTCGTTTCTGTTGTTTCGTTTATCTCTGTTAAGAATTATCGAGGTAAGCAACATGTTTGCCTCTATTAACTGTACTTGTTTACTCATCTCAGGTTCAGCGCATTGTTTATTTCCACCTGTTCAGTTTCTGATTGGTCTATTCATCATACACACTGTATAAGAGGGTTTCACGAAGAGCTATCCAGAGAAGAGCTATCTAGGGATTTATTTATATCATTGCGTGTTTGTTTTCTGGTATGATGGTTTATGCTGTAGAATTTACATTCAGATTTCTCCTTGCCCTAATATATACAATTCATTTAGGGAAATAATTTCAGTTAGTCAAATAGATTCATAATAATTTCTTAAGATGCAAAGACACCCTTTAAAAAATCTAAAATAAACATTCTTTAATCGTAATGAAGGTTTAATTACTACATGAGCCAACGGGTTCCCTAATCTTGATTTATGTTGGTACTATATACTGAACTATATATAGTACACTGTAAACTAGAGACCTTCACTCGAATATGGAATATGGATTTAATCTATTCTCGTACGATGATTTGTTGTACGTTGTATATGCTATTTTCAAGTAGAAACACAAAGACGACCCGATGTTAGCACAGAGCCCTTGTTTCATTCTGTTATAGCTATTGCAAGAAGCGCATCTTGGAAAGGAGATGGCGCAATGGTGACATTTACGAAGGATTTGGTTTATGCAAAATAGCAGTAGATAGCCTCTCTCACGTATTATATTGTGCATTAAGCTTTATTACTAATTCTTTAAATGAATAAATGAGTGTGCACTCTCGTTATTCTTAAGGAACATTTGCTGTCGTATTTGAAATAGGGGAAATAACAGATAGCCTTGATTTAGTGCAACGTTAGACGAAATTGAACCAATCACAGATTTATGCTTTGATCGAATGAACTTAATGCAGTCACAAAGTGCAGGAGTTGATATTAACATGCATGCACTTACTTCTGACAGGTACGACCCAGCTCAATGTTTGTCCATCTGTAAGGTGCATTATTAAAACTGTTAAAACGTGTTTTAACACTCGAAAGCTGTCGATTTGAAATTATTCCACAAGTTGGTACTCCTTGCTAAGTAACATATGAAATGATCGACAAATGCGTATCGCTTGTAACAAATCAAACCCTTCAATTTTGAAGACGTTGCTTTTATAGCCTATGAATTTTCAGCTGACTATTTTAATACTTCCTGATAACGCACCATGTCATCGTCTATGTTAAAGAAGATATAAAGAAACTATTGTGATTCATCGTGTTGAAGTTATGAGTGTTTAAGTGATATCTTGCAGCGTTTTGCGGTCCAGATTTACAAGCTTTCAAATGTCAAGTGCAAACAAGCAGATTAAATAGTGTTGTTCCTTTAAGGAAAGCATAACACCAGAGTCTTAAATTTCACGAGTGTTTGTTTCGGCGTTATCAATGGAAACACAGCATGTTTTCTACACAACATCTTCTCCGGAGGTTGAATCAGAATTGCTCTCATATCATAGTATATCATATTCATATTATGTGGCAGGGTGAAATAAAAGCATTCCTACTGGCATTGGCCCAAGGTATATCACTTTGGCTGAGGCGGTAGAGTGTTGGACTCTCGCCCGGAGGTGTCGGGTTCGAATCACATGGGAGGTGATCTCACAATCACTTCTGTTACAATTTTAATACTTGAATCGACTGGCTTATGACATGGCGGAAGGCCATTGATCAGAATACGTGAATCTAAGACATTTTATCGAGAACCTCGGTTTTGATGGCAATCTTATTAAACTTTGATCATAGTTTTACTGCAGTACGTATGAATCTTATCGTCGTTGATTTAGTTTAAGATTTTAATTCATTGAGATTGGTTTGAAATAGAGTGTATCTGGTACCTTGGCTAGTGATTATGTTTGTATGTAGAAATTAATTGCAACCATGCCCATGTGATCATAAGATGAGTAAATCTACAAGCATTACACTTCATGGTAAGTGTCTCACACGGACTCATCACCACAAAAATTACTTTAAAGTATTATGTTACAACGGAACTCGAGACTTTAAGCCGTATTTGAATTCCTTCTGACGTATGTTTCAGCAATCTTTCTTAAAAATGATTCATTTTGGAGAAAGATTATAAAAAAGAATTAAACTTAGCCAAATGTATAGAGCGCCTGAGTGATGTATCTAAATTGAATTACACACATGTGATTTAAGCTCACTATTAACTACCTAGGACATTGTTAAAGTGGGCTGCTTATCTCCCTTGAATAATTTACTTGAAACGACGTGGGTAAAGGTCACGTGCCCGTCTATCAAACCGCGGCTTTGATCCTGCTTGACGATGTATGAAATAAGCAGCATTGATGTGTAAATAAGTCATTCAAGGGCGATTATGACCACATCTTGGTCAGATATTTTATATTCATCAAGACAGGGTGCCATTTCTTCCAACAATGACGGCATAATCGCTTGATCCGCCGTGCTCGATAAGAAGGCTATGGTATAACACAATACACAACTTCATCTTTATAAAATACATCACACCTTAACAATCACCATACGTCTCCTGCTCTTATGATGATGATGAGATTTGTATGAGGGTACTAGATTCCCAAAGAAAGACATCAATTCCTTACGAGGGTTTCAAGTTGAAGGATGTGAAGGTTTATCATGGGTGGCACCTGGCATTTAACTATTTCTGAGAGATGCAATAATAGCTCATGAATATATCAGAATTACCTATCCAATATGTCTTTGAAGTGTGATTAAGTGATCCAAGGTAAAGTTTAATCAACTTTTGTATTCTTTGATTTAGTGAAGGATTTAGCTCATAACCTTTAAAAAGATTGAAATTGTAAGCAATGCATCCGTTGACATAAGACATTATGTTACATGATGTGTTGTTTCAATATCAAATACTATCTCCTGTTCCTACGATTCTACAGAGTGACTGTTGATTAGTTGCTTTGCTTTTTATCTAAGCAATTTTGCCAATTTCTGTGATAGGTTATGGTTCCTCTTCACTATCCATTCGAATAAAAGCTCATCGAAAAAGCTGCCCTGGGACCAGGAATCTTAGAGTAGTACTTGTGTCCGTCTTAGAACTGAGAACGTCAAATTGTGGCTCACTACTACCAAGCATTCGGTTTATATACACATATATATATAAGGAACTATTCACGTGTCTTCTTATTAACCAGACCCCCAATAAATAGCTAATCCTCAGGAAATTGAATAAACTGTCACTATATGGCTCTCTCGTCAAATGCTTTGTCCCCTGACATCAAAGGTAGCTTCTTATCCTGTCGTTATCAGATCCCCGACTCCCGTCTCCTCGTCTGTCAGCATGAAATGGTTTGTTCCGCAAAAGATCATAAACACCTTTATGTTACTCAGAACAGATTTCATATTTGGATGAACATGATGGAAACAGTGTCAACCCGACCGTAAAGACTCGTGGCTTGTGGCTATTTTGCACAAGCTATGAAGTTTTTCTACTTTTCAGAGAAGTTACTAGTATCCGATGTTGTTCGTATTTAAAGGATTCAGTGAGTGGACTTTAGAATCAACCGCCGTATGAAATGTCTATGTCTTTACAGTCCAGTACTGATATTTAAAAAAAACCTGAAAAATATGTTGATATATGTTGCTGAAGACCACAGGATTTTTTTGTTAACTTTACAAATGTCTATATTTCTATCAAACTTACCTCTAACTCGCTAATCATGTTTGGTATTTTAATGAATTAAAATATTGCACCACACGCACGATCTGTCAAGAATCATTAAGACACATTATTAAAACTAGTGAGAATCGTATATGCAGTCATTTGATCTGAATTCCGTAACAGAATCCCGCCAGGAGCCTCGGCAACTTTGTTTGCAGTAGAGAACTGTTCTACATGTACATGCAGTAAGGTTTGAGTGAAATGCTACCCTGAAGTTCACCGCGATACCACCCATGTTTCGCTAGTTCCATCTGGTACTCACAGTTTTCATTGCCATGCATAGCCAAAATTGTGCAGGGTTTCTACCTCAAATAATGCTTGCAGCCGTGAAATACTCTAGAAACCCCAAACCACGGAGTTACTTGCCCCTATAGCTTCTGACATTGAAGGTTTTCCCGGACTCCTTCGCGACTTGCTAGTTGAGATTACGTCACAACATGCAATGAGAAATATTTACAGCTCCGAACACGGTCGGTTTTAAACAGACGTTTTTATTTCAAGAGCATTTAACTTATGTAAATAGAAAAAGTTCCCCGGTGTCATTTCAGTGTCTTTACGAACTCCCTGAAAATAATAAGAGGGATCAATCTTTATTGCATATTTCAAACAGTACATAATTCAGTAGACAAAAAGCCAGCCAAATAGGCCTTGTGTTCAAAAACGACAGCTCTTAACATCAAATGCACTTTTAAGAGTTGATAAAAGGTCTATCAAACAAGCTCATGGTACAAAATACCATTGTCAATAACTCAACAGACACAAGGTTATACTCCTTAATACCAGCAATGATTATCAAGTGTGAACAAAATTTATGTGCATATATGCTTATCTTTTTACTTTGATCTCTAAACAACATACACTTCACTTCTAACACTGTGTATAACAAGAGATTACGTTAAACAAATAAATGTAGGTTACTAACTATAATGATCCAAGGAAGTGTGAACAAAATAACTTTATGTGAAAGCTCTCTTCGAGCCTTTAAACACACTTCATTGATAGAGTAGTAAATCATGCTATTTAGATAAGGTGTGGAAATAAGGGACAAGAAAGCCGAATAATAATTCAACCTCTAAAAACAAAATCATTTTTTCTTAATTGTTTTACAAGAACTTTCGGAGTTTGAAAGTGCTTCGACAAAATGATTAATAAGTGTCAATAAAAAAATATTGATAAACCAAGTTTCCTTTGAATAATAGACTATATAAGTCTGAGAGGTATATAGAAGATGTAGCATTGTTATATTTGGGATAACACTATCTAGTCCCTTGCCGGATTCGAACCTACGAACCTCAGAGTCAAGCAACACCGCCAGCACTGACCCTAAAAGCAGCTAACCAACACGCCCATCTCGCGTCGACACCTTGAAAGAACCTGACTCGAATCTATTATTATATTTATATTTGGCCTATTGCAGATGGTGTGATGCTAGATGTGACAATGTTTCGTGTCTTTTCTTTCCTAAATGGCATCAATATTATAATATTTTGTCCTTTTGTCTTTTATACATCTCCACTAAAAATATTCATCGAAATGCCAATAGATCACACTCTGAATTCGTTATTTGCCTTTCTCCCCTTCTTTAATCTGTAACCCAGTGTATACATAACCAACTATTGTCTGACCCTTAGCCAGGCTTCCTGATGTTCGTATTTACACATTATTCGATGTTGTATTTTCAATGGAGATTAAGAGGTATTAAATGTCCTGGTTTGATCCGTTTGCAGGTGAACGCCCCCATTGCATCGTGAAGGAGTTATCTCCTCTTTTATAAAATTGTTTTAACTCTTTTTCTGCAGCAGAAATATGGAATAACTCAAATGTCAAGTCTCTGGGAACTGCATCCTTAAAAGATGAATCGAAGGTGACTAACTCATCTTGAATTAGGGTCTTAAAAATATTTCTGGCAGACAGTGGTCCTTGTTTGGTTAAAGGAGAGTTGTTTTCATGAAAATAAATCAGTTAATGAATAAAATGTAAACATTTGTGTCCTTCATTCAAAGTAATCATATAGAACGATTATTTAATGTTCACCATCTTGACCGTGATTTGCAAAATAAAATGTTTTCAAAAACAATTTTGTTCTGGAGCTTGATAAGGATATAAGAGCAAATGGTTTAAACATTAACAATGATCCTGAATTTCACTTCAAAAACGTCTAAATAGGGTTATGTACTATCGTTATGCTGCATTTCTGTATACTCCCAAATTACCCTGTGTTTAGTTACATAAATCAAAAATCCAGGAAGAACCATATGGGAATGCTCCAACACAGGAAGGGAGTTTAACCCTAGTGAGTTAGATTCTGTGACATACTGCACCCCAACATGGTTAATGACATTCTACGCTGTTTGATTGTTACCGGCGCGTGCTGGAATGTGGGGGACGCGACCACTCAACAGGGAGGGGTCTCATGGTCAGCGAAGGTCATCTGTTTTTCACCACTTGTTCAAGTGTCCGACAGTTGCCACGGTTTCATTACACTTTTCGTCTCAAATGTGAAACGAAAGCGATAACATCCCGCCAGTTATGTTTTTCCTAATTGCTGCCGGCGCAATGTTATTTTTGAGAGTTGATATGTTGACAGGTCCTGATATGTATAAAGTACTCAATAGGCTACGTGTGTTGGCAGAGCTTTCTCTAGACTGTACCAGAGTCTCTTGAATCATTATTTACCCTTCGGTACATGGTACATTCGTAAAACGGTAATCCCTTATTAAATCGTTTTCTTCTGTATTTTCAAATTAATGAAAAATCACAATTTGCTGCATTTCCTTTAAACATCAAACCTAAAAGTCGTACCTAAATGTGTTCCTTGTCGAGGTACTTCAGGCATGTTCTACCTGTTAGATATTTCTGATAAATATTTGAACATCTGATAAAAAGTAGTTAAAAAAACTAAATAGTAGGTGTTTTAGTATAGCACCAATACTCAAAGACGTAAGTTATAGTCTCGGAAAGAAAAATTACAAAATGCTCAAAATCAACAATATAACTAATATTTTATAAATTTTTCAGATCCTCTGATATTTTCTGATTTTAAAACAATGTTCTACTTAACCTAAACTTAAGGTAACATAATATTAATCTGCCTTTATCTAAGCTTTGTCGACAGAATATTTGCCATCTGTAGACGAGTCAGTCAACTCTTACGGAAGCCTAGTTTGAAAGGTTGTGTCAATCTAAAACTAAACACGTCCTCTGCACAACTCGACGTCCTAAACACGTCTTTAAACGTCTGTAAAGACAACAAGAAGGAACATAAAAAGCAAAGAAAACCCCTTCCCAGGTCATTGACCTCCAGTGCAACTGCCCAAACACATTTTGTTTTACGTGTTGTGAAATAAGCAAAGTTTTGTTTTGACATTGAACTGAACGAAAACGTTCACGGAAGACTAATCCGGCCCCGTGACTTTGTTTCCTAGGCAAAATTGGGATATGGAGCTGATTTTTTTATTCAAAGATCACTTATCCAATTTTCGGAGGATATAACCTATAGTTAAAACTAGCTGGACCGCGGGACGTAAAGGCTAGTTTTAATAAGATTGCTGAGGATGTCACCCTCTGATTCTAAGGACACTAAGTCATATCCACATAGGCGAAAAGGAAGTCTTGACAAACACTAGTTTTCGAACAACAAAAAGCTACCCCGGGATTGCCAATTTGGGTGAGTGAGTTAGGATCTGGACAGGAGTCTCTGAACGACGACAAGAAGGATGTAATCTGCCATTAAGTAATGAATTCATACATATTGTAACTAATGGAAGTTCACCTAAACTTTAAACAAACAGCCACGTAGGAGTGAATATACACAGCGTAGTTGCATCTGAAGATTCTCTGTCACGTTTTTTTTAGAACAGCGTTGATTCATGAAGTAGCCGGACAATATAGAGGAGATTCACGTGGATGTCACAGTAGTAGATCTGTCATCTACATCATCTTGACCTAGAATTATCTCCCTTTGAATCATCTCAGTGAAAGGAGGAGAACAAAGCAGCCCGTATATATCCCATAATTTGGTAGTTACACTTCAGATTTGTCACTAAGCACAACAATAGCAGAGGAAAGCTGGGCAAAATTAGAAGATAGGTATTAAGCACAAATTTCCCCTGACAATGATGTCCAGGCATTGAGCATGCTACTGTTCCGTTCACTGGAATAGAAAGCCAATGTTTGTAACCCAAAGAGCACAGATTGGCGGCAGTTTTGCCAGTGGTTAGATTACAGCAGGGTGTAAACTATCCCCTTGTCTATTGAAGCCTGGGAGGAGATGGGCAGAATTACCCTCCTTGGTTTGATTACAAAAGTGAAGTGTTGTCTCCCTGACAGCGCCTCATGGAACTGGAAGCACCTCTTATTCATTGCAATTTCCAGTACAGTCCGTTGAAGATTTGTTAATTTGAGATAGCTCTAATCCTATTTGCTGCATATTTAGCGCTCTTGATCCAATACAACAGTGTAATATACATCGGCGTGATCTTAAAGGCTAGATACTGCATTGAACGTTTACAACCCTTCGACAAAGCATGTGTCTCTTAAGGTCATGCGTATTGTACATTTAGAAAAAACAAAGTTACTGTGAACCTTTCGACAAAAAAACTCTTTGCCAATTTCCTGTCTCTTGGTTTAAGGACAAGATCTATCTACATTGTAGAATGTATAAGCTGAACGATCGTGGTTGCCCAGGAGAAGAATCACATATCGTTTACAATGGAGAAGGATTTTTATCATTTTCAGTTTCTTTTTCTTTCTTTGATCATAGCATTCTCTTCTGCGAATGTCCCGTAAATGTTAAATTTCTTCAATTTCAGACGCATGTTATTCGTATTATGTTTCCATGTGTCACAACACGTAACTTCCACGCAATAATAGTCACAGCTTGGAATCATTCCACAACAAGATTAAACTTGATTTTTATTCGGATGCCATTAAACGTCTGAACATGTTTTTGTCGTAACAGTAGCAAACGTGGTATGTAATTCTAATCATGTTTCTTTCCTCCAGAAGCATGTGGTGGCCACACATACACGAGACACTAGACATAACTTGTACAGTTATTGCTATGGGAAGTACACCATATGCACAGCACATGAGATTCGTCCGATAAGACATACAATGGGGAAATGGGGATAGAAAAACGGGTTGCACCTCTTTAAACTCGAGCATAGTTTACAACGTTATTTGATATAAAGACTTGGTAATGAAACTAACCATTCCATCAACTACTGTAATGGTTGAATACAATTAGACATTCTAAATTGTTAGTGTCAATGATTTAAGGAATACAGAGTGATAACGCATATATAGAGACGTCTTTCCACTCTTGTTGCTGAAATCTACCTGCACTGGTCATTTTGTTCCGTCTTTTTTCTTATCAGTTTTTTAATTTCTCTTCAAAATCAGATGTTATGACTGTTTGTAGTTAAAGGTAAGACTTGTAAAGTTTTCTGTGACACAACTCAGCTTATATGCCTTGATTAATCGGTTGATAAGCTTATTAGTCAAGTGAGCTTTCAACTCACCTATCAAGATATGAGCAGGTTTACTCTCATCCTTGTTACATACATTTACTAAAACTGCTCAGTAAATGTTTGAAAAAATATACTCCTGTTTTCAGTAGATACATGTATTTCCTATTAATTTTAGTAGATACGCGTATGTACTGAGTGAAACAGTAATTACGTGCATTTACTAAATTTGTTAGTAAATACATGTATTTACTGATTTCACAGATTTACTGTAACATATACATGTCTTATCTTAACTGTTCAGGTAAAAAATATATGGTGTGTTAAATCTAATATACAGAACCATAAAATAAAAAGCAATTTAAAATAAATAACAAGTCCAGCAAAGTTTATGTTTGTCACCAAAAACTGTTTACCATAGGAAACCAGCCAATATCTTCATGAAGGTACTATTTTGATAAATCTGATCTTTTTCGATGGTCACTATTTGTTGAAGGTAAAGCTAAATCAAAGTTTGTGTAAGTCTTTCTTTAAAGGTTCCCCCCTCCCGTCGTTGCTAATTTCAATGAACTCGGTCAAAACGTCCAATCCACTTCAAAACTCAATATTTTAAGGCTTGACAGCGTACAGTAAAGGGCACTCCCGTGACGTTGTATGCCCTGTCTGCTAATGTGTGCATGTTACTGGTATGTTGAACTTTACTCTGCCTTCATACATGCACACTGTGAAGTTACGAGTGTAAATTTACAACACAAGGGTTTAGCGTGTTTACTGTCAGGTAAATTTGTTTCACTCTGGGCATGAGGGAGTTAATCAACTCTTCAAAGAGTTCCCCAGCTTAAAAAGTACCGCTTCGCCCATGCGAGTTGACACTTTACACCTTTCGGGATTTGCACTGTGGAAGCTCAACATCCTTCAATTAAATCAAATTTTTTAACTTTAGAATTTGGATTTTCTTGCTATCTGCGTCAGTTAAACTCTTGTTGCGCTCAGATTAAGTGTTATTATGTTATGATAAGGATTAAAGTTTACATAGAAATAAATTTTATTGGTATACAATGTTTTAATGCATTTGCTGTGTTATTTCGGTACATATTAGCAATAACAAATTACTGTTTGTTACAAATATATGCGCTAAGACAAGACAAAACTCTCCGTGCCAAATAGGTTTACTAAGTATACGATGACGTCAACACTGATATAAAATCTTTTGCCAAGAAGGCACAACCCAAAAGTCAAGCTGACTTTTAGTATTTGACATGAGAAAAGATAAATTTTCCCACCACTAAAACACACATGATCTGGAAATAAATGTTCATTTTCTGAGTCAACAGGTTTGTTATCTACATAAAGAGGAAGCTAGATGTAATGTTTGGATGCAAATAAACCAAATGTTATATTCAGGAAAGGCTTGATAAAAGCGTCTCCACGACCATTAATACAAAGAAAGCATAAAGCACTTGATGATGTATATAACGAAATGTCACATATGTGGCTGGCCAAGTTTCAAAGAAAGCCATATGTCAAGGAGCACTATTGAGGGACTATCCCAACACCACTAAGTATCATTTGTCAAGCTGAATATAAAAATGTGTTTTTCTACCATGGTTTAAATGATTCAAAAGAAAAAATAAAGATAGACAAATTTAAAGAGTTACATACTTCCATTGTGTCTGATTGCTTTTCAATATTTGGGTGCAATTAAAGTGCACGTGAACATTCATTAGTATGACATCATCCTCATAACATTGTGATTAGTGTTAAAAGTCGATGCAATCAGTCTATAGCATGTCTTCAGACGGATCAAAGTGATGAATTGGCAAATATTGAACTAGCGTGATGTACACCTACTTATTTACCATTACTTTCATTATAACATAAGAGGTTTTGGATTTACCATGGTGTGGCCTAACATAACACTGGGGTCAGTTCGGTCAAGGGGGTATCAGGATCTATCGTATTATCTCAACAGCCGACCACACGTTTACCAAAACCTAATTTCACAATACCATGGGACCCATGTCTCAAATGCATTTGAATAATATCAAGGTGTGGCCAAAAATAACATTGGTGTATATTCGGAGAAGGAAGTATCAGGAGACCACGATGTTATTTCTACAGCTGACCACACGTTTGATAATGTCTAAGCCACAATAGCGAGAGTCCAGTTTGGACGTATCATGGACAGGTAGTGACCAGATGTGAGTGCTTAACCACATGGAATAGTAAATCAGTTCCATTTCAGCATAACTGCCTTGATATGATATCGTGTTGTACTGATACCTAACCGCATTTCTAAAACAGGCGGTAGGAACATTGCTAGAATGCAAAAATATAGTTCAATCATATTTCATTAATTAAGGATGTACACAATTTCTTCTAAAACCATTGCATGGTAGGAAAGGGTTTCACTAAGTTTGTTATCATGTACCAAATCATTTTATTTGAATAAATATGTTTAAATTAAGTCCCGGATTGGGTAAGGGTCGTCCATATTGCCATTGTACATACTTGATGTAACAAATGTCATGAACAATTCATAGAATTTAGTAAAAAAGTTATTCATTCAAAATCACCTGCTGCAATATACAACCAATTTCCAGGCATCCCTTAAAATGTTCAGTTATGCGTTTGCATGACAATTTGAAAAGATTTGATATAAGACTTATTGCCTTTTGATAAATTAGAAGTCATCCATATAGGTCAGATATACAAAAGTAAACCTGAAAAGCCCCTTGGTGAAAAGTTTCCCCTAAAAAATTCAAAACGTAAAACCAGACTTAGCTTTACACAGGTAACCTTCACCTTGATCGTATCTCGGCATGTCTGTCTGCGCGATGGTTTCGTGTTGAGAAGATCCGTCTTCAGTTGACAGAAGATGGCTACATCAAGAAAAACTGGCAATCAAAACAGAAGAAATCCAGACGATATTCTTGTCATGTTAGGCGTTACCAACACTTACGTACTTTAGTTTTATAACCTTTTCAATATACTGAAGGAATGACGTTAAAATTCAATTGAGCACGAACCTTTGTTTTCAGTCTGTGCCAATATGGTAATGAATGCATGATCTGCAAATACCTAGATTAAAATTATCGCAAATCGTGTCAAAATATTTTTAAAAGAAAGATGAAATCGATCTTCATTGTTTTCTGATTTTTTAGCGTTTGTTAAAGGGATTGCAATTTAAGAAAAGATTGTTCTCGACAGGAAACTGTATGCAGAGATACTATGGTTATAAGGCTAACGTATCTTTGCAGTTTTAAAAAAAGTTATGCCAGTGAAAAGCCAAATAAAAAATAGTTTTTTTTAACTTTTTAAAGTAATAGAATAGGTGAAGCATTCATAATATGTTTACATAAAATTAAAATATCTTCATCAATGTGGGTTAATGTGAGTATATTTAAAGCCAAGTATTCATACACAATCAATTATATATCTAAAATATATACATTCAAATTCATCATGGCTATGGAGGTTTGTTTCTATTCACCTTAACGATACGATAGCTAACTACCGCTAATCGAAAATTTTAGACATTTCGTAAAAACTCGGAAGATGGCTTTAAACGTTTCTACAGTAAACCTGTTTTGAAAACTCTTTCTACATAACACACATTCGTTGAATCATTTCCCAAACATGCTTACCGCAGCGAAATGCATGTCTGACACGGGTCGGCGTGTCGCAAGCCACATAAACCCTGACACGATAAGGTCAGGCTGGTTAACAAAGGTTATTGCCTTACGTAATGGACGTATGTTTGTCAAAGTGGCGACAGTAACCTGTTCCCAGAGACAAACAAGGCGTGAAGGACGGATGTCAGAGGTAGAACCATCCTGACTGTCTGCTGGTGAGGAACTGGTGGCGTCTGAAGCTAGTTCTGAAGTAATTGCACTTCCTAACTCGTGCAGTCTTACATTGATAACATCTATTTCTGAATTGGGTGGGTGCGGGATAAATGACATTGTCAATGATTTTACTTTTGTTGTTAAATTTGTATCGTGTTTCAAGAGTTCGATTGCTTGAAAATTGATTTCGGATGTCTGGAGAGGTCATTTTCTTTCTTTTTTTTATCTGCTTATTTTCATAATTATCACGGAATAGTTTATCATAACTCTGTCTTCAAAGAATTTTGAGTAATAAAGCCACTTAGGTGAAATCTTAAAATAAAATATGACGATAAAACACCAGTATTTTTTTTTTTAATCAAATGACAATAAAATATAATCAAACCTTTTGAAGAATTTACATTGCAGCATACAGAATGTCCGGTTCATTGGCGTTTGATAGACCTATGTTGTCCTTTTTCTCAAAAATAACATCAGGTAATGAATTTTTCCATACACCATTCATATCATAGTATTTATTCTGAAGTTCCTTGATGTTTCCCCTAAACAATAAGAACCATAAGTTCCCTCTCACTGTTTATACTTTAATACTTCCATTTCATGAAATACGATTGACCATACTAAATATATTTATTTGGGGATTAAGGTATTTGTTGAACCAACCCTTTGGTATGAAAATGTTTGCTCAATACGAACAGTACAATGTAGATACCACAATAAATATGCAATGCAATACTTGTGTATACAATGGGCCTATAGGTTGGAATGACCTTAAGAGGGACAGCTGACCAATATCTTCTTCATCAAAATGACCACAGCGATTCAAGTATAATGTCCCATTGACTGCAGATTGTCATTGTCCTTGCCTGACATGTTTATTCTGAGTCGAATTTGTATTTCATTCGTGTCGAACCAATATGCCAAGATGTTGACATTCATATCACTTCATTATCATCTACCTGCTTCATACATTATGTACAGTTGTCAGCCAGTGCCATATATACATTTTGTATTGTGCAGGTTTCACAAACAGCCCCAGTGCTAAGTACGCAGCAATAATAAGCAGGTGCGCGGAATGCGTGAGTTGTTGAGGCAAGGAACTGGGGTCCAGACTTTTGACACTGGACAATGGCTTGACTCCCCACACCTTGACCATTGGCTATTGTTCCTGCGTTAGTGGCCCCTCTGGGCTTCCTGAACTATTTTTCTAACGTGACCCCGTGCTACCCTTAAACTGTTTACTTTTCTTTAAGGGTAATTGAATTGCTTTAGTTTGTCGTGATGAATTCAAAATGAGTATTTTTCATATAGTCAAAATGTGTTTGTTGTTAGAGTCCCTCAGCGAATTTGTCTTCTTTTGTAGTCGTTTACTTTGTATTTTAGTTGTTATATTTCCATGGCAATTGTATATGGTCAATAAAGCAATTTTGGATTCATTCAGTGTATCGAGACTTCATTTTTCATTGTATAGTTGATTTATTCATCGTCCTTTCAACGCTATACTTTGCCAAAATTTATATTCTTTTTATGTATTCGTTGACAACTCTCAGATGGACACTTTGAAAATATATAACTTTTACCAATTTGTCTTTTGAAATAACGAATGTTTTATCAAATATTTGAAATAGCTTTAGATAATCATAAGAATATTTTTTAACTAGAGTAAAGTAAAGAATGATATATCATTAACTACATATTATGGGTGACAATTCTGGCTTATGAATTACACATGCAAGTAGCATCTATAATTTCAAACCCTTGGTTTCAATTGCTAAAAGGACGCATAAAGATAAAAAGTTAAAAAGTTTAAAGAGTTTCGGTGTGCATAACCAAGAAAACGTTCCATTTCATGTAACGTATGTAATGAAGATTTATTTCATATCAAGGTGAAACAATATTACTGGAAAACAATTTTGTAATACAAAAATCACAATTTGCAGATTATGATTACATATGTAGAAGTTTAAATATGATTATGAAAGTGAATTCAGGCTGGCATTACTTTCAGTATTAGAAATGTAAGCAAAAAGATTAGGAATATTTCATTAGCTTTAATATTTCTTATGTAGGTCATGCTCATAGTCTTTGTGATTCCTATACTTCTTTTTGATGAATTAATGAAAGAATACTTTCATCTATCGTCATGTGGGAGTCATGATTCATCATAAGTAATCGTGTAAACGTGATTCTAAAATGCCCACCGCATCCTTATGATATCCATCTGATAATTCGATACGCATAGTAATCATTCCAGGTCGTTTCATGTCAATTTCATGCCATATAACGTCTTTAAAGTTCTCTAGTTGTTTCGGTTTATTACTTTATGAATATATTCGAGTCACGAATGTCACATTTAGCATGTTTTCATCAAATATGAAAAAAGCAATTTCTTTCACGTTCATGCATGTCAACCCTCCTTGGTGAGGAACAACTTAAATGTATTTGAACAATATAACCGTATAATTTCAATGATTAGTTATCGGCAGAGCCTCAAACATTATGCGAGGCTATTTATTAAGTAGTGTGTATTATGGTCTGCAGTTACGCCATCAAAATATCATTTTCGGAGACTCTTCACATCAAAATTTATTTGCTTTGTTGTAAGGAATCAACGCTTAAGAACTTAACTAACTGTTCGGTATCTTTACATAGGAGATAATGCTTAAGAAATACAAATTTAAACTGATTCATTTACAAAAGTTTGTACACTAATTTGAATTACGTGAAGGCTTTGTGTAACAAATGTAGTCGTTAAGTTACATTCTATTTGATATGGACACATAATTCACCATGTTTAATTTCATAAGTAATGTATCAATAAATCAATGAGATTTTGTAATTCAGTACCACATAATAAAGATATGCTTAAAGTGGTTAGAAGTACTAGAGGGCTACATTTTAATCGGTAAATTTATTCATAGATGTGCTACTAAACAGTGGTATGTATGAGAATACCTTACTAAGGCTCTGATTTATTGTCGTACGATATGTTGAGGTTCTTTGGTGGATAACGATGTGATCCTTTGAATTTTTAAGAGTGCATCATGAGCAGTCAATAGAGATCTGTAATCCAAAATAAGTACTGTTATATACATTATGTCAGTCTCTAGTTTTGGAGTACCAAATGCCAACAAGCAATAAACTGTCAATTTGTTTGCTCTATCGGTGTTAATTTCGCTTATGTCTTTCCTCCTGTCCACAACTCTAAGCTATTGTCTTACACTTCAGTAAATCGGGGCAGGTTAGTAGTTTATGTACATTGAATTGATAGAATAAAGAGGGTTGTTGTGGGAGCTTTATGGAGTATGCGAAGCTATATTGTTTAGTAACTCGAGCTTTGGGAATTGCGAGGGGAGCAGCAGTAGCCTTGCCTGTCAATTTGTGTAGTGGATCGTCAATCATTACAAAAATCATTAGTGACAATCAAATGAATCTCCAGAGTCCTGATAAGGCTGCAAGGCTAGTATGGTTTTTGGTAGACGTTGTAAATGACATGACCAAGATACGGAACCAAGATGGTTGTCAGGCATACCACAGGAAACACCATATTTATGTACCAAACCAGTATAAAAAGCAGGACATCGTCTTACCATCGTTTAATCTGTTTCCAAAGAAAACGTTTCAATTTCATACTTATACCTGCGCATATGTTATAAATAGAACATTTCTATAATTTTTTGGTTTTAGCTGTTGACAATTTAAGTGTTGTTCATTGTTTTAATTGAATGTACGCCAGTACGCCGACATCCAACCAACAACAGATATATGATAATCAATTAAAGGCCATATTTAATCATCTCACTACATTTTATGTTATAGGTTTCAGAAAAGACCTTTTTTCCGATATAAACTATTTGCCCTGATGTCGTGTCTTGTGTAAGCAATGACGTACAGCCGAATATCAATGCTATATAAATTGCTGATGTTATGATGAAACGCGGTAAGACACCGTGGCTTTTGTTTCGCAATGATGAAGGTTTCACAACAATCTTGGAAGCAAACAAAGCTGAAATGGCTGCTTTACAACAGCTGTGTCTCGCATGGGAGGTTGAAATAAAGGTGAATTTAACTTGAGGAGACAACGCACATGCACAGTATGCAGTCATTATTTCTCAAGAACGATGTCTACAAACGTTTTGAAAGGATTAGACATATCCATGTCGGTCGTATTCTGTTGCTGTTTTCCTTACATGATAGATAAGCATGAAAAATAACGACTTTTCTTATAAACATTTCACCGCATATGCGTGACGTACATGATATTAATGTGGGTATAAGCTTTCAACATATTGCATTTTTCTTGATTAAAATACAATGATTGCTAGCCGAGAGCCGTGTGAAATAAGTATTATGTATTGTTTATTAGGTTTATATTTACGAGGATGTGATCACCTTGTGTCATCTAGACACAATAACGTGATTCTATGAGTTGCATTCTGCAATGGTGATCAGCATCTACACCTGAAAATAATCCTCTCTACCTGGCCTACTTGTATCCTTTCAACACACCTTACACATAGTGCGTGCAGATGTCAAGCAATGAAACCGGATAACTTCACTGCAAAGTGCTCCTTGAAACGCTGACTTGGGAATATGAAATAGCAGTCTTGAGTTTAATAACATACATTCGAGAAATCTTACACCAATTGATGACTTGAAAATAAAAGGCTTCCTTACAAGCATGTCTTTATTGTATGTGTGTTCTTGTCGAATATGACGTGACATAGCATGTTTAAGTGACACTATGCTTATTCTCAATGCATTTTTTAGCTATGTCATCGTTGAAGGTCTTTCAACTATTCGAAAAATTCGCAAGAAAGTAGTTGTATTTGTCAATGTCGTAAACATGTATGTTTTTCAGGGTCGTTGAGAATGTTTTCTTACATCAGTATTAGTAACAAGAAATTGTTAGTTGATTGATATTTGATGTTTTATTAATGTTATTCAATGTGTATTTGCAGGATGTTACGGTGCTACCTCCCTCTATTTCTACTGCTTGTCTACCTGGGGGCAGCGTCATCTCAAGAACAGGTAGGTGGACAATTCTATCTCTGAAAATATTAAAACTTTTTTTTATATTTAACGTGTTTCTTACATTTTGTGTAATACAGAAGTTGCATACCGATAAAAATTTCTTATCTGGATTACCGAGTTTTAGTCTTTATATCTGGGTCCCTTTTAAAAAAACACTAAGGTAACTAATTCACTAAGATAGCCTTCTTACAGTGTTAAAGAAGCAGTAAGGGAAACTTAAGTGTAAAGTTGCTTTGTGAAACGACCCCCTAATCGTTATCTAAATGACAAAGCCTGTCCACAAAAACCAGCAATTAAATTGCAAAATATTTCTGAAATTTCAAGTTTACCATATACGCAACTTTCCCATTACACTTGGATTTTAAAATCGTATTTGCCAAGCAGGAGATAGCAAATAATCGGTACATGCATATAGCATTTATTTTAAATCGCATACATATTTTGCATTACGCTACAAATTGGTAACTTAGATGCCAATTCCGAACTCATGATTTAAGGGAAAGAGATAAAGAGAGTATATATAAGATGGCAACAGACAGGGAGATGGTTTCTCACCTCTTCTTTTAGGACCTGCTGCTAAGGTTACCGACCACCTGTAACGGCAGATAGCGATATTACAGAATACCTTAGATAAACTTCAAACACACAGGTATGCTTTGATACACCTTACCTGGGGTTTAAACGTCATAGCTATCTGCTGATGGTAGTAACAGAGCAATTATGAAACTTGTTGTTTATTGTGTTAGTTTTAAACTCTCCTTTGAACGAAGTACACTCCTACTTTTAATGATGTATCTTATAAAAGTATGCCTAAATATGATAAATAAATATAGCATATGATTCTGAAAGCAGCAGGGAAAGTTTGACATGCGGAATCTTCTTCGAGTCAAACTGCAGCTCTGCTTCCGTCCTATAATCAATGCAAGATGAACTTTCGTTTCATGCAGTTACTTTTTATGAAGATGAAAACGGTGTGATGTGTTTGCTCACGTTTGCAAAGATATCATTTAATGTCTATCATGCTTTCATGATGAAATCAATTAACAGTGAAGTACAAACAAGTGATTTTGGAGAAATAGCTAATGTTATGTAGGATCATATATCACCATATCTCATACAGCTGTTGTATATTCAATCAGATATCTTTTGAAAACGGGGTTTGTTCAATCTTTGGTTAGGGTGAATTAAGTCATTTTGACAAATGTTATCGTTAGCTTCCTAAATGAGTTTTTTCATCATGAATTGTGAAATTGTTCAATACAAAGGAAAAGTAAACATATTAGGTTTTCGGAAATTCGAATTAAAAAACATTCAAAAAGGACGATTAGATTTATCAAACTTTTCAAAAGCTAGTTATCTTCACAATATCATCATTTGGTTGATCAAGTGAGAATCGTGTTCACATACGGCACCTCTTAGTCGGACTCTGGTACTTTCTGGTCATTAAGACTTAATAAAAAGTTCATTGAAGACAGACAACAGATACGGTTGATAAATATGCTTGGGAATTTAACAATGTTAAAGACAAAACCCCGAAAAGTCTATTGTCCTGTCTTAAATAATACAAAAACTCGTAACTTTCTTTTCTATAATGAAGTCTTCGTTCAGTTATCTTGATTTGAGCCCATTTTAAGCTCACGACTGTTACAATAGAAAATCGCAGGTGCGTCGAATTTATCATATTACCACACTGTTGTTTATAGGTTTCTCTATTTGTAACACAGTAGGTACACGACGGGAGTCCCTACTGTCCCCAATTCCGAGTGCCCTAGCAGTCTAAGCCGCCAAGCAGGTTAATCCCACTAATTTGTTACCAAGCAGTTATCGCAATTCTCCTGTATCTAAACTGGCAACGGCTTTATCTCGTATCGCTATTAATGAGTATGTTAGCATTGCCACACGCTTAAAAAAGACTACAAACCAGGTTAGAGTAATCCTGTTAAAGAACGAGTCATTGTTAGGTACTGACAGCAAGGTCACAGATGCTTGCGGATTAATTCCGTAGAACTATTTATTCAGGATTACGAGGAAGGTTTGGTGTAATCAGTCTTCTTGAGACCACGTTGCTGGTATACTAGAGTATCCTTATAAAACATTTCTTCTTGGAAGTGAAGTATTTAAATATTTGTTTCCAATTTATCTTATAAGGATATAGGTCTGTGTAATTAGTAAGATGTTTTACATGTGATATATATATATGTAAAAAGTCGAAATGCGACGCATCCAGTCATTAAAATGATATCTACAGCATGTGTCGTCTGAAGTATTTTATTTTCAAATATATATATATATATATATATATATCTTAGGTACAGTTCATGAACTCAGTATATCTATACACATGTGTGAGCATAAATGGATTCCTTGTGTTCACATATTCACAACCCTGTCTATAGCAGTCTCACCTCGATTAGAAATGTGTTAAAAATGTAGATATATAAGGTATGTACCAAACAAAAGTGAGAGTGCATCGTTCTTAAGAATTTATTTGTTTAAGATGAAGGAATAAAAATCAAAGCAACGCATTTCTTAGTTTGTACAAACTGAGCTTATTCATGTGGAAAATATCCTCGTATATTACTTATTGACACCTGACAGAAAATGTCAGCACAGAATGCAATAGATGATATTGAATTATCATGATCGCTTTTTAAAAGGACGCATAATACCAATTTGATATTGACAGAAAAACACTTTTCTTTCGAAAGTATTTTGGTGTATATAAATACAATTCAGATCAGAATTTATGATTTTGAGAAAAGAAATATTACATATTGTCTTAAAAATATGAATGTAAGGTTAAATGACTTGTAGTCTACAATGTACAACTCATAATCAATTAAGTAAGTTAGGATTTATTTCCAACCTCTACGTCGATAGCTCTTTGCTAGAAAAGTTGAGTTGATCTAAAAGTACTTCATTATACCATTGCATTTGAATGTGTATGTTTGCAACGTTTTCTCAACAAAGCATGTTGCCAATAATTATTGCAAGACCGCCGTATGTACACAATACATTTAAGACTTATTTCCCCAGAGCATACTTATCTACGCAATATTGTGCTATACACTATTGGAGAACAGGGCTACTGTGTCTACCGTCTGTGTTTCCGCCGTAGATACATAATTTAGATCGACAATTTTTTTTAATATCATGTCATACTGTTTTAATATAAAATAGAACGGTCGATCGAAATTTATTTAGATTGTGTAAAAACTAGCTCGGTAAAGTGTTCCAAATGACACATTATCCAAGTTCACGGCATTATATATTGTAAATTTTATTTTGAAATTTCCAAAAACTTTTTATATAAACATATCTATTTCCAAAAAATGGAACCTGGATTTTAAACAAGCGATGGCTTGTGCGAATACCGCTCCGCTGAAAAGTTTCAAAAGTTTTTGAACAGGATTGACTGATTAAATAATCATTTCTTTTGTTCCAAATCTAAAAAATCGTTTGGCATTTATGAGAATTACACACATCTTTGAAACAATCACCATGTCGCTTAACTTGCGTCGCTTAGAGATGACGCTTTGTTCAAGTTAAAGGAACACAGAGTACATGTATGTTGTTGGAATCAAATGTGCCAAACTTTAAAAATGGTGATATCTCGTCGAGAAGTAGTGGTAGTCCCTGAAAATCACCATCTTATTTCTGGTCAGTTCAGTATGGAGACAATAAACATGCTTAAGTTGTAATTTGTGATCGAAAACCGGACGATGGCGCGCTTATGACTCAAATGTAATTCTGGAAACTTATTTAAAACAGATACAAGGAAAACTATATGTTGATATTATTCAGTAGATCAATAAACTAATGTTCTTGTAATTTAGATGAAAAAGTTGGCTTGTTGACATTTTTATAGCGGTTTATTTTTCTATTAACATGGAAGACGAGAAAATATCCTAATTTTGGCATTTAAGGTGAGGTGAGGTGATTTTGGGTTTAACGCCGCTTTCAAGGGTATTTCACTTATATCGCGGCTGCTAGTATTATTGCAGGGAGAAAGCCCGCAACACCATTGTGGCTATGCATTGCGGTGAAACCTGCGAGCATCGGCTGGAACTAACGAACCATGGTTGGTACCGCGCTGAAATTCAGTGCAGCATAAAAATGCAAGTTGATGGACATATTTGAATTGAACTCGACTGGTGGCATTCTGGCTCTTATTTCAGCCAAATAAAAAATTTGGAACATACTGTGTCATATTCAAGTTAAAGAATATCCTATCTTGAAAAAGCTACTATCGACTTGTCACAGTAGACAGTGATGCATTTTTGAATGGTAAATAGCATGTAATAAGTTTAAAACACCCAAGCCTGTCTCCTCCCCCGACTTGTTGTTTAAGCATCAAGATGTTTGCTTTACCCAAAGCATGGTATCCCTGTCCCGATTTACCGGGTACCATCAACCACTGAAGCAACTTACAGACAACGCCCCATGTTACATCCCCCTTTTACGTGTGACGAGCTTGTTAGATGTATAAAAACTGATAGTTCTGCATATAATCTGCTGTAAGAAACGCATTGAATGTCACGTTTCAGCAAACTATGCCCACCCTGAACCACGCGTCACTTTGCTCGGGCATGGTGTTTAACAAGGGGGCGTGGTCGTCACATGACTTTAAATCCTCTCCACGAAATTTTCATCGCGGACCGCTAGCCATGTTTTGTTAATGTTTTTTTTTACCTTTCCTTGTGTAAATTTACATTGTAAGCTACAATTTAGTTTATATGTTGAAGTATTTCTGTTTGAATGAACTTGTGCACGACGTGTGAGGTATTTTCCTTCGTGTTGAATCCATCAATCATTTCATGGAGGTATCAGAGTCTCAATCTTTCTCTTTTTCGTATACGATGCGATACCCTCAAACTACGAAATTGTATTTTTCCTCTCTGTTCCTTATTTATCAGACTCAGTTTCAATAGCTTTAAAGCCGTTGAAAAGTTTCAAATCTAATCATGGGATGCGGAACTATTTTCTTGTCAGCCATGACATAACATAACATGACCTTTACGGCCTTATTGTGAAAGAGACATAAGACAATTTAAAAGCTATTGCTTCGTCTAGTTGGATTGCCTCGGCAATATCAAACATGTAAGCGATATATTATATATATTGTAAAAGAACTTCAGGTGGGTCTAACGCCTGGACAAAACATTCTGACATCCCTACTTTAGTCAGCTTACACACGTACATGTGGGTTCACTTTATTGACTTATATTCTAGTATCAAGGGTATCTTTAGAAGATGGTTAACAAATTCTTATAAAATTCAAGCCAGTGTATTATAGACTTTTGTTACTTAATCACCTCCCTATCGCTATTTGTTCACATTATCATGAATTTTGTGTTCTAGCGATAATTCATTCATTCATTATATATACGCCTTGTGTTATGGCTTTCACTGCAGGCCTGATGTGATTATTCTATTATTCAATGACAAAGACGGTCCTCTTTTCATGTATGAGAAATACTCCATGCAAGATCATGAATAAAGCTGAATATATTCATGTCCATATCCAACTTCTTAGTCAGATTAAGCCACTTTCACGTATCCCAATGTCAATGAACTCCCAGCTTTTTTCAAAATTCATGAATTTAACTCAGCATGTAATAGTCATTGATATGCATCCTATGAAAGCATTCAATTGGGTATTAAGGTATTCTGTTCATCTGACACCAGATTGTAAACATTTCACCTTGATAGCTATATCAGTGTAAGCTATGCAGAGAAGATTATCTAGTAACCCAACTCTTAGTGTAAGTTGGCGTGTAGATATCACTGTTTACAGCGTTGTCAATTCATGGTATTTACGATGCCGATTTACATCTAATATTTTTCCTAAATCCATTGTCCATAAGCAGCCACTCAGGAAGACAATGGCATTATTTATAGAAAATCACTTATAATCTGCCTCGATGGTACAAGCACTCGACTTTTCTGAAGTTTTCAGATGCCTGGCTTATCGCGCGTCAATGATGTGGGTAATCTTCTCCACTTGGCACCGGTCACACTACCTATATACCTATATAGTGGAGGGCATGTAGGTAACGAGTGCTTTTACTATGTCAGTAAATATGTCGACAACAGTCTCTGACAGATCTATAAACAAAGATAACATTGTCATTACGGGACCTCTCCACGTAATTGCTCTTCTTCCCCGCGAATGAAATAGGACGTCACGATAATGTAAGTTGAGAGTAGGAATCCTGTGCTGGAATGCTGTTTCAATTTGTTAGGAGAGAAATATATTTCATCAAATTATAAATATGATATTTTGTAAATTTAAGGTATAAAGTTTTGAAAGAAGATAGTAGAATTCAAACCAAATCATGCATTGTTGGCATCATATGTGTATACTTCTGACTTGCACACTCTCATGCATGTATATATTTGTTCTTAGCACTCTTTTAAAAGTATTCACATTGCTGCAGGGTCAAACATGATATTAAAATTCGTAAAATGATTTTAAATTGTTCAACGTTTTAGGCTTATTAGTTTACTCCAGTTACACAACAGTCTCCCAGGAAAAAACATTCGTCATATACTAAAATTCTAAGGTAAATCATCTTCTCTTAAACGTTTGGAGGTGTTTAGGTTAAAAAATATCACTGCCGGTATCATTGTTCCTGTAGCGATGAATCAGCTATAAGTCGTCCTGACGCTACGATGACAGACATCTTTGTGGTTTATCTTCAATTTGGGTGTTAGCTCAAGCAGATGACAATTTGTGATTTCCTCAAGATCGGCTTTAATTTGGACAGCAACTCTTGCAATGTGATGTAATCTGTGTCGACAGGATCCGACATATGTCAAGATTAATGCACGTTTTATGATCTGTGAAAACACAGGCTCTCTGTGAAGGCTTCATGCAAATCACATCACAAGCATGTGTACATGTAGTTGTCATTCTTGTATAAATCGTTAATACAGAGATCACGCTTTTTCCACTTGACATTTCTTTGAAGTCTGATGTTTGTCAGGAAACAGGTTAAAGAGGAAGGTTCTTAAAAGGACCACCAGAGAGATATGTTTAATGAGTTATGAGGTATTTGAATTGAAGTCTGATGTTTGTTAGGAAACAGGTTAAAGAGAACGTTCTGAAAATGACCACTAGAAAGATATGTTTAATGAGTTATGAGATATTTGAATTGAAGTCTGATGTTTGTTAGGAAACAGTTTAAAGAGGAACGTTCTGAAAATGACCACCAGAAAGATGTGTTTAATGAGTTATGAGATAACAACTGCCAAATAAATATAATTTTAATTTCAATATGGCTAAAATGTTATGGATTTCAACCTTGTTTCTTCCATTCATATTTTCTTGTATCTAAGCATGACACACTTGAAAACGTTTCTATACAAGAATCTTGTCGAAACGTCGTATCCTAGGAATAAAGTTGTAGTCATCAATGAATTATTGTCCTTATTTGACTTCATAAATGCCATTCAAAGATTTTATTTTTTAAATGAACATGAAATCATGCAAGTTCCTTCTTAAAAATCATATTTTTTCTATGGCAAGTTCACCGACCTTCGTCTATGTTACAGCCTTATTAATGTATTTCTTAACATAATCAGTTTGCAATGTTTTTTAAGGTAGCAACGCCTTGACGTGGTCATGTCCTCGCATGGCCTTATCAGAAACCTCATTAAGTAAACATAAACTACATGAATGGAACATCACCCCCGTGTTACCAGATCCACGTTTTTCCTCGTCGTTGTGCCTTGATGATCGGGGTCCCATACTAGTGTTAATTTATCGCCACAGCACTGCAATAATTAGCACAACAGATGAGCGTCTAAGGTGATTTTAAGACTGTCCGCGTCTTTGGCAACGCCCTCGGGATAATTTATTGGTTAATTACTTCGATGAAGTACGTCTTAGCCACAAAGTAAAGGAGCAAACTTGAAAAAGCTTACTTTAGAGCTTAAAGATTATGATGAATAGGTGCTTTAGGGTTATTTAAGTTTGACATTACGTTATGGAGCAGTGTCCACCCGAAATAGGTGCTTTGCACGTTGTCCCCCTAAGCGTTGTTAGCGTCCATCAAGTGAATGCTTCGTAATATATGACTGTCAGGAGACTGGTATGTGGTGCTGTAAGTATGAGATATGTCCAGCGTAGCGTCTTTATCTTGAAAACAACTTTGTATATGTGTTTATGTTGAAGGTTGATATCCTTCTTACATATAAGGTTGCACACTTGGTAAAACTTGTTGCATTTTAATAGGTATTCATGACAGAAAACGATTCCT
The DNA here is from genome assembly GCA_921293015.1 of Phorcus lineatus. Taxonomy (NCBI): domain Eukaryota; kingdom Metazoa; phylum Mollusca; class Gastropoda; order Trochida; family Trochidae; genus Phorcus; species Phorcus lineatus. The sequence goes on along the minus strand of OV121081.1, from coordinate 11,092,344 downwards.
TCTACGCCTGCAATTAAACGTCTTGCTATCCTCTATGTATATTTAGATGCCCTAACTGCTTCAACTTTGCTTTTCGAATACAAATAAGTTTTATGTTTGTCGCCTTAAGTGTCCCTCTTCTTATTATCAATACACCTGCATGGTTATAACAGTTCAGCCAGAAAAAGAAACATGTGTTGTATAGCTGGAAAAAACAATTTCTTACCCATTTCATCTCGAATGATAAACAAATGATCCTGTTAACAATGCCCTGTACTACCTATTTCATTAGTATGAGATTTTATCTAATATTTTGGCAAAGGCAGGATCAACACATGGTCAAAGCTCTGGCTGTATTTAGTATATTATTAGCAATAGTAGTCCATGGTTGTGTGCGAGTATAAAGAGTATTCTAACACCTGACTGCAGTTGATACTATTGACCTCCACATACATGTAAACTCTTTAAAAGCAAGCCTTGATCTGAAATTAATTACTCTGAAAGAACCATTTCTCTAAGGCTTCTTTCTTATATTCAATAAAATAATCCGTTTTGAGATTTCCAGAAACTGATTATTAGTCTGAGGGAGGAGAAAAATATCTCCGTAGTCATTGCCCTGCCTACGAGCATTGATGTAACAAGGCACACAAGCGTCACACATAATAAAAATCGTATTATAATTCTGATTATCGTATTTCCTGGAAGTAAATGGGTCTATGTAGAAATCAGCTCTCACATATCATTGCTCTCCTGTTCGTATGTTTATCCCAAAAGACCTGGCAGCCATATGTACATTTTGTTTGTATGTATCCGTTTGTCACATTTGAAGGGGCGTCTGTTTTCATATGGCAATACCGTAATCAATCCAAAGTTTGGTTTTTCTTTAGATTCAAGTATCCGCACCTACGGTGTCGTAGAGTGTGTTCTGGAGTCAGGAATATCAAACTTTATGAATGGTGCTATTTTATCGAGAGATAGCAGCGGTTTTTTTATATTACTATTTGTACAATAAAGTGACCATATAATGGTTAAAGTATTGATTTGTGATAGGAAACCGGACAATGTGCCGCGCCAAAGACTACGGCCTGATTCTTGCAGCATATTACAGCAGAAACAAAGACCAATGTTGTTTTAAGTAGGTCATATAACTAGTGATATATCAAGTGATATATAGAATTTCAGCTACTAATCATTAAAAACAAGTCACTGTTATAAGTTTGGCATGTTTTGGATGAATTTGAAAGTTTAGCAAATTCATTTAAAATAAACCATGTACAACAGATATTTTGGATATAACTAAGGCCACATATTTTTTAATTGAGACATACGCTCTATCAACATATAAGCACAGTAAATGGAATTGAAATCATAATTGATTATATCAATACGACACACTTGTATAGAAAACCGCCGTTTGATATTGGATTCAACAAAACAAGTCTAATGAAGCGCAATATAAGAATGAAATTTTAAAGTACAGGATTATTCATTTTAAGCTGAAAATACGATTCATTACGAAAACTTAGGAACTTGTAATCGATTCTAGGAAATGTTTTTTTTGAAAAAAACACGTTTCCACCAAAAACTTTTTAAAAATGTCCTTTAATGATTACAGAATTGTCAAGGCCAGGATATTCATAACCTTTCACTGTCCTTTAGATTGCCCACAGTCCGTGTTATACGTGCTAATTCAAGTTATCAGATAGACCTATTCCTCTAATCCAGTGGCAATTATGTGTCCCAGGTCACGTGATTACTAATTGATAAAACCTTTTCCCACGCCCCAAATAAATACCAATTAAATAACACAGTCCGTTACTCAATTAATACATCAGTCTTATCACTTTGACTTCGAACTGTGAAAACTAAAGTTTAAACAATTAACTTTCGTTTAGAAGAAAAATTAAAAAGTACGTTTCTCCTAATCAGGTGATTACTCCATTCTAGAATGAAAGTTGTGTTTATGTACATCTGTTGTTATCTTAAACATGAATTCATGACAATATTTTCTTTTATCGATTATCCCAAAATCACGGAATAACATCAGATCAAAATATCATGTAAACAACAATTCGTGGCTTGATCATTTTCAAAATGTCTTTTTTTATTATTCAAGACTGAACACAAGCTGGACAAACAGTTTTTGCGTTTTGCCATAGTTCAGTTACAGAGCCATACCTATCGGCATCAGGTCCGCCTTTTTTTATTGAGGGGGATGACGTGGAAAAAGACGCTGTACTATTACTAATTTCACAACATTATTAAAATAAGCTATATGTATGGATAGTTTTCATTTTTGTATTATTTTATTGAGTGTGCGCCCTCCTATATCTAGTTGTAAAATCTAAATCAACAATTTTTTTTATCCCCAGTAACATGTTTCAACTGTGTTCTGTTATAATCATGTACTCTTAACATAAATGTATAAACTTGAGTGTCCCCTTTAATTTCGTTTCCACACAAACACACGATAAGAATGTCCTTTTAAGCTATAGCTTCTTTAAGGTTTGTTCCTGAAACATTTCAAATTTGTTCCTGTAACATTTCAGATTTGTTCTCAACTCATCCCTTCCTCAATCATTCCGTAATATAATGGGCCCGGATCTCGATTTGACTGAATGTAAAGTTGTATCTTATAAATAACGAATGTCGAATGTAAGAGTTTGGCAAAATATAGATCTGGTTTCAACGCTAACCGCAAAATAACGGAATTTCTTACATGTTAACGTTATCATACTCTCAGACTGACAGAATCTGTAGAATCTGTATTTTTGCAGAGATTGATCTAATGTATACAAACCGCGCTATATATAACGGAATGATCCAGCATTGCGCGTTTTCACATACAAGGAACATTGCCCACTTGTCAAAAGAAAGCAACGTCAAGAGACGAGTGCGATTTACCAATCACCGAAATGACTGTTATCTTGATACCTGTGGCGCTTGTCGTCTTTTCTTCAGATAGTGGATCGCAGCTGTTGCGTAATGTTACCCTTCTAACTCTAGTTTTTCTCGTGTTCTAAGGGGTTCAACTTTCCAATGTTATTTTGTCGGATTTCAGTTCAGGTCTGAAGATTACGTTATGTATCTCTCTGAAATCTTTAAGAGACTATTCTTTACTAAGGTACTTCATTTCATTGACGTTGATCGAAACTACAACTGGAACAGGCATCAACATTTACATGACTATATCTGCTCTTGTATTGATATGATTACGAAAATACTTTCTCTTATTCATTAATTGAAACAAAATCTTTTAATCCAGGATAACAGTACTTACTGTGTGTTTAGAATTTGTTTAATTCTCTATTGATATGTCACGTAATTGATCGGTGACTCGGTACAAATGTATCAAATTCAATCCAATTAAAATTAACACATATGACGAAGTTTTAGATTCTCAAAGTTTATGCCAAAAATATAACGTATGGTTTTGTCCTCATCCTTGGTGTCGGATGTAACATTTTGAACGCTCTCCCATCATTAGCCCTATCTTGTACGCCCCTTCCTGTGTCCCCGGTGCCTCCGACTCCTTCCAATGTGCACTCACCGCTGTGACATTTCAACAAATCTCTTCTCACACGTCCAGAAACCAGAACTATCGTCTTTACATGGTGCCCTTAACCTTGACTGTTAAATCAGTGTCACAATACTTAATTTCAGTGAAATATTCTAAATTGTCAAACCTATGTCAACTTTGAATTGTTTTTGAAGAATGGAACAATAATTAGTTCGATCATTGACTTAATAACCTGTGAATGTTGAAACAATATCGCCAGCATTTCTATTATCCATTTTCTGCAGTAACATAATGATATACAAGACATACATTTCTTGACTTTTCGCTTTCTTGAGTTTCTAACCCATATCCTAACATTCAGGCAACAATCCGTGTTTATGCCCCAGATATATTAGATGGATTGAAGTGGTTCTCATTTGTTAAAAATATTCTAATATATTGTGGGTTAAATGAAATATACGATAACCCTACTAGTTGCACAACAACGTGGCTTGCCTCAACAGTGGAACGGATACTAAAGGAACAAAATTTACAAAATTGGAGAAGTTCGATAGAACAAAGTTCAAAGGGATTTCATTACAAATATTACAAACAAGATTTATCCTTTGAATCATACCTATTAGTGTCAAAGGCAATATATCTATCTATTGTTAGATTTAGAACTATATAAAACCGTTATCTACCTGTTGAGACTAGTCGGTGGACAAATACACCTAGAAATGAACGTTTATGTAAATTTTATGTCCGAAAACTGCCAAAAATGTTAAGATTTTGTCAACATTTATCCTATCTATCAACAAACAATTAAATGAAATTGCACATAAACCATGTTTCTATGACCAAGTACTGACATTATTGTATTATAGCTATATCTGTGTGTATATTATTTTGTAAATGTTGTCATTTTATCTGCATACCTTAAATGCCATCTTGGTGTATGTTTATTTGTATGTGTTTATGTACACTATACTCATGTACCACCATCGGTAGGTATTGAGAAATAAAAACCTTGATCTTGCATGCTTCAACCAATACCAATAAAACACATCCTAACATTGAGGCAACAATCGCCATCACTGACGTTACCAACAATGCTTCCACTCTTGGCAAGATATATAATACATGCATGCTTCAACCAATACCAATAAAACACATCCTAGCATTGAGGCAACAATCGCCATCATTGACGTTACCAACAATGCATCCACTCTTGGCAAGATATATAATACATGCATGCTTCAACCAATACCAATAAAACACATCCTAGCATTGAGGCAACAATCGCCATCATTGACTGTACCAACAATGCATCCACTCTTGGCATGATATATAATACATGCATGCTTCAACCAATACCAATAAAGCACATCTGCAGGACGCTGCTGGTTGTCACATCTCGGTACAAACATGCAGTTTTTTAGTTTGTTGTTTCAAGAATTTGACATTTTAACACAAATGTAAGCGTTTGTTGAAGGGATGCTGCTTTTTGTGCTCTTTTAGAACCTACTGTGAAGACCTAGCACTGTGAAGCACTTACTCAGCATGTATGTTTACTCTCTGTTTATTTCTGTTTGGATTACATGCGCTTTACCCAGGGGCAATCATTTTTAATAAATTTAATGTGTATTTGCGCTGCTGTTGACCTTCACTGTGACAGCTGGTGGCACTTGGAATGCGCATATATCATTTGGTAATCAAATCGCTGATAAAATACATGCTTTTTTATTGTGGGTGAATTGCAAGGCTTGTGGTGAGGGAAATAGAAATCTTTATAGAACTTAAAATCACTTTATAGGTAAAAAAAAGTTACAAACATTTGAATTCAAATGTAACATTTTGGCTTTTGTTTTTTATATTTAATAACTTAAATAACTTTGTTTTGATTGTATCCAATTCCGTATTTGTTGTAGTAAAGGTTATATCTAAATATATCTTTCAGAAATAATACATATCTCTACTTTCACTGGAATTAAAATGCTCACATGAAAAATAATACATTTAGAAACAAAATATCCTGTCGTTCTTATTTCCATGTTTTTAATGACGATTGGATAGCGAAACACCAATTGAGACGCAGTTTAACAAATATCAGAATCGGTTATTTAGTGTGTTTACAAATAGCATATTTATTATCCACATGATTTTTCTTTTACGGGTTTGGATAAATTGCACAAGAATAGGATGAAGGTCTAATTCATCATTCCACTTTAATTCAACCATTATCTTTCTATTTACCATTTGGTAACTTTCATGTGAATACCCATTCGTGACATTCGCAGCAAAGTTTACTTACTTTATATTATCTTAAAGTGGCGTAAACAGTACATTGTATCTTCCTAAAAATATCATTTGGTTTTGATACATGCCAAAATATTTATGTACTGATTAACACATTTTACTTGCATACTCATACCATAATGGGGGAAAGAGACATGTTCTGTGTTCGTTTTTAATCAAACTATTGTCTTCTACAATTTTCAGAAACAGAAATGCTACGTCCCTCTTACAAAAACTTTAGTTAAATTTCTTATTCAACACTATTAAACGATTTTTTTTTTGTCTGCTACTAAAAAGTTTCCCAAATAAGGTTCGATTCTTTGGCGCGCCATTGTCCGACTTTCGATTTTTAAAAATCAATGGAAAAAAGGTCTCATTGTCACTATAAAAACACACACGCCTTCAAATGGTATTTTTTCGTAACAATCATGTCTGCTTGATGAAAGAACATCATTTACAACGTTTGAAATATTTGACCAAAAGCAAAAATACTCTGGCTTCTGGTTAACGTACGTTTTTTCCCTTTCGTTGCAAACATCACCGCTTTCAAACTTGCATGTTAAACATCTCTTGTGACAAACAATGTCCGTTTACAAACCCTTGCACATAATTCCTTGTTAATTCCTTTCCATCGTTGTAAAGTTACAAATGTTTGATATACTCATAGAAACTAATGACTCAATGAATCAATAAATTCAGTCATACGTTTCCTTAAAGTTTATATAAAACTTTGACGTATCCTGTTGGAGCGAAATCGTTAGAAGGGATACATATGATTGAATTATTGGTCTGTCCTAGAATTCAAAATATCCTGAAGAATGTTCAAATTCACATTCCGGGGTGAAAGTGATGAAAAGTGGAGGAGGAAAACAGATCACACACTAACATAGCCTCGTGTATGTCGTGTCAGCTTGCTCTGACTTCTACATGCTGTATACGGCTCACATTACATGATGATGTTTAGTTAGTGCACAGGAGGCCAACCACGCCTGGGTTTGTTTTCCATAATCTGTTTTAACGTTATGAAATTAAATCATTGTATTCATGACGTTATCATGGGCTTTCATGGGCATCATATGTAAAGTGACAAAGGTGTATTGCTAAATTACATATATGAAGGTGTGTTATTTTGTTAGGGAAACTGATGTGCAGTGAACGAAAACAAATACAATATGTTTACGTGTATTTTTGTTTATTCAAATTACTTTAAGAAATTTACGTGTTTCTTAGAAAAATGATTATGAAATTATGTTTCCCCTTTTTTTCTTGCGATTACGTTGATGTCAGTTGATGGTCTGTACGTTTTTGAAAACACGACAACCGCAATCAGCATTCCCCAAAGCAACTCTGCATGTAAGTTCATTCGGTATATAAATTATATCATGGGATATCACCTTCATGGCATGATAAAGACGGATATAATTTTATAATAAAATTGTTTTTCCGAATTTTATAAGAACGATTTGTCATTATATTGATCAATGGGTCATAAAAGAACTCAAGTTTACTCGATCATATATTTCTAAAACACCACCTAAAACAGTTGATTAAAACCTCAAACCCTTTTTATGTAAATTGCTCAGTAGCTTTCTAGCTTTTTTATCTCAATCAACGAGGATGGGTTCCAAATGATGGACAGATTGGTGCTGGAAGAAGACATAAAACACAAGGAAACCAGAACACTAGCTATAAATTACTCGTAAATGATAATTTGCGGACTTTATTCGTGTACGATGGTACAAGAAACCTTTTACGAGATGGTTTTATTTATAAGGATGGTTTCCATTCACGCTTTTAGGTATTTTGGGCCATCGTCTATTTTCGATACAGAGAATACATAAGGTAAATATAAGGAACTAGGTTACCAATGTTACCTGGCATGGTAAAATAATGTACCATTAAGTTGAGTTTGGACAAAATGTCGAGAAGTGGAACCAAGGGTTTTTCTATATAAATCTTTGTTGTAACTGAAATCTTATCTTTTCGTAAATCGAACGACAGAGTATTAGAATGTCAAATAATCACATAATTTTTGTAAGTATTATTTTCAATTATGCGAAGTTATATTTGAAGCACAGTGGTGTACTTCTAAGCATACTGGCCTCTCCCGCCAAAGCCCCGGGTTCGAATCCCGGTTGGGAAACCAAATACTTGTGACCTAGGTCTCACACTACTTTGGGTCCCTGGGCATGACATTTCACCCACACTGCACTCCGTCTACCTGGAAAATGTGCGGCCCTATGTTCGTACTTATCGCTAAGTCGCTACATTTACTTCCGGGTTGTCGAAGGTATTGCTTTGCATGTATAAGTACACAGTGTGTCTGTATAGAGCGCTTTATAAACACTAACAATATTAAGTTTCTTATTCCATCAAGTATTTAGTTTCGTTTACAAGGTTATAATTGAAATGAAGCATCGATTGGTATATTGGCGGAATTAGCACGCCATATTTTCCTAAGATACGTTGAACGTGAAAACAACCAGTATCACTTACTCAAAATGATAGAAGGAGATGACTTTGAGAGATGTCATTAGATCTGGGTGAGATTATCCATATCGACTATCAAGCCCAATGAACGGAGGGTATTGTGGGTAGGAAATTAACTATTTGTGAAACACATGTGTGTGATAACATTCAACATCCAACCCTCACGTCTTTATGTTCTGGTGGTGATCTTGATACGGTATAAGGTTTGTATAAACGGTGCATACTTGGAAAACCTGAATTTCGATAGAGATTATTGATAAATGAAATAATAGCTTCATCAACAAATTCGGCACGTTTTTATGAACTAGTCATGATATTGTTATCATATTAGCTACAGAAACCTTTGAACCATTTGAAATTTGGCTTGTATTTTTGAACTAAACATTTATGGTTCAGGAACATCCACACAGATTCCTTTTTAATATGTGTTCCTTATTTTATCTGTCATGTCTTCGTGAATTTATAACTGAACGCGCTATTCTGAATGGGAAGTACATGTACATGCGCCTTAGCAGATGTTCATTTTCCCTGCAGTAATGTTGATGAAATTCATTACTCTTTGTTAAGGGGAATTTATTAAATTTTTCTAACTTAAAGAGGCGTAAAAAAAACTGCATGGTTTTCGTCACAATTGTATTTTATCTGATGAAGTGACATCGCTATTATCAGTCGCGCACTTGTCCAGATGGCGGCACATAACACGATAATTGAATTAGCATTTTTCCACTTGAGCTGAAACTTTAAAATGAAATCCCTAACTCATTAAGGAATCATAACTCTTCAATTGTGACGTTAAACGCTGTAGTTCATTTGGCCGCACTAATTGATTGACAGAAATAATTGTTGGGGTATTCATGTTAAATTCTACCTTTTAGAAATTCACATTATGACTTATTTTGAAACAAAATGGAATTCGTGTCTCAATGTTCATCTTTGATTAAAATATTTACTCGACTCTTATCTCATGTTTTAATGGTAATATGATTGCAACTAAATGTATCTGCTTGTAAGCTAAATAAGTTTTATCGTAAACGTAATTTTAGAAAATAAAAGAGATTAATTATTTTGTTAAACTCCAAATACGCGATTTCTGAACGTTTAAGGCAAATTCTAAAAATCATGTACATTCCGCTCAGCAATACAATGGCAGAACGCCTGCAGCAATTTTCTCACTGATGTCATGCTGATTATCACCGAATTGTATCATTTTCTCACGCTCCATGTTATTTCTGTTGGTTGCTGCATATGAGTACTGGTTCAGATCCTCAATCGCGATATCGTAGTATCAAGTATTTGTCCATCTACTTAACAAGGCTACTTGTCATGTCAAGCCTGCGTCCAGTGGCTGAGAGTTTAACCTTTCAGGTCATTTCAAGCATTGGTCAGCTGTGCTGGTCAGTGCCGGACAATGGATGATGTCAAAATGAATCTGAAACCAGAAATGATCTTCATATTATGTTGAAATTTGATTATGCTGTACGGGTGTTTCATTAAGCGCTTTGTTGACTTATTCTGGAAACAAGCATTTGGCAGTGTCGTTTTAGCTGTTGAGATCATTTCTGTGTTTAGTATCATTAAAGACTATGAAAACGGTCCCAACAGCGATTACTCTAAGATAAAAGGCCATCAAATACATTAGGGGTAAAGGGAAATGAATTCACTTTTTCACTTTGATATAATTGACGTGAATTTGAATTTGTTGCCCAAAATTTTGTTAGTTTCTTTTAATTTATGTTTTTGACAATTTTGTTTTTGAAATATCATTTTCCGTCTTTTTTAATCAAGTGAATTTGACAATAAGTGTCCGATTAAGTCCATGAACATCAATAAAAGCGGTGTTATGAATAAATCACATTACCTATTTACCTATTGTGATATCATGAAAAGATGTCAATACCGATTAATTCATATCACTACTTTAATAATGAACTTCTCGCACACTTCACTTCAAGTAATATGAATTTTGAAATGGCTACACCCAGATTACATAAACCCAGGTTTTTTATTTTAAAAACTTGAAAGTAAGGGTCTGCATGGAAAGGGTGGCGATATATACAATGCGGAAGTCTGCTAGATTTCCTCAAGACGTGACATTGAGCACAGAGATAGCAACGATACCGATACCCGTCCTATCACTGTGATAATAAACCAACGTTCGTCTCCCTGTTGGGTGGCCCTTCTTCTCTGGTGTGAAGCAGTCCGGTCAGAAAACGATCATGAAGTAATATTGTAGTGCGTTGTTTGAATCAAAGTTTTTACAATTTTAATTAATATTTTAATTACTGACGTAATGACTTTTTAAGCCTTCTCACTTCTTTGTCCAAACCTTCAAGTATTTAGCCCTTCTAAGTTGTGTCACCTCTTATGTGATTTATTTAGGGAACATTACTACATGTAATTCTTTTGTCACGAACATCTGAAAATTGTATCTAATATTTGATGTTTTTCACTTTTACTGGTGGTTCACTAATGATGATTGCCCCATGGTCTATGCTTTCTTCTTTCAGAGTGTCTATTCATTCGATGCGGCATTAAATGTCAAATAAGCTTTTGTATACCGACTCGTCTGTCGATATTCATAATGTGAGTGTATTCACGTGTCTTCTCAGTGTTGTATTCCATTTAATCTGCTCTTTATATCTAAACATCAACACAATAATATGTGTGGTATGTAAAACCATTTTTACTATCTAAATGAATCGTTTATTTAATTATTGAAACGCTAGTATCATAGACAGATGTGCTCATCAAATCCAAATGCAGATTTTACGTGTAGATACGGCTCAACCATCGAGGAGGCGATTGTACCACGCTCTCACTGTTGAGATGTGTCTGCGTAGGAGGTAACATCTTTACCGGAATTCATGCGAACTGTTATTATACTTTTTTTAATAATCTTAAAAATCATATATCAACATCGACCGTTACCCTTGAAAATGTTTGGTGTTGTATTGTACGGTTGCTCTTGTATTTGGTGGGATTCGTGTTAGTCACTGATATTAAAATGGGATCGATTTTAAGCAGAACAATTAGATAAATAATTTACTTTCCACTACAGCTTTATCACTGCGAAAAAAAAATATCGAGAAATCGATGTTAGGATGGAGAGGACCACTAGTATTTCAAATATAGAAAATGAATTATCAAATAAAAAACCGATGTGTTACATTTGTACGAAAACGTCTTTGAGATCCAGGTATAAAGGTTTTTTCAAATAATAAACAATCGACGCCCATTGTGAATAAATTCTTTTGCAAACTTTGAATTTAAAAAAAAGAGTTCTTAAATTATGGTAAGGAGTCCATGCCAACACGAAAGAGCACATCCGATTGTGCGTTCAGTCTTCATCTCCTAATATCCGGCCATCAAATGAACGGTGCCACACCGGCTACAAACGGAAGTGCAAATAGCATGGGGGCGACTGTTACAAACGAACGACGGCTAGTTTAACAATAATGAATGCATGTTACAAGTTCAGTTTATTTTTCAAGAAATAAGGTCTGTTTTTGTATACACACCTGAGAAACACCTGGGAAAGTCGTTCTTTAATCGCATCTACCAGGAAATCTGGTTCTCTTTACGTAACGGCATGAACAGATGCTGTTGTTCTGGCGTGGTAGTCTTCTGTATATTCCTATTCAAAAAACATTTGTTGTGAGATTGATTATAGAGAAGTGTAGCAGATTCACGGAACATATTCACACGAAAGGGAGAGAACGGACTGAATTCGGTTAGTTCGTGAAAGAAACCCTTGTATTGATATGAATGTAATAATGTAATGTTTTGTAATCGGTAACATTTGATTTCCACGTGAGATCCCTTTCTTTTTCGAACAACAGCGACATAAGCATGTATCACAAGTAGGCTTTTTAATTTGTTTCAGAGCATCTGGCATTTTGAAGAAAGTAAAATTTGGACTTTACCAAAGTCGTTTCTGAAGAGAGTAAATCCTTTTTCTTTGTCTCTTATTCTGAACAGGACAAAGGAAATCAGAGTCAAGTTGTAGTTTGCAAAAAGCAGCAAATGAAGTGTCTCCCTCACGTGAAATCGATCCACAAAGTAAAGGCTAGCGGCAGTTGTAATCTCCATATTCAAACCATTTTAAATGAGATCATGGTCACAAGTGTTTGTTCGTCCCCTTTATAAGACTTCTCTACCGTCTCCTCTAGAGCGGACTTATGACCCTTTGGGTCATTTTGACCATTGGTCACCTGCTGTTTAGACGGTTAGACAATAGAAGTACTTCTCGAGAACTCTATACTATGAGCATACTAGAATTGTATACTGTAATCTGATAATTTCCAAGGTTTAAGTATGTTTTGTTTCATTTTTAAATGACATGTGTGCTCTTGAATATTGAAAAGGGCATTTTTGGAACCAAACATTCATGTTCTTTTGATGTTTTGGTTTTCATTTCACTGAAGCATTCGGTGTCTCCTGCACTTGTCAATACAAATGACATTTCTCTCTGGAAACAGGTTTCTTGGTGCGAAATTTAAAAAATAAAAACAACAAGTTTACATTTTCTTCCTTGCTTTTTCTTTTCTTGGTTGAAATTACCAAAGCCCCCGCTTTAACCTTAGTGATCGAATAAGCCATATTGAAAAAATAACTTTTGTCTTTTTGTGTTTATGGTTTGTTTTTCAAACGGATGGATTGTCTAAGACTAAGATTGTCAACCCGTGTCCACCAATTAGAGATTATATCAATTTCAACCTCATTATTTATTCACAAACGTGATGACATTTTAATGATGACATCGAAGTGGTCATGTCACAATATCACTTTTATTGCTCTAAAAACACTCTCTATATATCTTGGGTATTCTTAGGGTAGCATTGGATATATATTTTTTTAGAAATGAAGAGGCTTTTAGCTTTCACGAGACGGGGTAAATCGGTTACTATAGAACACTCATCTTAATTTTATGTTTTGATGTACAAATATGCTTTGTAGAGAATAAAACTTTTACACACTTGTATTATTGCACCTCTGTGTAATCAATCAGAACTATTTTCAAAGGGTTAATGTCACCATATAACTTTCCCTAAAGCATGCCTTATGTAACTCTTTGCTGTGAAAGAAGTTCATTTCCTCTAACGGCAGTAAAACCCGATCCTTCAATGAATGTATCGCCTGTGGTTTCCAACATCATAGGAACGCAACGTTAAGTAACGTTTAAAAAACTCTTCTGCAGCGTTGTCAAGTGATAAATCTTGTCACTTGATACATCAGATTCCTTACATTCCCTGGATAAGACATCGTTGAGTTTGGACAATGAAATTAACAAAAAGTGTTTACATTTCTTCACGACACAAACTCTTTTTATTAACTAGGTGAACTCAACAAAAGTTTATGATTTTATGGTTCTTGACTCCTTTATTGTGCATTCTGAATTATGGCATTTTTTGAGGGTTGATAGTGTTCTTTCATTCGTTCAGAAATTAAAGCATGTTTCTTCAGGACAATGTATCTCACAACAGAAAATTATTATTTCATTGCTTTTTTTCAAACAGTGTGTACGATTAACATAAATTCTGAATTTTTTCTTTTCATTCACCATTTTCTGATACATTTTTATAAATTAATGCCACCGTGAATGTCAATACCAGGGGTCTTTAGTGTTCTTAATTGTCTTCTGCAAATTAACGACACATTGTTGAAATTTATCTTCAAAATATGTTTAAGCATTACTTCATACTAGATGTGCTGCCATGCAGGCGGGACCACCCGGGCCACTTACATTATTCATTTGACAAATTTTTTAAAAATTACAGAATGGGCAGGCTGCCAATGTGGAAGTAGACGCTTTTACAACAAATGGCGAGTGGTAAAATGAACCCATCTCATGATAAACTCATAAATGATGTTCCCAAATGGTTGATGATTATATAGAGACTGACTGATATTTGAAATTAGCAATTGAATTTTGATTTACAGTTGAACACTGTAAGTTTAATCATTTATTATCAATGGCTGCATGAAATTGGATATAATTTGATTTTACAAAACAATTTCGATTAAATGATTCAAAGGTCATGCAAAAGAATAAAATCCTTCAGATTAGGGTTACGCAGTACAATACAGTTATATAGCTTTTCTCAAAGGGCGTTGATTAGAAAAAGATCTGGATCAACCAAGGAAAATATCTCCTCTCGGCCACCATGAATTGTTCCTTCTCTAAATCAAACTGCTATCTTATCTAAATGTGTGTCCTATTCATGAAGATTGAATAGAATTCATCGTTGACAGCACGTGTTCCGAGTGCATTTGGTGTATTTAGAACTATTTCCCACACGTTTCATTACCTAATGATTACAACAGCGATCCATCAAACCTTGAAGTGTAAAACAGGTGAAAGGAACTTCCGGTATCTAGAAAGAAGATCAAGCATGATACAGTCACGTCTTACAACATTGTTTATACGCGAAAGACATCTTGCAGTGTTATAGTGCAGTCTAGAATTAAGATACAAATAATCGGATTCTCGGATTTGTATCATTATTTAAGGAAAACTTACACACAAATACTTCTACTCATTATTCAAAAGGTTCTATTTTTCAAATAGTTAGAAAAATTCACTTTAATGTTATTAATTTACAAAATCCTCAGAGTCAAACATGAAAGCGTTATAACAAGTTAACTTTTTCATCATCCTTCATCATCATTCATTTTTCGAATAAGATGAACAATTCGCTTTCATGTTATTAATTCATATAATCCTCCGGGTCAAACATGAAAACGTTATAACAAGTTTAATTTTTCATCGTCCCCATCAACTTGTGTCATCATGGTGGGATTCTTATATATGAATTCTACTTTAAAATGTGCTTCATACGTTTAAATAGGAAGGTGTGATTTTTTAATTTACGGTTTCGAGATAAGCGGTGTCCAAGTATGCTGAAATTGGGTTCGAGGAATTATGCTAAATTATCATTTGATTAATGGCACTGTCAGCTTTGCAAGTGATAATATCAAGAGTTTTTCATTCATTAAGCTCATGTTAGATTTTCACTTCATCACTTATGCATTAAATTTCCTTTTTTAGATTTAGTGTGAAATATCATCTTGAAGCAAACTCTATATTTCAGTCCTCATTGCTCCACTGTGCATAATGATGCTGTTTTCAAAAGTAAGCGAATAATGTTACGCCTTCAATAGAAAAAGTTTATAATGATAAATGATTGCCGTTGTCAAGGATATCTTACAATCCCATCAGACAGAAGCCAGGATTTACCATAAATGTCTAGTTTAGATCTAAATCTAGTTTAAATTCAACAATTAATTCAAGTGCACAGTTTTATTTATATTTTATTTTTATTTCACATTGAATTCAACGTGAAATTTTCACCCTTAAGTGATAAAACACAACAATTAACCAACGTATCATGACCGTTCACGCCATAACAATGTAAGTTTGAAACAATTGAATATGCATGTCATCCTTAAAATCATCTCCAGCGTTTGAGACAAATGAAACACATTCAAAGATACGCTATATCTTTAAAAAAAAATATTAAGAGACTTAAAAAAAAAATTTTGAAAGAGAAAGTATCTGCTTCTATTGCTCAGTTCAGAAAGGACAAAGACACTTGAAGTTCATTTGTTTAAAGAGCCACTCCGTGATTTTCATAACATTTTATATACCTTTGATACGAAACGAAATGTCATATGTGGTGATATAAAATCCAAACATCTTAACTTTTCATGTCCAAAAGACATATACATGTATATGACAAATACTGGTTTTCCATGAAAATCTAAAAACATCCTTATAAATGCACATAGGTGTAGATATCACGTTCAATATACATGGATACTAGATATATAACCTAACAAACACTATCAACTCCTAAGTGCTCTCTTGGCTGTTTAAGATAAGACTCCAAAATTACGTTTGACTATTTGACGCGCGCCACTGTCCGGTTTTCGATCGTAATTGCAACGTTCTACCTTCATATTGCCACTGTAGAAAACCAACAAGATTTAAAATGTGTCTTTTTGGTAACAGTCGATACTTCGCGATCAAATGACACCATTGATTAAGTTTGGCATATATCACTCAAACAACTCACGGAGTGGCTCTTTAAAGAAAAGGTCATCTCTAGATCGATCTAAACATGTGCTATCACAGACATCAGGAAACCTTGACCATGGTGTTTCCTCTTGGTTTCTTCTATATATGGAACTAAGCCCTATCATCGTGACAACTTCATTCTGTATAAGCGACATTCAGTTACAGACTACAGCTTCATGCCAAAAGACTGTTCACATACCTGAAAATACTAGTGCAAATATCATGTAATTAACGATGCCTTTGAGGTATCGTAGCGTTGCGAAAAAGAAATGTATAATATTAAATTTTCAACACACATATGCAGATCCATTCTTCTTTAAGGCAAAGGTTTATCGTAACCCGCAATTACCCGTAACAGTTTTTGCAGGTCATTGATGTGACCAGGGTTCAGAATTCCGAAAACACTAATTTTTATTTTTCTCCATAAAATCCTTTATAAATTATTAACTTCTTTAAAAATTAGTCATGTATGTTTATTAGCACAAAGTCAATGTCTTTAAGTTGGTTTTAATCTCAGAGAGTCGATATGGAACATTTTATTCGACATTTAACGAAATCGAAATTTCAAGAATGTGACCCCTTCTGTCAATATATATATGCCAAAGTTCGAATTTTTGCACGAGTGATCAGACAATCCCAAAATGAGTTCAAGAAAGGCTATTTCACACATGGAAAGTGGGTGAGCCATTGTCAGACTTGCTGAAGTTATTCCATTGACCTTGAAACGAAACCCAAATTACATGATATTTGCACTACGATCCAGTGGTTAGTGAACAAACTTTCGGTATGCAGCTGTATATTGACTATGGCAAGCAGGTGTTGTAGCTTGTGTCACTGGTTCCACAGTGTAAAAAATTGTTTCAGCGTAAATCATGTACCTGGGTTTCAACAACTCAACTTCTAATAATCCAATCATATTGTTATATGTGATAGATTGTTAAATTTTATTCTAGACTTTAGAAAAACAGCATTGTATTCCACAAGCCAAAAGATGTTAAACTAACTATAGGAGATGAAAATATTTTGTTCTAAAATGTTTCATTTACCATCATACAGGTTACACAATATGGATATAGCCTTGTGAGTGTGAGGGAAATCACACATTTTCCATGTCAAAAATCGTTGATCTCAATACTTTAATATTGGCAAATGACATCAACAGCCGCTTTAGGTATCATATTTGAATCATACGTTGTAGTTTAATAGTTTAATGCGGATTGAAATTACGTGTGTTAAAATAACACTTAAAACTTTTTGAAAACTCTGAACAACTTATGAACGTTTTGTGCATTTAGTGAGAAGAACACATATTTCCCTCACATGCATAGTTTCCCAAACTGTTTATATAAATTATGTTTATATTTTAATTGACTATATCAGTTATGTCAAATTTTATTCTATCAGTGGATGATAATTTTGTTTGCTTTTAAACAAGATTTATCTGCATTGTTTACTCTTAAAAGGCTTTTTCAGTCGAGCATGTATATATTCAAACATAAGTTGATGTACGTCGTGGATCTTTGTTGACATTCACACTCTGCGGCATACTGAAATATCGTAATAAAATTTGACGGACGTTCCCTGTTACATTTTTTTTCAAAAGACAAAACAAGCAGTTAACAATTTATATCATAGTGTCCTGTTGATTTTTTAATGTAAACTCTTTTCTAATTCTGAACCAATATTTATAATTATAATAATTGATCAGATTTGTAATGCGATGTTGATGACATAATCATTTGTTAAAGTAACCTTTCTTATTTTAATAGTAACTAAAAGTAAACAATTTCTTAGAATTTTTTTGACGATATATTAAATTCCAATAAAGGCTTTTTTCGGGCTTCAAGTATATATTTATGGAAACACTTGAATTTTTCACCTGTTTTCTGTATATCATCTGTAAGGATATTATGCACGTGTTTTTGGTGTAGAAATGGCACAATAGCCAGACAGCACTTAAGTATGCTGCATTCTGTTATGCTAGCTAACTCTCAAGCTAGAGAGGGGGAAGTGCATATGTCTGTAGATTCATGAATGGAAGTGCGTTATTGTGTGAGTTGAAACAATGTTTGAAGGAGATGTGTGCTTTATAAACAGGAAGCCAGATCTGCAACCTGAATCTAAATAACTATCTTTTCAAGATGTTCAAGGTGTTGTTGCATTTGAGAGGTTTGTGTTGACGTTAAGGGCACTATTTTTGTGAATTATTAAAAGTCTTCATCTTTTATCTACACTTAAACTTCTTTTCTTTGGTAAATCTGTTGCGGTGTTGTAGAATTGCATGTCAACGTTTGACTGCAATACAAAATTATCAAAATCCTACTTTTAAACAGATTTTGTATTTTCTTTGATAACAATTTATTTATTTTCCAAAAAATTATTTCAAAGATTATTTAAGACGAATTACAGTTTATCTCAATAATGTTTTTTTCTAATTTAACCAAAACATCATTTTTATTAGTTTTCAAATAACAACTTTATTTTAGTAGTTATTGCTATAACATCTTTCCATCAACACATTGGTACTTTCGATAAAACCTTTAACCATGTGGAAGTCAGACCTCTTTTCAGTACAATGTGTAAAACATTTAGTTTCACTGCAATAGTGATAGAGCAGAAAAATGCTATTCTACGTATCCGAAATTGAATTCGTTTAAAAAAATAAATAGAAAACAACTTTTTTAGCATATTGCAAGTGAATGAAAAATGTTTATGAATCTAACTTATTTTCATAAGTACCCTATGGTCAGACGGAAAATTCCATAATACAAATTTATAATCACTTTCTTGATTGGCTCCCGTTGTAATTGTTAGTTCTGTCCCGCCATGAGAACTAATCTATTTCGAAAAGTACGAATTGCCACTGTGGTTACCAAAGTGAAACCAATGACTTATATGAAAGCATACATGTTATTTACCCTCTCTGAGAATTACGTATTCAAGCACTTCATGTCTAGATAAATGTATCAAATGAGTACAAATTACATTTTTGTTCCAACCGTTTACCTGCATTTCAAAACTAAAGTAAACTAAACATCCTTGTATTGTCATGAGGTGAATTTAAATTTTAATACCTTTGTATTCTGTATAAAACATGACACATTTACAAATGTACTTGTGTTCAGGAGATGTGCAAAGTTACATTAAGATTGCATGGCAGATTGGTATAACTATACAAAAGGTGACCCAAACAACAAATATCATTTATAAATTCATCAATTATCTTCAGATCTAGCTAGTTAATATCAAATATTATTTGACTCAATGTTTCCTTCACATATAAGCACTTTTTATCTTAACTTGTCAATCATGAGCAAATGTGTGTTTAAGTAGATGTTAGAATAAATGTAAGAAATAGATTTCAATTTAATATTATTCTGATAAACGCCTTTAGTCCTTTTCAAAGATTTAAATATTGAATGGGACTTTCTATGAATTAAATTTGTTGTCATAGAGTGGACAAAACTTAAGCTGCAGTAACTCTTTGTCAGTTCAAACATGGGAAATGTTTTAAACGGTATTGCTTAAATTTAAATCACCTTTAGGAAGTTTTAATGAATGTAAATAAAAGTGATGTTCATTGTAATGTTTTTCCATACATTTTAGAAACAGTTTGGTTCAAATAATTTACATATCTTTTCAAAGTCAGGAAAGAAAAGATTTTTTTTTTTTATAACTTTATTCATTTTTGTTCATGTATATACAAATTCAAAACATGCATATCAATAGAGAACAGACATTTCAACATAATAATGGACAAACAAATTAAATGGACAGAATGTATTTGAATTACAAAAAAAACCCCAAATTATTCATTGATTGGAATTATAATCTGTGGATGTACATGATACTTTTTTCATAATGATGTCTTATTGAAAAAATCGCTTAAAACGAGAACAAATTGTGACATGATGACCAGAATTTCATGAATTTTGAATAACTACATTGAGTATATGCAGAATATTTGTCTATGTTATATATATTGCGAATGTCATTTTTAATGTATGGGATGCTTGGTAGTTTATTTTGTTGTTTTGATTTAAAGATATTGTATTTTATTATTATCAGAATCAGATTTAGAACATTATTTCTGTGTTGTGGGTATCCGAAGATGGCAGTTTGTTTCGATAAGTTTAATTTACACTGTGTTTTTGATTCGATCCAATTTGTCATTTCTAACCATATATTTTGCGAGATTTCGCAATCATAAAACAAATGGAGCAATGTTTCAGCGCTTTCACCACAGAAGTCGCATTTTTCATTGTCTTTATAACCCATTTTTGTCAATAAAGTATTTGTAGGTAGGATTCTGTGAATCAAACGGTATTGGAACCATATATGGTTACTAGCTGAATGGCATTTGTGAGGGGATTGGTGTATTAATTTCCATTTATCTTCTGTAATAGTACAGTCTAGGTCTTTTTCCCACTTTATTTTGTATCTTAATTTTGTGTCGTTTATGTTTTCAAGTTGCAATATATCGTAAAATTCCCTACATCCAGTTTTATTCCCTATTAAATTTTCAAGGAAATATGGTAATATAGGATATGGCTGCTTACAGTTTATAACAATATTTTGTGATTTTGTGTATTGTTTTACTGCTGCGATGATACCTGCGTATTGAAGAAAATTAGTCTTAACGTTAAACTTTTTTATGAAAGTATCAAAATCAAGGTACTTTCCTTTTGAGTCGATAAGATCGTTAACATACTTTACACCTCCACTTTCCAGTCTTTCAACGTGTATGGATTTTCCGTTTACAGTAATATTAGCATTATGCCACAGCGGTTGGGTTAGTATATCATTAGCAGTTTTTGTTTTCTTTCCTTTAACTGTTAAGAATTTCCCCCAGGCTTTTAGTACATCTCTCCAAAAGGCATTTGTCCTCACTGTCATAACCGTTTCACTGATATAAGATTCACTTTTTTGTATCATATTTGATAGGTTAGTTGAGATATTTTTATTGAACAAGTTTCTTTGACAATTACTTGCTGAGTTATGCAGCCGTCTTATCCATGAAAGTTTCTGTGACATGATGATGTTCTTAATGTTAGGCGCTCTGATACCTCCCTTTTCAAATGTGTTAGTCAAAACACTTCTTTTTATCTTATCTGGTTTATTTTTCCATATGAATTTATAACATAGTCTATTTAGTTCATTTATAATTTCGTCGCTAGGATTAGGTAATGATGAAAAAAGGTGATTAAGTTTTGGGAGCAATAGGCTCTTCAACACAGTGTTCCTGCCTAGTGGTGTTAAATCACGTGCAAGCCACATGTTCATTTCAATTTTTATTTTCTTTAGTTTATCTTTGTAGTTTCTTTCAACCATTTCTGCCAAATTATGTGTGAATGTTATTCCTAAGATTTTGAAAGAAGTTTGTGACCAGTCTAAATTCCAATTATCACAGAGAGAGCGTTTTTCATACCTTTTTGACCCTATCCACATCACTTGTGTTTTTGAAGGGTTTATCTTAAGACCTGAGAATTCTGAATACAATTTTAGGGTTTGCAGGGCATTTTGTAGACTTTTTTCGGTTCCGTCCAATATGAGGGTAGTATCATCAGCAAATTGAGATGTAAGATATTCAACTTCACCAATCTTTATGCCCTTTATCTTTTGGTTATTTCTAAGCATAATGCTAAGTATTTCTGCACATAAGATGAAAATATAAGGAGAAATTGGATCACCTTGCCTGCACCCCCTTGATAATTCGAAAAAGCTAGAGCCGAAGCCATTAACGAGAACGCTTGAGGAAAGAAAAGATGGTCTTTTTTGCAACACTCTAACCCGAAATTATTAAAACCCAAATGAATGTAATTGGATGGATATGTTTCTGGCACATTCGTAATTCATTAACATCGGTTTACATTTGATTGCATTTGAAAGGCATGTGTATTATGTAACCTGCGAATGTCATCATTAGCGCAGTGCCAGTAAGAAATGATACAAAACGTTGGCACTAATGAACTTATTTTTCATGCTTGTCCTAATGAATCTCTCTGTATATAGATCATGTATGCCAACCCAACCATTCTTTGTATTCCTCTCATCAAACCGTGTTATTGTCTTCAAGAACATGTTTTCCTAGTGACAGCATCATTCTTTATGTTGAACTCAATGCTTAGTTTGTCGGACATAAAAGGAATAAATAGTTCAGTCTGTTTTCATACATACGTTTCATTTTGAGAGAATACCACGCGTCAAGATAATGCATTCACAAGGTGTCAATTGTGAATAAGTGACCGTTTTATTGTCGTAATAGCATTTGAAGTAGATTTTACAGCAAGGAAGAAAACTCTAACTAAAGGATATAAACAATTGACCTGATAAGACAGCTTGCCATACTGAATATACTTCTACTGGTTTAAATTGATGTGATGATGCAATGGTGTATCATATACACATACTTTGTTAATCACAAGGTAATACAAACATATTCATCAGATCGTGATGAATATGATAAAATATGTCACAATTTAATGTTCCAATAGCTAATGTCATACAATGTTTACAGCATTTGTTTATGAATGTTGTCTTTCTAGATTAAAAGCAACGAAACAATATAAAGAAAAACTGTAAAAAACATAGCATGATTGGACACGGATATAATACTCTTTTCACATTCATATCTTGTTTTTTTCAAATATTCCTATATTTACTTGCAAGCACTGTCTTACATCATGCAGTCACCAAAGAAACACATCATACATACACTCATTATATCAGATTTTATTACGTCGTGTCGTCATAACAAAGTTAGATTATTCTCTTGTCAACTATGGTCAAAATAATCCCCAGTACGTTTGCATTCGAAGGCAATGATTACTTTTACTATTGTCTGTATTGTACAATTCTTTGGTAGGCAATACATATAACCAGAATACAGGACTGCTTATATTCTTTAATCATGACAAGTGAACGTGACCACATACCACAACTGCAATTTTCAGTGTTTCAAGTACGGCATGCTGGTGATACTGTTACCAACAGCGACGTAACATAGCTCAATTACTGCAATGCAACCCTGGATGCATCCATGTGAGATAGGTTCTCTCACGTTTCGTATTCGTTTTACACAACACTAAACACTAAGTTAAATCTCTTTTAAGTATATATCACTTAGAGCGTCACTTTTATTGTTGGTCCTATAGAAGTAAATAAATAGAAAAATTAATGCGTTGGATTTATATCAGGAAGACGTAAAAGTTCTTTTCTTTCAAATCAAAGACTTCAAATTTTCCCCCAAAACATGACCAATAAACAATGTTATTGAGAGTGGGGGAGATAAGATCACTCTTGCTTGCAATATGAAGACGTGGCAGACACTTTTCTACTTTAAAACTTACTTGGTGATGATGAAAAGGTTAGTAGTCTCAAACGAAATAATAGCCCTTTACAAGAACTAAGCTTTCTTCTCCATTAGGCTTCTTCATAGGCTAATATGACCTTAGCAGCAACATAAAACAAATGTGAGAGTAACACTTTAAATTACAATATTGAAACGAGACAAAATGGGCCAAGTAAACACTACTTCCACTAAATCATACAACGGTGAATTGAATAAGGTTTGTAATATTGGAATCATTTATGATTTGACTATTTTTTTTATTCACACCTGAATACGGTTGCATGGCAAATAGGTAGCTGTCCGCATCGTCGTAATAACTTCACGTTCAGCGTATTTATCCATTCTGCAGCATGATTTTGTTTGAACCGGAACCTCTCCTGGTGAAGTTGTTCTTTCGATTCCTCGTTTGTACAAACAGGAAATCTGGAAATCTTCACATAACTGCAGTTGGACAGATTGTTTTAAGCCATTCAACGCATCCCTACTTCAAGTATCTTGAGTAGTGAACTGATTAACAATAGTATTAGTATAGTATAACAATAGAGTTGTGAATGCATGAACTACTGCAAGTGGTATATTCTAGACAGCACAGCGTTTGTTTGAATGTGGCGCAATGATATAAGAATATAATTTTTTTATTTGAATTGCATTGCTCAGGCAAACAAATATTTCAAATCTCTATATCTATCCTCGAACTAACATAACTAAATAATGAAGGAAAGATTTTATTTTGATATATTTTATGAGTATGTTGAATTGAAGGTTCATTCAAGCGTTACAGTCTATCGTAGGACTTCATGGAGCAATCACAACGATGCAGATATAAGTGTGTCCTACTGCTTATTTACTTGAAGAACTCTCTAAGTTGCAAGAATTTATTGCTGTTTTATTGCAACGACCTTACTGGTTTGAATATTGCTCATACAATTTGTCTACACAAAAATCGCAGGTGGATTGAATATAACCAAATCACCTCCCAAGTTTTGGAATAGACACGCGCCAAACAAAAAGTGGGTTCGGTTCACGCCGACATGATATAAGCTAAGTCCTCTATCATCATATTTACCTCACTTCATCAACACATATGATCTCACTGCTGTTGTGAAGTATATAAAAGGCTGTGTTGTTCGCGACTACGTGACTAGCTCTAAAGTATGCCCTTCCTTCTCAAACACGAGCTTTCTCTATCACTGACAACCAGGAGGTCGAAAAGATTACCCAAGATTTTTGTCATAATGTAAAAGTAAGCACATTGTTTAAATACGACTTTGATGCAAAGGTCTATGTGTTGTTTTTTGTTATAAACTTTTAACAATGATATGTAAATGTAAAAGTTTCCATATGTTTTACCAAAGAGAATGTGAATCGTATGTTCATGAACATATCTCGTAATGTGCTATGTCCCACCAAGAAAATGCAATGACCTCGACACCAATTCATTTAGAAGGGAGAAATTTGTATTTGTATTTCTAAAATTTTAATTTTTATGAAACATGAAGCAAACTTTCTATAGCAATGTAGATACACAGTTTCTGTGCCTCTTCTCTATTCACTCACTTTCTGTGATATATTACAACTTATGTCTTTGAGGATTGCATATGTATCAACAACAAGATTTGATGTATAACAACTTCTTTATTGCGAAAATCACGATTTTAAAAACAAAGATGTTCTTATTAAGAAACATCTTGCAGTTCTAAACATAACCAACTTATAAAGCCACATAACAATCTTATTGGAGGTGCTCTTTCCTGGTCAACAAATGGACAAGTGCCTATGTAAACTTCTCTTTGAGAATGTTCAAATCTTCCCTTTCTAGTCGTTGATTTTAAGAAAAAATAGTTTTACACATTCGACTATTCGCCACCAACAGCAAATAGCAAATAGTACATTTCTGTTTTTGTTTTGAAACTCTTGCGCCTCGTCGATTGGAGGATTTGCGTGTTTCAAGAGAACTTATGATTATTATTATCTATAGTATGTCCGGAACAGTGATCATATTTATACTTTTTGTTATCAATATGTCTTAAGAAAGAATTGAAAGTGGATAACATACATATATACTGAAATACACATAATTTTTCCTGCATTCAAAAGCGATAATTTAAAGCTAAACACTTACTTCTTGGTGTTGGAGAGTATGTTGAGAGGTTGTCAAAACCAACTGATAATTGTAGTTCTTGTATTTTATTGAAATACAAAATTCAAATGTTCAAATCAGATAGTAGCGGGGCAATAAATTGAATTATGCTCAAATATACGTTGTTTAGTAGTGATGTGTTTAACGTTATGGCGTAAACAATATAACTTTGAAACTCTTCGTAAAAACGAAATTTGAATTTCATGTGTGTACTAGAAATCTAATCGCTTATCAGATGTTGAAATCATGCATAGCTTTAATCATGGGAAAACTAAAAGAATTTCAAAAGTAAAGCTTAGATTTTCTCGCTGGGAGGACTTCAAATTTGTTTAAGTGTTAAAGCAGTTTCAAGATGGCAAGAATTTGGCAATAAAATTGAAAAAAAAAGAATTTGGTAATGACGATTGATGTGTTAAAAGGATTAAAATGGCAAGTTATTTAGATAAGGGGAATTTAACTCAATCATTACATCAGGCGCATCTGTTGAACTGATAATGCTTGTATTTATTTACGGTTATGTTTATCAGGGCATTAAAGTAACTTAATCAACAAAGGATTAATCCTTTTTTATAGTATCAAAGAAGCACTATCTACATCAAATACTTAGTCCTTTGGGAAAATTGGATGTTACAGATTACATTGAAGTGACAGTCTTGCTGTTAGTAGGCAAGTGGTTTCCGAAAAAAGGATTATCTGTAAAACTTTATTTAGATTTTGCATTTTTATGAAAATATATGGTTTCGAATCGATTTTTTTCTTAACAGTTTCTGCCTGTCTATGATAAAACAGAATTCTTTTTATTACAAATATTATACCAAACTACGTAAGAAAAATGAGAATGACCAAAAGATAACTGTTTTAATGAATGTCTATATACATATGATTTAACTATTTGATATATACTATTATCTTCTGCCAAAATCGATGTTATTCATTCACTTGTTTTTTTGGGTTTTTTTAAAATCTTTTTTTTTTGTATGCCACTATAAGTTTAATTCTATGTAAAACTAAAAAAACTGAGTCTTGTTCTTCCTATTCTTAATCAACAAACCCAATCACAAGGATATTCAATGCACAAGTCTGGCACATTAAAAACTCTGTAATATGAAAGGTGTATTATATTCCTATTAGATAATATCAATATTGAACAAGTTTGAGGCCTAGAATCACTCGATTGTATGAATGATCAATCATACACAAATTGGTTTTATCAACAACATTTGAAAGTCACTATCAGCACTTTAAGAAAGCTATATCTAGTTAAGAATGTTTAAATTCAAAGCAGTAATAAAAGCCCTAAGTTTGTTGCGGGTTTTTTAAACTGAAAACAGATGTAAGAGAGGAAATCACCGGACAGTGGCGCGAGCCAATGACTCAAACGTAATTTCGGAAACTTATTTAAAGCAGACCCAAAGACAAATACTAGTTTTTAGTGCTTAGTAGGTCATTTAACTAATCTACATGTAAATGGCAAGCAGAGTTGTATATGGCTGTTTTTCAATTACAATTGAAAACAAGCAAAAATCATTTTGTTATTCTAGAGATAAAGATGTAACTTGACATTTGAACTTAATTAAGGACTTATGGTGATTTGGCTCTTATCGAAGCCACATACACAATTTATGAAACATACTCTGTGTCACTCACACTTGAAAGCATCAGGTACATTGATTCTTCTATTATGTCATCAATTCCATCAGAGATCTTTGCTCTACTTTATCCGACTCTTTACCTCCATTCAACATTGAATACTCGGATGATGAGATGAACCTGCTTTCTGTGTATTATTTTAGGAATATCGAGAATGTATTCTTGACTTAGATATACAGTTATTTATTGACGTTATTTCCAGAGAGTTCTTAAACAGCATGCTCTTTGCTGCCTTACTAGCAAGCTTTGAAGGAAACGTGCATATGTCTGGAGATGCCTGAATGGAAGTGCATTATTTTATAAACGGGAAGCAAGATCTGCAAACTATGTAACACTCAGATGTTTTCGGTGTTATTGTATTTAAGCTATTAACTTACAGGTATATTTCCTAGATAGTTTGTTATTAAGAGTGTTATATAACAATGCCTTCTCCTTCGTTATTTTTCATAATCTAGAGGATTTAATTTCATAATGAATATATATAGATGAAATTCTCATCTGTATATCTCGTTCAGACATCAAAGAAATGTTTACTGACCGTTAATAGAAGCCGACATAATCAATCGTAGGCCAATGGTCCATTTAATGAGGATTATTAAAATGTATTTAAATTATCATTAAACATACATGTATAACTTGACTTCATTCTCACATTCTTGTTCCAAAAGATTTTATTTTATAAAGCTGTATATAACATTCACGCCATATACAAATAATGTAATCTCGCATTTTATTGTATCACAACATGCTTCAATTTAAGCGAATGATCATAGCTAGTCAAATGAACCTAATCTTTTAGTAAGACAGATTTGTATAAAAATAAATATGTGGACCCAAAATTCCAATTTCAATTTTACCAATGGTACGGCTGGATGAAGAGTAGCACATTTTTACTGAAGTCACTTACCAAAGGTGACAATATTAAGCTTATCATCTCAGGTATCTGCTGCTAATTGAAAGATAAGGAATACTGTTAAAGAAATAAGCTGGTTCCATGGTAGTCAGATCCTTTAAAACACTAAAAGCTGAAATATAAACCTAATCCTTCCTGGCACTTATGAATGACGATTGTAAATACGTGTTTATCCTGTATTTATGCAAGGTGTCAGGAGGCATTTTATGAATGAAAAATTATGTTTCGTGATTCTCATGGCGATTTGTTCTTATCTATAGAAGGGGTGTATATCATATTCATTCACAAATCATCTAAATGTTAAGAACAAGGGTCGTCTTATTTCCCTTAATGTACAGTTTCACCTCGGGGCAGATCAGTTACTGATGTCAACCTCTTAATCTTCAGCTTCTTGGAGTTACCACGTTTGTTTCAAGTAATTTGATAGACGAAAATAATTGATAAAAAATTATTTTTTATCACAATTTGTGGACATAACGTAAGAAAATTGGGGTTTTGCAATGTAAAAGACAGAATCAACTAGTTTCCATGATATACGATACAAACAATTTGAATTCGCATTACGTTTTTGTATTCGAGTGATTATGGTTGTGAAGGATTTATCAAAATTAATTTTGCAATGCTGATATTTTGCTCAAATGGAATATACCAATCTGGTATTTCTGTATCATTATTCTTCACGTGTTTGCATGTCCTTTGGCATCCTCCTACATTGTAATTTACATCAGACGCGCTCCTACAAAACCATGATAACTTAGCCAGGGCCTCCTTTCACAACGAAACCATTTACCTTACATTTTTAGCATTGAATTAGGTTGTCATAGTGATCACATCATGGCTTTGTGAGAGGAGGTCCAGATGTATCACTATCCATGTATTTTTCAGGCAATAAAAAGTCGTTATATAATGAGCTTGAGGCAAATGTCTCGAACTCAACCACCAATGGTTGTTCCGCTACTGTTAGAGGCAAGTCATGTTATTGGCTGTTGTAATATAAAGAGACACTAGGCATTAGAGTAACAATCATACTCTGAAATGAAAATTGTGTCAGTAAATTGAAAATGTGAAAAAAAATATCAAATAAATTGAAAAGGAGACTGAAATTTCTCTATTTTCAATTAAACAATCAAGTCTGCTTAGGCTTATTTAAGGGTCTTGTTGAGGTGAGGTGAGGTGAGTTGGTGTTTAACGCCGCTTTCAAGATTATTTCACTTATATCGCGGCTGCTAGTATTATTGCAGGGAGAAAGCCCGCAACACTATTTGTGGCTATGCATTGCGGTGAAACCTGCGAGAATCGGCTGGAACTAGCGAACCATGGGTGGTACTGCACTGAAGACAGTGTAGCATTGCACCCAAACCTGTCTGCGTGTAGAACAGTTCTCTACTGCAGACAAAGTTGCCGAGCCCCTGGCGGGATTCGAACCACGGACCTCCTGATCCGAAGCCGAACGCGCTAACCACTGCGCTATCCCGCCCCCTCTTGTTGACAGACTATCTTTGACAATGATAACGGGAAACTACTGGAGGCAGTACATCACATTGTATCTAACTCACGATTCGAATCTGCGTCTCTCACACAATGGTTTCAGCCACTATATAATCTAATATGTAGAGGGGACCTCTCCATTTCTGAAAATGTATTTCATTTGTGTTGCAGCGCAATTAAAACTAACTCAACAAAACAGATGTTGACGGACTTGGAGATTCTACATTCATTAACCTTGTTCAATGCTTTATTTCACTTGCACGGCATGAGTATTAATATATCACCATGACCTCCATATTGACATAATCGACCTCCATTGGAGCAAATCGTTGTCTCCTACCAGAATGTTTTAATAGATTATATTTCAAGATGATCCTCGCCTTGTGTCTGTTCGAACACCTCGATAACTTCACCTTCAATGTCAATTCTATAAGTTTGGTGAGAATGAATAAAACAACAAAACATTAAATTAAATCA
Organism: Phorcus lineatus; assembly: GCA_921293015.1. Classification (NCBI taxonomy): domain Eukaryota; kingdom Metazoa; phylum Mollusca; class Gastropoda; order Trochida; family Trochidae; genus Phorcus; species Phorcus lineatus. The sequence goes on along the minus strand of OV121081.1, from coordinate 11,061,982 downwards.
AATTTGAATTTTTTTTTTTATTTTCATTATCATGTTTCCAATTAATCCTCACGAATATTTGTAAGAAATAACATAGTGCCCACTGACGGCTACGAGAGGTTCAGAACTCAAAGAAATGCTGTCTGTATCGCATCATGGTAACGAATGTGTGTCTAGTTTATTTTTTCAAGTAACACTAGAAACACCTGTAGCACACCTGGAAAGGTTGTACTTTTTTCGAATTTTCTGGAACATCTAGTTTTCACATGTCTGCAGTTGTGCAGGTTGGTTTGTTTTGGTGTTAAATACACGCGTATTAACGTTACGAACCTTTTCATTCTTATCTTAGAGTCTGAGAAGTTTAGTGTTGCGAATGAGCTCGTACTGATGTATTTATGTAGAGACTGGGTAAGAATAAGCTGTCTTCAAGCTAAACATGCCTGTTAAGGAAATCCATAACTTTCTATAATCAGGATTTTGCAGTGTTTGAAGCAAAATACGACGGTACAGCAAAACGTTCGTAGAATAAGCATGCTGCAATAATCCATTACTTTCAAATTATCAATATACCAGGAAAGCAATCTTTTCTGAAGCTAGTTACAAAATATTGCAACCATCCGTTAAGAAGTTTTCGAGATGTCACGAAGTGCTTAGGGGTGCAGAAACTGAGAAATTTGAATGATATTTAAAAGTGAGCAGTCGTCAAGTATTTGTTCAGGAAAGGAATGTCTCCTCAGGAAAACCATGAAGTCATGGTCGATACATTGGGTGATGACTCCCTTGCATTCTCCAAAGTTACAAGTGGATTGCTGAATTCAAACGTGGTCGGCAGCGTGTTAAAGATGATGCAAGAACCTCCGCCAGTGATGTTCAAGTTGATGCTGTTCACGACTTGGTGCTTGCAGACAGACGTGCGGCCATTCAAGACCTAGCTGAGACGCTGGGCATTATTTGTCAGTATACACAATACTGACGGATGTTCCTCACATGAGCAAGCTCTTTACGAGATGGGTGCTAAGAATGCTAACTGGTGACCAGAAACAGAAACGACTGGACATTTCATAAGAAGTTTTGGCTCGATTCAGGGGAGACTGGGATAATTTTCTAAAACGATTAGTGACCCAAACTATCAACGGGGCATATTATACCAATGAATTGAGGCCATCAAGGCCAAGCTGCGAGGGAATCTCAGCGAGTGCTGCTCCTTCGGGACCATGCTGCCTTCCACACAGCACATGTAGCTGTCACGGCCGCAACCGAATGTGGCTTTGAAATTCTTCCACATTCTTACACATCCACGCTACTATCCAGATTTGGGACCATTGGACTTCTTCCCCTTCCCCAATCTGAAGAACCATTGACATGGGTGTGATTTTGCTGTTAATAACAGCTTGATTGCTGCCGTGAAGAGATTTCTTGAGACACAGGATAGTTCCACAAGAATGGCGTAAAGAAGTTGGAACATCGCTGGTCAAAATTTATTGATGTCATAAAATAAAATGCAAAAAGGATTTCATTGATCTTGTTTTCTATGTCATTCTACGAACTTTTTTTATCTACCTCCATTGCTATACTCCCTCAATGTCTATAGATGGAATAATAATTGTCCAAATGATTTTTTTACCTTTGTATTTATTCTATTTTGATTTGAACTGAAAGGTTTCTTCAAACGTTAGTACATGTATTTCACATAAAAGATCATGAAGTAATCACAAAATGTAAATTTGGATGTTCACAGTTTCCCAACGGTAATGGATATGCAATAATGTTTCCTGCGAAAGACAACTTCACGCTGTTTCATGACACCAACATGTACCGGTCTGCCTTTACACCATGTCATATATAAATAAAACAAATTGCCCCCCTGCATTGGTGAATTGAATATAACCACAAGACTACCCCAATTTTGGAATAGACACGCGCCAAACAAAGAGTGGGTTCGGTTCACGCCGATATGATATAAGCTAAGTCCTCTTTTCATCATGTTTACCAACACTTAATACCACGCTGCAGCTTTGAAAGCGTGTCAAAGGCTGCATCATTCAGGTCTACGTGACTATCCCTAAAGTCCCCCTCCCCCTCAAACATGAGTTTTTCAATCTATGACAACCAGGAGGTCGGCCAGATTACCAGGATTTTGATCATAATGTAAATTCGAGCATATGGTTTACACACGACTTAGGTGCAAAGGTCTAGATATAAAATGGTTATAAAGTTTTCACAGAAAGGTGTAAATGTAAAAGTGGCTCCTGTCACAAACGCGTACAAACTTTGATTAAAACATATAACACATATAACTACTTTTGGGTCCATTTCCATTGAAGATCACTAAAACCTATGTGCTGTAGACTTCGTAACATTTGTGTTGTTGATTCATATCATTCCATAGAAAGTTGAGACTGAGATGGTGCGAAGGTTTTAATCAAATGTAAGGGTGCTGAGATTTTGTACCATATTGATTGCTATCATGTTATAAATGATTATATTTGCGAGTGTCCTGTTGAAAAGTGACATTAGATATACAAAACCAATTTCTCCTGAATTAATAAACAAAACTCAAAAGCGTACACTTGTTTATTTGAGTTGGAGAATATCTTGAGATTCTGCCCAAACAAATAGAGACGTTTCTGGTATATTTGATTTTAACGCCAATTTCAGATTCTCATGTCAGGTAATAGTACAGCAATAAACATACACATGCCTAAGGTATATAAAACAAACAAGGTACATGGAATTTATCTAATGTGAAAAGTTAGATTTTCAACTTCTTGTACTTCCAAATTTTGATCAAGAGAATAAAAATCTAAGTTTCACATGTTGAGTAGATAACAAATTGCTTATCAGAAAAGGATAAAATCAGCATAGCTGTATAAGCAAACCGAATGAAGGGAAAACAGCCAAGATTTATCCAATTGGAACATTTTTATCTGCTTTAATGGTTTTACTTATATAAACCTTGCAGCAGTTGGCTAACAGATTTAGCTTCACTCGGCATGCAATTACACGTTATCTAAAATACCGTTTCGAGGAATTCATACCGCAAGTTATTTACATTAAGGTTATTTAAATGAACCATTCTATCAGAAGAATCTCATTTACAAATAAATCGATAGAATTTTAAGGGTGTATTGATAAGCTCATGAACATGACGATGTGTTTTTAACTTTGAAAATTATTTGCTCTGGAGGTAATGTAAGGGAGACGAGATACCAGACTTTTTGTATTATTAGAAGTGATTATCAAAAACGTATGCACTATGAAAAAGAAAAAATCGAGACACCATTCCTACGGCATATCATTTTCGTCAGTCATTTAATGTATACCTGTCAGTCGCAAAAGCAATTAACAATGCACATTTAATCAGAACGCACATTTGGAATTCATTCGACATGTCTAGCGGTAAGTTATGCAACCATTTGCTGCCATCTACAAATGCTGATGTCATCAAAATTACCTTGACAGGTATTGTAGACCAGCTCATTATCGCTATATGATACAGATGTTAATGACTTGTCTGGCGCACAGGCGACATAATGTGGGCCTACGCTGTAAATGCTCGTTAAATTGTTTAGATACATCTTCATTTTATTTCCCATCTCCTTTTTTGCATGAGACACGTCAGTTTAGGTCTTTTGAATCACATGCGAGAACATTCTTCAGGTTTGCTTTGCTTACATTTATATGTAATTACGGATTGAAAGGAAAGCAAAAGCATACGTGTGTACGGGTGTAACAGTTGTCTCTTCTGAGGTCTTGGACTTTACAAATTACTGTCATGTTTTAAATATTCGTTACGTTAAAATTATAAAAGGTAGGAAAGAATAGCAGAGATTTTGAAAAGAACAGAAGGAAGAATGTCACAAAAACATACAGTTTATTACAATGTAATTTCAGTTTCAGTTGAAAACTGAAATTAACAATCATAAAAAAATCCCAAAGAGGATTACACTCATTCATCTTGTACAAATCGAATTGCAGTAAACATTTAAATTTCAAAATAGAACTAAAGAAAAAATAATATGAAAAAAACCCAAATAGGATGAGACTAAAGCTTACACCTTGCAGCAATCCATTGTCTCTTGTTTACAATGCTTAGGGAAGATATTTACTGTTTAGTAATGTGTCTGTCTGTCATTGTATCAGTTACGTGTCGTCTACAGCAGAGTGTCACACCAGACCACCCAGCCATACACATCCATCTCTTCTAACTATACACACTATGACAGGCAATGGGGAAGAGATGGATGAACCTAGTCAAGGACATTTGTACATTTTAGACAACGTAATTCTGTCACTTTAAGATTAAATGTCGGCGTATTTAGGGACTTAAATACATAGTTTCAGGTTTCACTTGTTGGTATTTTTCTCAATCTATGTAGACGTGATCGTTGAGTATTATATCCTCCGTCACTGAATGTTACAATACTCTTCGAAGTTCGCCCCTTGGACTTTTCACAATGTAAATTCGTACATAAATTAATTGCCCTTGAATCTTGTTATGAATCAGATTCAGTACGAATTTTCCTGTTGAAAGCTCCCAGGGATGAAACAATGTAAAAAAATGGGAACAGTAGTCTCTGCGTGACCGAGGATGAGACTATTGCATCAGATTGACGAATAATTGACAATATTGTTCGAACATCAAAGATAGACAGTTGGGCATTTCATTTTATTTGGACCACTGACGCAATTTTCTTGAGCATAAGAACTTACTAATAACTCAGGTCCATGTGACAAAATGCCGATATCAACCCAGTAAGGGAAGGTACGTCTTTCATGACATTCGTGCTCAAGAAATGCAGGCATACAAAAAAGAATGAACCTTTTTCAAGGTCGCTTTTAGAAACCAAGACTTCTTAATCGCCATTGTATGATGACCCTATGACTTCTGTTTGCTTAATTTGAGACAGGAATCTTACTAAAGATACATGTATATACGCACTATAATTCTGTAGAAGTTATTGATATAGAGAAGGTTGTGTTGTATATATTTTTCTTAATTGAAAATGGCATACATTCTTCTTTTAAAAATGCATTTGTATTTGTCACCGATTACTAACGAGTTGCCTCTAGGCGCCAGGTCTTATACACATACATCACGTATTGTATTAATAAACACTTATGCTTAAACAGTGATATATCAAATAAATTCCATCACGTTTCAAATTTAAAACCTTAGCCTTACGATCTGGAAAAGTCAGTCAGGAGAAATAATCTTGTTGGAAGTTTCTTTGAATTTGGTGATGGTCCTGTCTGTCTGCACTGTCAGAACTATGACTAAACGTACAGACACCAAGCTGACGAGGAAGTTGAAATATCATGTTGATTGGTTACCTGATAGAGACTGAGTAATGCTTATCAGACTTTACGCATGCTGTAGTTACACAGGGTAAACAATATAGGAAAAGATAAGACATGAAGTATCCACGTAGGTCTAGGGGCTCTGCCAATTATTTGTTTTGCAAGTGAAACAATACATTTTTAAATGGAGATGTCTGGCGATTAGAACTTTATGGCGATTATTCCATACACCGTCCCAACTGTTAGAAAGGTTGACACCGTTATACAGCTGCTTTAACAATGCAGACAAACTTTTTGCATTGTCTTGTTCATTTCTTTTGGTGTTATTTAACATGATTTTAAAAACAGACGAATTTTGATTAATATAACATATATATTTGGGTGGTGTTCTTGCACAGCTGGTTCGCTTTGTTATAGTAACAATGTCATCAACTTCTTTTTTATTATAAACTTCAAAATGGAAATAGAAAGAGAAATTGAATTGTGCGCATGCATTCATGAAGGCAACTGATCATACTTACTATGTTACCATTTTAAAGAAAACCAACGCGGAGTCACTTGTCATATCTCTTCAATTGACCTAGTACATGTCGTAACAAGTCTTGGATAACGTTTAGAAACACCGTTTCAGGCATAATGTCGGCATCTTTGTTCATCTTTAATACTGTCTAAATGTTACTTAATTTATGAATGCCTCTTTTTAACGTTGCCTTTTCGGTGAATGATATACCTGTTGGTGATAAGACGTAAAAACAGTAGTCAAATGTCGTCAAACGTGCATTTGCTTAGATAAAGTAGGAACGAGCAAAGTTGGTTTCGTCTTTTTATCATCCATATTTATTTAAATGTCCATTTTTAGTTTTCAAGTGTAAGGACATAGAGATTCACTAACGAGTAGGACTATTCGTATGATTGAAGCTTTGACATTTCAGGACTCTCATTTTTTTAGAAATCTTAAAGAGCCCCTCCGTGATTTTCATAACATATTATTTATCTTTGATACGAACCTAAATGTCATATGTGGTGATATGAAATCAAAACATCTTAATTTTTCATGTCCAAAAGATATATATATGACAAATACTGGTTTTCCATGAATTTTTTTTAAAAAGCCTTATATACACAGAGGTGAAGATATCACGTCCAATATGCATAGATACTAGTTATAGAGCCTAACAAACATTATCAACTCCTAACTGCCCTCCTGGCTGTTTTAGATAAATCTCCAAAATTACGTTTGACTATTTGACGCGCGCCACTGTCCGGTTTTCGATCATAATTGCGACGTTCTACCTTCATATTGTCACTGTAAAAAAACAATAATCTTTAAAATGGGTCTTTTTGGTAGCAGTCGCTACTTCCCGATCATATGACCCCAACAACTCACGGAGTGGCTCTTTAAGGGTACCTTTGGATGGGCGACTGCGCATATGTGCACAGAAGCTGAGTGTACAGACTATCTCGGGCGACATTATCCAATACAACTTAAGTATTTATCGGTTGTGAAAGCACTACATTTAGCAAATAAGAGTAGATATAACCATTTCCTACTGTGGAATTTTAAGAAAATTCTGGCAATGCATCGAAAAGATATGCATGTCATGATGCGAACCTTTCAAGTCAGCTGTTTTCTATACAACTAATGCTTATGGAATGTGTGTTAATATTTCAAAGAGCTTCATGTAGTTTTTTTAGTTTATTCGTTTCAACCATATTCTCCATGTTTGGCAATGGTTTCCAACTGTGACACATGTGCAGACTAATTAATCATGTGCAAATAATGTGCAAAATCAGGTGTCCAACCTGTTGTTATCGTGTCATTTGAAACAATAAATACGGACGATAACTAGCATATTTATTAAGGAATATAACTATTGTATTACTGAGCAAATACCTACATAATCATATGGAACCACTTTGTCCCTCGTACATCAAACTCATGTTCCTACACTGGTGTAAATATGCTTAACACATACCATACACACTGGGCTTAGCTTCCAAGCTAAGCAAATAAACAGCAATACCGTTCATTTATTAGCCATCAAGTCCAAATGTGGCATATTTGTTGCTTTTTCATTTGCCCAAACACCGATATCGGTAAGGTTTCTTCAAGTGATGAATATTCGGAGAGCAGTGTATCATTCATGTGTGTTATCTGGGTGTCCATCTCGGCAAAACATTTCAGCTTTGACAAACGGCCTGAATATAAATCTGTGTAGATCATGTTGAAGGAATAATTGCTACTGTAAGTGACGTTTTCATTCAGGGTGTAAACCTTCGACTCCAGTCAGGGAAGATAGGGGGATCTCTTGTAAGATACAGACAGGGTTAGGACAAGTGAAAACAGATACACAGATTCTTTAAGAACTTCTGTTCTTAACAAAACTTTTCTTGTGTACATTAGAGGTAAAAAAATATAAACATTCACGGAATTTCTTCTTTCAGTGATATACTTCTTCACTGGGGAATTATCTTGTAAAACATGTAGTACTTTTTGTGAGCGGTTTCGTGTTTACAGTTTACTTAATATCATCTTGAAGGGTTCCTGCTAAATGAAAACAAACCTCACTCAACATTTACGATTTCGAGCATGTTTTGTTTTGTTTTTATTTTGTCTTAACAATATAAACCATTTTTGTTTTAAGGATATAAGTGGAAGAATAGTTTATAGGTGCAACCTTTTTCGATGGCTTGATCGTTGATGCTAACTCGTTGTAACTTATTTCAACGAAATTCTAATAAGTTTATGTTAATGGCATTTTCATATTATATAGAATTATAAATTTCCTTGCATTGTTCATTAAGTCGAACCTTAATGTTTGAAGCAGATGAATGTTCTTTAAATATTTATACATTAACGCCTGTACCCTAACTGGTTTACAAACTTTTCCTGTTATAACTCTTAAATATTGTAGCAAATTGATATTCAAAAGACAATCGGCATAGATGTCAAGGCATTACGAAGTATTCGTATCGAATTGCCGCTGGTGTTTTACAAATGTTCGTTCGCATGCAATACATAAAAATTCTCTCCTCAAAAAAACGCTAGATTTTATGGTCATACAAATTTAATTTCGACTTCATCATAATTGCTAAATTAGCAGAATTGGGTGAATATTTTATGGAGAGGCAAATCTGCAACTCTGAACAAAAGTACCACACCAATTTCCTTACAACATATTTGATTGGCTGGCAATCCATCGGACGCTACATGAAATAAATTAACAGCACTTGCTCTTGTGCGCATGTTCTGTTGAAAGGGCGACTCAGTTTTGATATGCTTTGCGTGTATATTTTCTTAAAGGATTTTATAGCTGAACCACGTCAGAGCGGTTGCGTTTATGAAGCGTACTTAATAGTGTTTGCAGACTGCAATAATTTCTGCGGTTTACCAGAACATGTTTACATCATCAGTGCATCCCTGTATAATTGGGGTGATGTTAGGAGGTCAATAGAAATAAGCTTCTTATTAAACGAATGTCTTTTTAATCTTTCGATAACGAATGAGACATTTCTGATATTATCAACGCCTACTTGCCGTGAAGTTGTGATGTGAGTCCAAAAATATTAATTTGTTACTTTTAGCTGGTCGTAAACAAACAGTTACGATGTTGTTCAAGTCAAAAGCATTTTCATGAAAGAAATGAAAGTCGTTATCTTTCTTTCATGAATGCGTTGCTAATATTCACAATGTGAAAGAAGTCTTCCTTTTATCCTTACATTTTGTCCGGGCGCATTTAAAAACGGCCGTGGTACCAGCGTCTGTAACCGTGAATCATGTGCATTATTCAGTTAAAAAGAAACAGACCTTGAATACTCAACAGTTTGTGATAATATTTCATTAAACGTAACAAACAATGACCTTAGGAAGTTCTATCGTTTTCTATTTAGCATAAACTTGATTTTTAACAATTTTGCCAATTATTAGCAATTTTTGTCTGTTTATGGTTTATGACAGGTCACATGTAAAAAGAACATCATTTACAACCTTACTGTTCATATGATATTACTCCATGACTAAGAGAAAACAGTTTACCCCTTTGTTGAATCAGTGTGGTTGCCATAGGAGTGTTTCAAGTAAATTTGCTGTTCAAAGATTTATGGCAATTAGAAATGGGCTTGTCTAATGTGTCCCTTGAATCATGAATGTTCCTTAATAGAAATAACTGTTTACATCATTTTGAAATTGGAAATTATGAGTGCGATCAAAGAAATTTGTTTTGTTCAAAATACCTCCTGGGTTGTGGTGAAATACAACTTTTGAAAATTGAAATAAAGTTGGCATAATCTTATGATGGGCAGTTATTTCTCCCTTAATATAAAAATATTTTAGAAAATTTTAAATGGCAGATTGTGATGAAAGATTTTTGTGTTCCAGAACTCGTCCTCCAGACACCGTTGGGGTCCATGGACGGACTGGTCATCCTGTACAGTGTCCTGTGGTCAAGGGGTTGCTTATAGGAAGCGTCTCTGTCATAATGCAGAGAGGTCAGTATATATACCCTTATATTACCTATGAGGGCAATCATATTGGGGTTCATATTTTTGATACGATGCCCTAGGGCAAAATATCACTTTTTCATTGTGACGTCACATCAAAAACAGTGCTTTGACGTCACAGTTCGCCTATGACGTTGTGTTCCAAATGTGCCTATGCCTTTGCTTGGATGTTGATTTTGATTATTTTCTTTGATTTCTCGACTTCGGTATTAAACAGAATATCATATTCGTGTCCATGACATCTTATGTTTTGGACACTCGTGCCCTAATATCAGTATATCCCTCGTTCTCGCTCGGGAAATACTAATATAAAGCACTTGTGTCGTAAACAAAGTATTCCATGGACACGCATATAATATCCCCTATAACTCCCCACAGTGGTACCTCAGGTCATATCGTCTTATGTCACAATAAGCAAGCTTTCCATGCATGCTGTGTTTTTATTGGTTGAAAAACACCAGATAGTTTGTGTAGCAATTTTTTCTTGCTAAAGGGAATCTGAAAGAATCTCAGAAATTGCCTGCTTAAAACAGAGGTTATGTACGTAGGATTTTACTTCAGCTATTTCTGTATCTCTGTTTGAATACATAGCTATTTTCATCAGCTTACACTATAAAACATACAACTGTTGATATGAATTTGGTAAGATTAGTCATATATAAAGAAATTATTCATTTGTACACATAATAACACTAATGTACATGTAGATAAAAATTTATGAAAGGTTAGTGACGTGTTGTCAATTAATATTCATATTTATGTAATAATTAATTCTTTCTCATTCAAAACTGTGTTCCATTGGTGATATCACTTTTAAGAGATCAAACTACAACTCCAAATAGATATTGTCTTTGCAGCAAAGTTTGAATAATTCCCTGCATCACATTAGTTTTACAAGTAATGGCATAACAATGCTATGATATCATAGACATGACGATGATTGGGGGTCTTAAAGTTGTGCAGTGTCCAGAGTTGTCAATTTCTATGAAAATGTAATGAAAAATGCTTTTTGATCTCACCTTTTTTAATATCATGTACCCTGAATCCTTAATTAGATGCCTGTCTTGAATAGACGCCCTTGCACAGAGCATTCTGAACAAAATTAACGCCTACCTTAATTAAGCACCGGATAAACCGAATTTAAATTCTACAGTAGCTTCTCCCTTCCTTTTGGAACTTCCGCCAAAAAATTAAGACGATTGTAGAAAAGAATTAGTGCTATTGTCACACACTACTCAGAGATTAAAAAAATATTCTTTCAAAGTTTTATAAGGAGATTATTAACACATGTGGAGCTCGGAATTCCACCAAGTTTAGAAACAAATTATTTTAATTCTGATTATTTAATATTTCTTTTTCTTTGAATTGTTATCTCCACATTTGATTGTATTTATGTGGAATCCTTGAATTGTTACAGTAGTATACAGTAATTCATAATCATATATTGTTAGATACATTGAAATTTAAGGTTCTATCACTTTATTTTATCCTTGGATGATATTGTTTGAAGATTCCTTTTTTTTAAACCAAATTATTATTTTCTTTGTAGAACAAACTTTAAGATAAAGGGTATGACTGTCCAGTTAGCAAACACAACAGTTGTATCAAAAGTTAAATTAAATTTAAAACATTACCTGTAATAACCAAAAGCTGATTGGTTTGTTGCATGGTTTACTATGCCTTAACTACAAAATAAGTATGCTCAACTTACTAAATTTTTCTAATAGTTGCCTATCTCTACAAGCCAAATAGGCAACTGCCTTGAAAAGAAGGTTGCCTTGAAGATGAAAGCAGATTGAAAATAAAATAAAAGGATGTCTTTTGGTTTATTATTTACAGTATATAAACGCTTATTGTTAAGAGTAAAAGTGTCCTTGGCAAGCCTTAAATATTTCTAACTTTTATCAGCTTGTGTTGATATGTTTGATATCAGAAAACAAATGGGTTAGATTCTTTATTTGATTTATTTCACCGGTTTGATGATTTTTTTTATTATTTCAGCAGAACATCTTGTCATGGGCAAGATAAACAATATAAGCCATGTAGACTTGTAAGTATAATGCTTTTGCTTTAAATCAAATATGATGGGTAATTGACATGACATGAAAAAGAGAAATCAATTACCGGTATATACTTTTATTAATTTTCCTTTTTCAAATTTGCAAATTGTATTCAAATCTAATCATTTTAAGAGTTGTCCATTACTTACAATTTATTCACATATAAATATAAATATCCATAATGTTTTTTATATCAGTTGGTTGCTTCACAATGATAATGATAAACCTTCATTTGTCAGACATTTGATTTCTTTTGATATGAGTTGAATCACATGACATTTATTTGACTTTCGTATTCCATTTTAATCTAATTAATCTTTTAACTTGTTTGGTATTCAAGTTATTAAAAACTCTGTTATATTGAAATAATAAAGATACTATTATCTAATGAATGAATAACAATACCATGACCATGATATACCACGGCATTAAAATATGTGAAACTTTACAATTTGAAAAACATTTACTTCCTCATACAAATTGGGGGCTGGAAAGCGCAGTAGTTCGTCTTCGGATCAAGAGGTCGATAGTTCGAATCCCGCCAGGGGCCTGGCAACTTTGTCTGCAGTAGAGAACTCATCTACAAGCAGTCAGGTTTGGGTGCAATGCTACACTGAATTTCAGCGCAGTATCACCCTAGTTCCAACTGATGATCGCAGGTTTTACCGCAATGCATAGCCACCATTGTGTTGCAGGCTTTCTCCCTGCAATAAATACTAGCAGCTGCGATCTTGAAAGTGGCGTTAAAGCCCAACTCACCTCACTCATACAAGTTGGTCAAATCCAGTGACAAAAATGATGTAATGTTTCACTTAAAGAATAGCTCAAGATGCTCTCACTTCACAAAGTAGATATGTTTTTCTTCCTTAACAGACAGTTAAATTTCAACACTTAAAGTTTTTTAAACAAAACCATTCCTCTCTCAAATGTGTTCATTGTTCACTGTCAGAGAGCCACATTTGCTGAAGCAGCATTTTCTAAATTCTTTCCTCTTGTAAAAACTACCACATGTCTGTCTACCAAGAAGTAATGATACTGAAAACTTACAACTACGTGACAAACCGTAGCAAATATACAAAGGATAAAGTCATTAAAATATCTACTTCATGATTTGATGACATTTGTATTTTCTAAGAATATGACTCTTCCTTTTAGTTTAATCAATCTTCGTGTACACAAAGAATGGACAATAGTTGTCTAATATTTTCTTGTTAGGTCTTAAAGGCGCTGCAACACATTTTAAAAATGTTTTATGTCTTCAAATTTTTCGGAATAGATATTAATTAATGCAAAAGGAATTATCTACAGACAGCCAAACATCTCTCTACTTAGCTTGATTATCTGGAATCACAGAAAAATTATTACATAGCACAAAAAAACATGTGGCCATTTCTGTATGAACACCTATTAAACAGTTAGGGAAATGGATACACAAAGAGTAACCATATTCGGTATGTTCCTTTAAGAATTATAGTTATTTAGTTAAATATATTGTTTTGTGATTGGTAACATTTATTTTCTTTTTGTAAGAACACCTTTTTCCTTAATAGATCAACTACAGTGACTGAAAGTTACTCCAAATTCACATATTGGTTTACATATTTTATCCACAAGGTATATTAAATAGATTGAGTTTAATAGAGTCATGATTTAAGACCATTACCAAGTCGAAATTGGTACCTAGAGATGTAATTTCAAATAAAAAATTTAATCATATATGTTGAGAAAATATCAAGCAAAGATAGCTTCATAGAAACTACATTGAGGTTGGGAATCTGATAAGAATGAATAATTTGGATGACAACTTCTTAATTCTTAGAATATGACATTTTTACAAATCACATTGTGTCGCTGTCAAACATCTGATTAGGAGAACAAGACAAAGTGTTAAATATTAAAGCAATAAAGATAATTAGAAAGGCAATAATCAACATTAACTATAAAAAAATTGCATTCCTAGAATTATGAAGTTGTCATAAATAACATTTATTCTTATATCTACATGAGACAGCACTGCTAACATATAATTTATTTTGAACCTATTTCAGAACTGCACAGCACATTATAAAGATTACAGGACTTTGCAATGTGAGAAATACAATGGAAGATACTATGGAGGAAAACGGTACTACTGGGATGCTTTGATAAATCGTAAGTACTAATGTATGATTATGTATACTATCATATTAGCACTGTCACATTCATAACTAAATGGTGGTTGTTCTGTATGATACATATTAATTCAATGATCATTTTAAGTAAATTAGAGAAATCTGATATCAGTGCATTGGTGTAAGTGCATTTGTGCATACCATACATATGTCTTAGCTCCTAAGAGATGTATGTTATGGGATACATTGGTTGCCAAGCCAACAGGAGTTAGCTCCCATTTACTATTTCATCTTCTAGAGAGGTGATTGTTTCTGCATTATTGAGGAAGAAGGAACAGGGAAATATACAGTCTTTTGTAGCAAAGTTTTGACTTCTTTATATTTTGATACTTTGAATTTTTGGACTTTTTCTTATGAGTTTATTTCTTTTCCTTCTTTCACGCACAGCCATATAATTTGAGCACTGTTTAAAGAATATGTGATAATGGAAGTGTCAATTAAAGAAAGAAATTCGACATTAGAAATGTGATAGATTTAGGTCAGTATAAGGTAGAGCTATGTTGTTCCTTCCGCATTCATTGTTACAAACTTTTCTCTTAGAGGTGAACATTTTGAATAATTCAGTGACTACCCTGAGTTATATATGTACAAACAGTCATCATTTTGTATTGACAAATCTGAAATAAACACTTTGCAAGTCAACTTTAAAATCTGAATGCTTACTACAGGTGAATATAAAAAGCCAAATTCTTATGAAATATTTCATCCTTGGAAATTAAAGCATTCAGCAATTGATAAACAGTGTAGATTCATGAAAGCCCGATAGAGTCTCCTTATCTTAGCACTAAAATAGTCATAAGTACCATACATTAACATTGGCTTATGACTATCTTAGCACTAAGAGAACTTTGAAAATCTAGCCCTAAAGTTATAACATCACACAATTAGTACTTTTCTCATTAGTTACATCATTTACCTGTTGATTTCACAGCGTACAATCGCTGTGAACTGGCATGTAAAGCGAGAGGTCCTGTGAAGTACTATGCCAGATTCCAGGAGACGGTGCCAGACGGAACCCCCTGTAAAGAGGACACACAAGCTGTCTGCATCCAGGGCAGGTGTCTGGTAAGTGGTACTGATATTCACACTAACCATTTATTCTTTCAGAATGAACAATATTGACCTTATTTATTGTGATTGATATTAACCAATGTCTTATTACTTGATGAAAGAAATAGACATTTGATTTGCACTTAAACAAATAAAAGATCCAAACACCCATTTAATAACCCATAGTGATCATTTAGATACTTGGCCCATGGAACTCTGGAAGTACAGCCCTATATGGTCACACAAAGTGCTTAACAGCTGCCTCAAAGTACAACTCCTTCAGTGTAATAATGTACAGCAAATCATTCACTTCTGGCAATTTATATTAGGCTTTAAACTAGTTAAATTCACCAACTTTCCCCTCTATTCCCTCTCAATTAATGATCCCATGATATGTAAGAAACAGAATAATATTAAGCTAAGAAATATTGTTCATTGTGAAACAGGGAGCTTGTAATTACATGTCCACCATTCTGATGTCAGAACGCCAATACGTTAACAAAGTTAACATTCTTCCTGAATTTAAGCAAAAGTTCTAAGAGAAAACATTATGTGCTGTTTGATTGTCAATACCTTTTACTATTAAGACTGCACTTGAATATTGCAGACTCTTCTGTGATATCAATGAAGCATATGTAGATTTGGTATTTTCTAATTACGTTTTTACATCATGTTTTACATTTTGCATTTAAAAAGACCTGAACCAATTTATTAGTTTTAGCCTTGCCAGTCATAGCATACACACACTTATCATTAGATTAATGTCACAAAAGATTTACTTTTACTGAGTTGAAACATGAAAATCTTTGACATAAATTTTTAAAGAGTTTTTTTCAAACCACTTTCTGTATAGATTATAATCATAATGATTTATACCCACATTTTAAAAATGCAATGTATTTGTTGTTCCCAAGCACAAGTGCATGGCAGATATTAAAAGCAAATAATCATCTCATTTCATTGGATTCAGATTTATTGCCTTATATTTCATAAGACCAATATTGTTTACACAAAGGTGATAATATTATATGTCTAAGCTTGTATTTACACTCTGCAATATAAAAAACCAAACCACTTCACCTACATATAAAAGCCATGTTACTCAGTTGAATGAACAATGTGTGCTCTCTTTTTTAAATCAGTCTGTTTGTTTGACCATTATATCATAATGGATCAACTTGGTTTGACCATTGATTTAAACATTCTTGAAAATATGCATATCAAACATTGAATGATTATTCTTATTCATAGCCTTATTGCCAAAAGTATAAAATTGTAAATACGTAAGGTCAATGCGAATGGACATCAAAATGATTGATTATATAGGTAGATTACATTTCAGATAAATTTAAGATTCTTTACGCATTTAACATTCTTTGAAAATATTAGCAAATTAAATTTTGTTGTGTCTGATAGGTATGTAAATATCAAACATTTATAACCTGTGAGATAATGATATTTGTTTAATCGTAATAACATTCACTTTAACACTAAAAAGAATATACATATGGAGTGAACTTTATTGAAAAAATATCTTTCATTTAATATAGACACATTTCAATGAATTGACAATGAGATCAGTTAGCATTTATGTAAGTAAGGTATAATGTCACATTTTTCAAAATATTTCTATATATAAAAGCTACAAATAAACATACAAAACAGAAATTATGCTGTTCGAACGACATAAAATATATGTCATTCTTCAACATATAGTTCTCAATGGTAAATGATTTCAATAAGTTGAAAATAAACTTAATGATGATATGACAATGAAAAAATAAAATGCTTCTGTCACTTTTCACATGTCTCTTGAAGTAAATAATTACATCTGCTATGAACAACTGGTTTACAGATGTCAGTTTCACATGTTCAACCATTTTACCTACATGAAGTTCTAATCAATGAACAACAGTTGTTTTTATGCCTTAAAACTGTTTATATGGAAGTCAATGTGAACAAACACTCATAGGCCAATGCTGTAACCCACCATGCTATCTTGGTGTATGTAGGAGAGAGTTTAGATAGCATATTTATAAAGGCATGCCGGATTAAGCATATGTTCTTAGAGAAATCAGGATACACCCTGTAGGAGCAGTTGCAGTGTGTTCACTAGCAAACATGTTTCCTCCATATTTAACTTTACAATTGGCCTTTTCTACTCACTACTTGTGGTGGGTCCAAGTTTTTGTGTTTATATGTAATTTCAGAACTTTATTTATATGTTTTGCATGTTAAGATAATATTACTATAGTTTGCTTTATGATTAAGTTGATCATGTGTGTATTCATAAAAGGACTAACATGTATATTCTATTAAAGTTGATAAGACTTGGGTCCAAAATTTGGCAAATATATACATTAGAGAGAGACATTTTGGGTCCAAATCATAACGACTGTATCTGCAATATATTATTTTCATTTAGATCCTTTTATGGATGTTTTCCTTTTACTATAATTTGATACTTTGATATCTGAATCCTAATTGAAATTTCTTTAATCCAACCATCCCTTCTATTTGACTGTATTTCTGAAATAATCATTACAACTGTCACTGAATATTTCATCTGCAACCCATTCATTCAGTGCCACCCAAAATCATGCAACTAGTTAAAAACATTGTGAGGAACAGATGAAGGATGATGTAAATCAGATTTCAAAGAAGAGGAATTAACATTTTCTCTGCAAATCTCCTGTTCAAACAAAAAACTTAAATCTCTTAAACTTTTCAGTGCCTTTTTACAGCAATACTCTGTATCCCTTATAAAGGTGGAAGTTGAACTAACCAAATGCTTTCATCAATTTTAACATTTTCATTGTTTCCAGAATACCTCACATATTGCTGGCCCATTATGATTCCGTGCAGTTTAACCTTCTCTGTTTACAATTACATAATACAATGACTCTGAAAACAGTCAAGGCTCAAACAAAACCATTTGATTTCACAGAATGTTGAAACTATTACAGTGACATTTTAGCTTAACTTAACTCACCACCTGGCTTTCATTTCTTTTCCAAAATTGAATGGTAAGTTTCTGGTTCAAGATTAAAACAAGGTGTCTTACTCTTGAAAAACCTTTGAGGGTGTTGAAAGCCTTTCCTTGGGTTACCTTTGATTTAGATTTTAGCTCTTTATAGAGTTTAGTAGAAGTATATGTTGAAAATGATACTTTATTAATTCAAAGGATCTGAAATAAATTTATAATTGTGATTTTGTTTTGCTCATGAAAATATTTTTTCAGCTATAAGAGTAAATGCTGGGTTTTTTTGGAAAGGAATCTTCTGTGACATGTATCATTAGGACCAAATAGCTACTTTTTTATTTTATGTCATATGGGAAATAAAATCTTTTGGTAAGATTAGTAGCTAGCTTTTGTTAATGGCCTCCCCAGCGTTTCAGCTTTGAAAAGTCATGTTCGATGAATTCTGTAAGAATCTCTCAAAATTAACTTTATCATGGTTTACTACTTTTCAGAATAATTCTTGTAAATCAGTGGCCAGGAAACGTTTGGCTTTTCTTGAATGATGTTAGATGAGATGTAATAATATCTTTAATTACCTTATACTAAACAAAAAAATTTTGCTTGAAATATTCAATCTGAAATGAGAACAAAAATCAATTGTTTGATGGATAGGTCAGTCTTTCACATCAATGGCCATAAGGTCAGAAATGTAATGGTAAATAATTAGCTTTTTTTTACATTCTTATTTCTTTTTCAAGAAGATACTTTTAGTGTCTGCTGAGTATTTTTAAGCCTTTTTTAAGACATAAATTCATACAAACTTACAGTAAACCAGCATATTTTAATGGAACAATTAAATAATTTGATAATATTACATGTGTCATGACAGATGTTTGGCTAGAATGGCAGACTTTTTAAAGTGCTCAAAATTTTAAATTACAAGTAAGCTGCATGTTTATTTGAGGAATCCAATATCAAATTTCAATTTCCTACAATAAAACTCTTATAAGAGGATATATCATCTAATGGAATACACTTAAAGTCATTCCACCTTCCTATTTTAACCTTATTTATTTCAAAAACCACCCAAAAAATGTCATTGAAATTCATAATGCACATAAAAAAAGGGAAAAGATTATTAAGGACCAGATGTTTGCCTTTTCCATTTTGATTTGTTTGCAGTTACATTAAGCTGGATGTGGTATTTTGGAAGCTTTTGTAAAAAAAAAAGTTGCACCGGAATCCTAATTTAGCAACCATGCTCTGTGAATAGCAATTTGTGAGTGAACCGCCCTGTGTAAGATTGAAGGATTGTGTCGTCTATATCAAACAACCTGATGTCAATTACCAGATAACAGCACTACAGTATGGGTGTATATAGGGAGAAATTGATCACTGGTGTATATTTCAGAGCCGACATGCACAAAAATATGGTATATAGTGTAATTAGGCTGTTGAATTACTGAAATATTTGAAGACCAAGTGGGGTGATACACATTTGCAGTATTGTGTCTGTGCATAACTATTTGGTATTAATTTTTTTTAAATCATGTAAAAATACATCCAAGTTGATGAATAATATTATGAAGTATGGGTGTTGTGATCACAGTATTGTAATCTGGTAGTTGAATTACTACATATTTGTAATGATGTATGACTGCATACCTATTGGTATTTTTTTAGATCATATGTAATTATATGGGGACTGATATGATAAGATGTAAGTAATCAGAGTTTCAACATTCAATAAAAAGAGCTATGAGATTGATATCATACGGGACAACACCGAAAATATCATTCCTTAGTTTTCTACATCCAACATTTGTGTCTTTTCAGAAAAAACAACAATTGATGTGCTTTCACTAAGAAGTTGCAATCTAGGTTTAGTTTACTTAGGATAATGATTATGATAATGAATTATTCAATCACAGAAAAAATGGTCATTCAACGTTTTTTACTATCTGAATAATGTTTCCCCCTGTTGACAATTTTACTTCTACTGCTATTCCATTCTGATGCAATAGCAGGGTTATGTAAAGTATTGCAAAAACAAAGAAACACTGATAAATTCTTACAAACATATGGGGAATCTCTGCTAAGTTATCTGCCCTTGTCTCAACTGCAGGTGCTTCTGGGATATAATTGGTTATAAGACACATCTGCTGGACTTGTACATAGTCGTGTACATATATAAGTAATTATACTTAAAAACAGATATGTCTGACTGGCAAGATTTATTTTCATTTTAAGGTTAATGTTGAAAGATGAGGGTATTTAAATGAATAAAAAATATATTTATAGAAGCACTTAGCAAGGCACATGAATTCAAATGTGGGTGTTTCAGAAAGCATTGCAGTAGATTTTATTCTTTGCTAAAGTTTGTACTTAACATCAAGCACCTTTAACATTGACCAAATGTAGGCTAAATCAACAATAACATGGCTCATTTTATTGGTTGAATAACTGTTTAATAAACAGTTTTGATAGTAAAAAAATGGTATAGTGATGTCATATTGGTTTTATGATACATACATGCATACATGTACAATTAATGATACTTGAAAACAGAAATGTCTGACCAGCAAGATTTACTCACATTTTAAGGTAATGTTGAAATAGGATGGTATTTAAATTTTATAAAACATATTTATGGAAGCACTTTACTAGGCAGATGAATTCAAATGTGGGTGTTTCATAAAGCATTGCAGATTATTTTATTCTAGTTTCGCTAAGGGTTGTACTTAACATCAAGTACCTCCAATTTTTAACATTCATCATTGTAGGCTAAACCAACAATGATTTGGTTCATTTTATTGGTTGAATAAAGGTTTTGATAGTAATTAATGGTTAAGTGATGTTCTTTTGGTTTTATGATATATATGTAGTTTCTGTTACAATGGGAAAGTGCAACTTTTGACATGAAAAAGTATTATATACAAGACAAAAAATGAAAAGTGCATCTCCATTCTAGAATAACTAAGTTTCACTCAGAATGTATGAAATTTCTAAAATATACCTATTAACCTTATATCAACTAATATATTTATTGCTTTGAATTCTTGGCGTTTTTCAGAAAACCTCATCTTACCATTGGGTCTTTATTTTTCTAAATTCTAGCATTATTAAAACCTTTTTCAATACTAAAGCTATGAATAATTTCCCGTTTAGTCTGAACAGAAACATATACATATAAGATTTTTCATATATATGTTCATGGCTACTAAGTGCAATAATGTTTTCCTAAAAAAGTAAAGATTTCTTTTTCCTTAAGTTTTGAAAAAAAATTTTTTATTTTTATAAAAACATAGGTAGACAATTACATAAAACAAAGTAAACTGTTTTACAGATATTTTACAATTTTAATTTTGTAAAAATATAATCATTATGTTAAGATGTAGTGAATCTTTGAAGGATTTTTTACAATAAATTCATCTGTTACTTATTTAAAAGAATAAAATGTACAGTCATTATTTTTATTCTATTTTCATAATTATTTAACCTTAAATATCAATCAACTTACATCCATTCACTGAGAGTTCAGCACTTATTGAGTAATGTTTTTCTATAAGGAACTTGTTTTTATAGTAAATATTAACACATACAGAATGTTTTGTGATCCAACTTCAAAGTTTACCTCCCAGGCTATTAGTTTGTGATTGTGTGTAGATAATGTGTAATGTTTAGAAATGTTACCTCATTTAGGATCAGATGTTATAGGAGGGGAAAGAAAATATCAAGTGTTTGTGGTAATTGAGATAGAAATGTTGATAACATTTACACCAGCAATTGAATAAATTTGTCATGATATCATCTTGGACATTAACATTTGACAAGGACATTAGAGAGGCACAGAGTAAGCTGTTGAGATGAAATATGTCAAATTTCATAAATGGTGTTATTTCAGTCTGATTAAAATCGACCGCATTGCAAGGAATAAAAGTTTAAAACAATTGACTCTAGTGGGATTTGAACTCATTTTATCAGGGGCTTCCCTCTCACAACGGTCTGAAAGCAGCCTCATTGCTCGCACATTCTGACGTTATCCCAACTTGCAAATCACTAAGACTCCGGCAAAAGCCTCTGGTGTCAGTATCTAGGGGCAACTCCCATTAACCATAACTTTGTACTTTCGATGAATACGTATATATCTCCAAGTATCATTGAGAATAATTTAATTGTTTTCTCAATGGTGTAGAACATTTTTAATTGAAAACTATGTTTTGTGAAGTTGTAAGAAAAATTACTTTAAAAAGTTAAAATTATAAATAATGTTGAAAAACATGATTGCATTTCATTAACATGATATTCATGCAAGTTTCTTATCTCTGAAATTGTTATGAAACTATAAACATTATTATGTTGCTCTGGGTGTGGTAATTTTTATTTTTGTAGTTTAAGACCTTTGTTAACCACAAACTTAAACTTTTTCAGAATAAGTAAGTTTAAATTATCTGACTAAATACAACCATTATTCATGCTTCAATCAGCAGCTGTATTACAATCTCATTGTGAAATTCATTGTGGTTGAATTGAAAACTAAATACTGTCATGTATTTGGCATTTTCTATTGGTTTTGGTATGAATTTGTGAGATGTTTTGGATAAATATCATCATCATTGATGTTTTGACAAACATGAAAGCCAAATTAGATACTATGGCAGTCACAGAGTGTCACTTTCAGAAAAAATCTTCGTCCCTGTCATTTGGAAATAGAGCTTTTAAGTTAAAGCTAACAGGACATGATAGTTACATTCACTCAATAAATTAAATGAATGGATATGAAAAATCTTTATGGATAAAAAACTGTTTTGCTGGACACCAACAACATTTCTGTATAGATCTTATACTATTATCAAGTTTGATGAATGCATCGATACCGTCTGATAAACAGTGAATAGCTTTTCTTTCCTACTGGCAAGCAGGATTTTGGTTTGAAAAATCAACCAGCCCGCCTAAAAATTTGACAAGCCCTGCAATATTTAGACACTTAGTATAAAATTTGTACAAGCCAGACAGGCTTGCTTACCTCTTCTCAAACCAGCACCAACTTAGTTGAAGCTCAATTGATTGGTGGGCAGGCAGGTAGGATACTGCTTATAAAGAAGTTGTTGTATTTGTACTAACAACTTCAAGAATGCCTTTCCAAAAGTCTAAATGGTGTTGTTTACAATACATAATTGAGAAAACTCTTCCTGATTCAGGATGTGGAAGTAGTTTTGATTGATTAAAAACAAGCAAATAACCACATAACTGTTCTTTAAATCTCTCTGTACATGATTATCACACCATTATGAGAGCCCATACGCATGTTCCCTTGGGCCTCTGATAAGAAGGACAGTATTACTTGGCAAATTACTCACTGAATTCTATCTGGAATATAGCCAAATGACTAGAACGCTTTTCGAATACTTTCTTACTTCATTTCTCCATTATTGTGAGAGCGACCCTTGTCATGTTTGGTATCATGGATCTGTACAGGCCAAATTAGGGAGAGCGAGAATGTTTGCTTCTCATGAGATCTGAGGATATTATGCAAAGAACTCAATACATATTTCTGAAGTGAAGATGCAGCCTTTCAGGGATCTTTAAATGTCTTTAAGCTTGTATACCAATAAAACAATCACTTTTTATAATTTACTCAAGTCAGCATGAAAGTTTGTATGAAATGTTAAATGAAAACTTAAAATCAGACTGTTGTTTTCTTGTTGCCCAATGCATGCAAATGCAATACTGAATGTATCTTTGACGATGCATTGCAATATGATGAATGTGATAAAAGTAGTCCCAAATATCCTGTTAATGTTTATGTTTGCTTTTCAATCACCATAGGCCTACCATACAAACGTTGTAAAAAATCATCAGAAATAAAGGAAAGCAAAAACCATTTGCATGGGAAAATACATTTTCAAAACTTGTAGAAAATGCCTTTCGAATGGTAAAGGTGTTCACTTTTGATTGAAAACTAATCTTCCCGAATGGAAACCATGTCAGCGAATGATCTACACAAGCATCAAAAGCAGTAACCAACACTGCCAAATACCATAACAAAATCAGACAAAATCGGCTATTTCGTGTCGAAGCCTAGCTTTCAGTTTAGCACATTGGCGGCACAAGGGAATGATCACGAAAAGATGATTGGTGTTTTTTAAATTATTCTAATTCTAAAACTTTATGATCGACAATAGTATATAGCAGAACATATGACCAAATAAGTGATCTTTAAAGAAACTCATACTGATGTAGGCTTCAGCCCGTAGAGTGCGCAAACAGTGGTCCACGACTCTCGAACTGCCAAATTCAATTTCAGCGTATTTACCTTCTATTCGGTTGATTTTTTTTCACCGTTTGTATGGGAGGCCTGCACTCCTATCAGGGATAAGGCTTTGAAGGGCATTTAGAAGTAGCATACATAAGAAGAGCAAAATTTTCTGGACAACTTTTTCGTTATTAAAACCATAACAGTATATGCTAACTCCTTAATAAGAACAACAAGATTGTCGGGATAACATCATCTTTGCTGTGAAAATCCTGATGTTCGAGTGTAAAATCTTACTCCTTCATCAGGTTGGATGAAATAGTAAGCATATACTCTCAAATGTTGCGATTTTTATAGCAAAGAAGTTGTTATCCAGAAATTCTACCTGTTCTTTGAAGAATAGTTCATGAGATTAGGGCAGATACAAGCCTCAACAAGCCAATCGCTGGTTAATTTCAGAACAGGTAAATTTGAAAATATGGCCTATAAGCCACCTGTGTCTTACAGTTTGTATAACACAAGTGTCTGAATATCAGAGGAATTGTCAGAGTCTTAGAAGCACTGGTTGCTTTTCAAAACAATATTGCATACAATGACAAGAAATCTCACTAGCATTTAAGATAATATAATTTTAATGCATAGATTTGGAATACCATGTTTTTAGAGCATTTATTTTTAAAAAAGCTTTTCAGATTAATATTTATAGAGTAAACACTGGATGAAAATCTCCTGTACAGTTATTTTTTGTCTGACATTATCACAACAGTACAAATTGCTTCTCCTCATGCCTTTATTTCATTGTTTGTCAGTTTTTAATTAACACACTTCTATATTTACTTCTACTCCAGATTCTGATAAAAGATTTCATTATAATGGGAAGCTTATCTCAGAGGCATTGCCCTTTCTCTTCTACCTTGGAGCATCTGTAATTCCCATCTTAATCTTTACCTGGAGATTTCATACCAGAGTCAGCATAGGCCACAGAAGATATTTTAGAATTTTAGACATTTCATTTGATGTTCAAAAGTAGGCCACATATTTACTCAAGAATTTAAGATACCATGCTGATATATGAATGATTTTGGAGTGAAAAATTACTTTTGAAAACACTGAAGTCTGTAGGTAGAGAGTATTTATCTTTCATTAGAAACGAGTCATTAATCACAAAATGGCTCTATCTACATGTCTGGGATTGTCTTTTGAAGCTAGTATGAAGGTGGGTATCTGAAAAATGCAGGTATTGAATTAAATCTATGTTCTTATTTACATGTCTTATCAAAGTAGGGCTGAAAAAAGTAATCAATTAGAAATTACTAGATCTAGATGCTTATCTGCTTAACTTAGTTATTTGGGTAAATTTACCCAAAAAATCAGTGTGTGAACTAAACATGGATAATGATTCATCCAAATTTTGCAATTGTGTCAGTTTGAATTGAAAAAAATTAAAGAAAAGTACTTTTTATATGTTACCAGTTCAGTTTAGAAGTAAACTGGCAATTTTCTCTCACGGAGAGCTTTTAGCCTCCCAAGATGTACACATCTTGATGTTGATTAGGAACATATTCATAAATTATTTGTACAATTTGACATTTCTATTGATTTTTTAATTTGAAGAAAAAGTTGTAAAAGGCTATTTTTATTAATTTGATATGATTCATTAATAGAATTTTCTTTGCTGGGGTATGATGATATAAAGGAGTGATCCAAAAATATGAAAAAAGAAAAAAATTAATAAATAAGACAAGTCAGTCCTTCAGAGAGACTTGCAGTTCTTCTTATTTAGGGAATCATTATTTTATCTTTCCTGATTCCTCTTTGATATTGAGTTGTAAAAAGTATGCATTTCTGCGATCTGTGACAATACCAAAAAGCAAATGGAACAAATTAGAACCAAAACAAAGGCATTGTACCTTAGATATTAATGGCACAGATCGCCCTATCATCAAGGGTCCTGCGTAGATTGATGATTCCCCCTTTTGCTCAGAAAGTACCCTTTTAGATTGGAGAGCACCTTGCTTAGGGATCCCCTCTCTAGTTAGAATCCCCATTATAAGCAGAGCCCCTCTCTAGCTGAGGGATTCCCCTTTAAGTAAGAGTCCCCGTTAAAATCTGTGTCTCCTGAAGTTCAAATCCTCATTTCATGTAGAGGATATAGAGAATCTCCCTTTAATTCACAGTACCTATCTAGTCAGATAGTCCTCCTTTAACTCTGATAGACCCCCTGTAACTCATAGACCCCTAAAGTCAAATATATTAATCCGCCTTTAACTCATAGACCCCTTAAGTCAAATCCCCCTTTAACTCAAAGATACCCAAAAAGTCATATTCCCTTTTAACTTAAGGAGACCCCATGCAAAATTCAGACCCCCCTTTTCTCTGAGAGACCTTGAAAGTCAGATCTCCCAATAACCCAAGGAGACCCAATGCAAAAATCGGACCCCTCTTAACTTGGAGAGACCCCAAAAGTCAGACCCCTCTTTTATAAGAGAGATCCCAAAAGTCAGATCCTCCTGTCGCTGAGAGAGTCCCTCTCTAGTAGCCAGCTGTCCCCTCGCCCACATGAATGAAAGCTGTGACAGAGAGCAGTGCAAGCTCCTGTGTTCTCTCTGCACAGTAGTAGCTCTCCCTCAGTCATACAGCGGACTGGACTCTCGATCAGCGAGCTAACCCCCAATACGTGTGCTGGATTACTGGGGTGTCATGTAAGGCTCAGGTATATAGTTTATCATCCTACTAAAGAGAGAGGCTGGGGAAGACTTTCACACTAATGCTACACTCTATGTGAGAGAGGCACGACCAATGCCTGGTCACTAACTTACAGGAAATTACATTCAATTATGGCCTCCCCTTTGATCTTCTACACCTGGTTTGTCTTTTCTTTGATGTTACTGACACAGGTAAGAATTTTCATTTTTCTAATTTATTTTTCTTAATTTTAATTTTTAGCTCTTGAATATTTTGTTTGTTGTTGTGCATTTTGTTATTGACCCAGTTTGTTATGTACTGTTCCCTGACTGTAATTCTCTGCAGTAAACTAACTGTCAGGTATTTCTGTTAAGTTGTTTGAGTTTCTACCTATACACATAGCATACCTGTCATGTAGGAATCAGTACAAAGAGATTAACACTACATATCAATAAAAGGTAAACAAAAACAAACCAAATTTCTACAAATTCTACAAAACAAACCATCAATACACCTCCTTAATATATAATTTCTCCGAATTTAATAGATTTGATAATACTTTCTTAGCTTGACAGTCATCCCAGGTTGACAGTAGTGAGGAGTTGGTGTTTATATTTGCAACGTAAGGTGAGGGTTAACAACCCCCTACCCTAGTCAGCAGTCGGACGAGCCCAAAGTTCAAACTCTGAATAAATAATAAAGAAAGTGCAGCTTTGTTTGCAGACTGGTGCATTTCCGTCCCTCGTGTTGACATTGCCGAACACTGATATCCTGATAATGGGGCTTAGGTGTGGTTGCAATTGATCTTTGCCACAAAATATGTAATTATGATATTTTAGATCAACTTTGTCTTCACGTTGTGTAGCCCTTTGACTTTGTAACTGTTTTGTTCCCGACCACCAATATTATATGAAAGGTCATCAAACAAGTTGCTGACTGACGCCTTGGTGAATAAAAAGCGTCAACAATTATGTCATTTTGTTGAGGAATTGGAAAGGTTTGAAGCCTGCAATTGCCTCCCCCTGTTTGCTCTATACACGAAACCTCTCCTTCATTAATAACATGTTTGTACTTGATTGATATATCCAAAAATATCTTATGCATAGCCATGTTGTTTGATTTGTTACTTCACGCCTTTGAAATCTTTTTCTTACAAATGTAACATTTTTAACTATTCTATGGTCCAATTTTTTATAAGGGGTAGAGTTGGTATTAAACATTTTGACATTCTTTAACTTATGATATGATGCATTTTTAATTTTGAATGATGGTCATTCAAAATGTGCTTATATTTTCCATATGAAGCTTAAGAATTATTTAGATCAAAAGAATTGGTATCTAAATAAAAGCCTATTTTAGTTTATACTAACTCATTTCACAAATTTTCAATAGCTGTGGTTTTATTTATAACTTTTCATGTTAAAGATTTTTAAAAAATTAGTGATTTCAAAATTTCCTCTTAAAACAGGTCTATGCATTCATAAAGCAGGACCATGCATGCATTCATTAAATGGCCCATGCATTCAACAGCAAACAAGACTCTTGAATGTGTTGAAATAGTTATAAACCTGAGGTGGGGTAGAACGTGTAATGCTTTTATTCTTCTTAATCACATGTTTATCAATACACGGCCATATTGGATTGGATTGGATTATTGAAGAAAGCAGAAAACATCCATTCATGTTATCATTCAGTGTTTTTTAATCTTAACATATACAGAGTTTGAATACACACTTTTATTTGTATCCTACTTTAATGCTATGGAAATACTTGAGATCAGCATTTCTTATAGGAACCTTGTTATGGCTGTTTAGGGTTTCTTTAGAATGACACTCAACAAAGTTATTTCTTACAATTGTTTATAAATGCTTTGGATGTCAGATAAGAAATTTTTGTGTGACTTTTTAACTGGACCAAGTATTATCTTCTAACAATCAATTTTTGCATTAAGATATATATCATTTCATCATAATTTTGGTTTACAATAATTTTCTTTGTTTTACATGTTAGGCATATATTTGTTGAATTTTAGGTTTTGTTTTACCGCAATCACCACATGATGAAATGAGTTTCTACATCCATTGATAAAGCCGCTTGTAATGAATAACTGACAATCAATTCATCATATTACAAATATTTTCCTCAACACAAAAGCACTTCTAATGCCATAGTTTTTCCAATCATAAAAGATTTCCCTGACACAGACAGCCTCCTTCCAAAAACAGTCTTCTTTGAGAAATCAAAGCCTATTATTTTACAAGAAGTCTGATTTGTCGTCTCTTCTGTTACATAAAAGTGACATTTCAATTATGGGAGAGAGTGATGCAATGCAGGGATATAAGAGATTTGACAGAGGACACAATGCTGTGTGTAATACGAACTTACCCTAATTATCAAGAGAGTGAAGAACACTGGACCGTGGCAATGTATACCTGCCGACTGTCGGTGTCCATCCCCTGCTCCAAGTACATTTACGTCACCTTCCACTGTATATGAGAGAGGGTTTTGTGTTAGGGGGGAGGCTGGGGGTATAAGCACCGCCCCTACTAGTGTTCTATTATCTTGAACTGTATATGACAGTGGTTTGTGTGTGTTGGGGGGAGGGAGGGTGGACGGAGGAGGCTGGGGGTATAAGCACCGTCCCTACTAGTGTTCTATTATCTTCCACTGTATATGAGAGTGGTTTTTGTGTTAGGGGGGGAGGCTGGGGGTATAAGCACCGCCCCTACTAGTGTTCTATTATCTTCCACTGTATATGAGAGTGGTTTTTGTGTTAGGGGGGGAGGCTGGGGGTATAAGCACCGCCCCTACTAGTGTTCTAGTGTTCTAGTGTTCTATTATCTTCAACTGTATATGAGAGTGGTTTGTGTGTGTTGGGGGGGGGAGGAGGGAGGGTGGACGGAGGAGGCTGTGGGTACAAGCATTGACTCTACTAGTGTTCTATCACCTTCTACTGTATATGAGAAGGAACAGGGATTAGGGCCACTACTACTGTTCTATCACCTTCTCTTATATATGTGAGAGAGGGGGGTGGGAAGTGGATAAGCGAGGTTACAAGTGTTTTATCACCTTCCATTGTATATGAGAGAGCGGGGAGGGGGATAGGCGCTACCCCTACTAGTGTTCTATTATCTTCCACTGTATATGAGAGTGGTTTGTGTGTGTTGGGGGGAGGGAGGGTGGACGGGGGAGGTTGTGGGTACAAGCATCAACTCTACTAGTGTTCTATCACCTTCTCTTATATATGTGAGAGAGGGGGGTGGGAAGTGGATAAGCGAAGTTACTAGTGTTTTATCACCTTCCATTGTATATGAGAGACTGGGGAGGGGGATAGGCGCTGCCCCTACCAGTGTTCTATCACTCACTGTATATGTGAGATTTGGTAGTGGGATAGGTGCCACCTAAAATGAGTGTTTTATCACCTTCTACTGTATATGTGAGAGGGAAAGGGGGGATAAGCTTCCACTAGTGTTCTATTCTTCTATCACCTTCTACTGTATATGAGAAAGGGAAAGGTGGGATAAGCTTCCACTAGTGTTTTATTCTTCTATCACCTCTTACTGTATATGAGAGAGGGGGAACAGGGATAAGCGCTGTCACTATTGTTCTATCACGTTCCACTGTATATCAGAGAGCGGGGAGGGGGTTAGGTGCCACCCCTACCAGTGTTCTATCACCTTCTACTGTATATGAGAAAGAGACAGGGGAATTTAGCGCCCCATCTAGTGTTCTATCACCTTGTACTAGAAGCAAAAAGCTAAAAATTTCCTCCTGACCCATGTTTTTATTTCAATAAAATGACAGTAAAATGTTTTTGCCTATAACAAAATGATTAGGCCTCAAATGCAATCTTTAAAAAAGTATTTTTATAAAATGAATATAATGCATATAAAATAATAATTGTCAATCTTTTAGCCTCGCTTATATGTGTTCTAATTAGTGGGCCAACTGTTACTTATTATTCAAAGCTGAATTGTACGGATCATGTTCAATGAACTGTGCAATACTTCAGGATTTGGATAAGTCTTTAACTATTTTAACACAGACATGATGAAGAATGACAAAAAAATGTCCCTCTTTTTTTTCTCTCTTATATTGTTTTTTCTGCTTTGCTGCTACTCACAAGCACCTGTTTGGAGATGAGAGACACATTTAAAATTTTGAATGGCCTTATGGAGAGGCTATCACATGGCGTTTGATATTTAGGGAGTTTTTTATAAAGACTTGACTCAATGTATTATTATATGTAGATAAAACATTTTCTTCTTTGAATAGCCTGTTGCAGTTGAATATGTTTCCATATCACAGAGTTGACAAGACTTGTGTTGATAGGAAGACTTGAGCGTTTATTCTTGTAACTGTACACTCATGGCTACCACGTGTGTGGAAGTGGTTAAGCCGCGCTCATGCGTTTGCGCTTACAGCGTAATCTATAAATAGATATCGTAACATCCCTTCTTTTATAGAAATTTAAGAAACTATTAAATTTGAAATGTTAATTAAATGAACTTTGAAATAAATTTAACTACCAATCTGCTTCAAATTAAGAGTCTTTATCCTGCTTTAGGAAAACCATTAACAGTCTTAAATGACTTAACTTCAACACATAAAAACAGTTACAGTCCATATGATTAGGTTGCAACATAGTCCTTCCAGTAAGACGGTGGTCTGGTCGCTCGGTCACTTCGTCTCGGATGGGGTTTTCCAATGTCTGGTTCACTATTGACCACAGGTGGAGTAGGTGGTTGTGGACTTATTGGAGATGAAAGATTGTCATGTTGTTCTGGTAGCATAGTATCAACTGGTCTGGTCATCGATACATTGGCCTCTGTTGGTTCTGGTACATGTTTCAAATGACGACGATTTCTTCGGAGCACTGAACCATTGTCTAAAGTAACATCATATGACCTGATGTGCACTTGTTTGTTGACAGTCCCCTTCTTCCATTCTGTATCACCCAACCTGTCTGGTTGTATTCTCACAGAGTCGCCATCACTTAATCGAGGGAGGTCTATGG
This sequence comes from Phorcus lineatus, assembly GCA_921293015.1. Classification (NCBI taxonomy): domain Eukaryota; kingdom Metazoa; phylum Mollusca; class Gastropoda; order Trochida; family Trochidae; genus Phorcus; species Phorcus lineatus. The sequence goes on along the minus strand of OV121081.1, from coordinate 11,030,001 downwards.
TGTTTCGGTTGTAGTATTTTGCCTGAGTTTTCACCTTCTGTTGTTTCTCAGATATGGTTCTTGTTGCCAGTTGGGGTTGTAACAACCTCTTTGCTGTTGGTAGGAGTGTCTTAGTACGTCTGTTGAAAAGACGTTGTGCTGGTGAAGTTGACATTCCTTCAGTAGGCGTGTTTCGTATGTCCAACAAACCTAAGTAAGGATCTGAGTTAGCTTTCGCTGCTTTCTTGATCAGTCTCTTTGCTGATTTAACCGCTGACTCTGCTTTCCCGTTTGATTGAGGATATCCGGGTGAGCTGGTGATATGTTCGAACTCGTATTTCAAAGCTAGATCACGGAAGTCCTGAGAGTTGAATGGTGGACCATTATCAGAGACTATGGTATCTGGTATTCCATGTCTCGCAAGATGACTTTTCAGCTTCTGAATCACTTGTTTACCAGTTTTGTCAGAAATTTGGTCTACTTCAAAAAAGTCACTGAAATAGTCAGTCACAACCATATAGTCTTTCTGGTTACATGTGAACAAGTCAACACCTAGCTTTGACCAAGGCCTGTCAGGAACATCATGAGGAATTAGAGTCTCTTTGGATTGTTTCCTCTCAAATGCTTGACATATATCACACTTGGAGATGTAGTCTTTGATCTCTGCATTCATGTTGGGCCAAAACACACAATCACGAGCCCTTCGTCGGGTGGATTCTATTCCACTGTGTGCATTGTGCAGGCGTTTGAGAATGTCCGATCTTAAGCACTTAGGGATAACACATCTGTTTCCTCTGAACACTACTCCATCCTGAACCGATAGTTCATCTCGAACATGGTAGTAAGCTAAGGCCAGATTTGGAATTTCAGTCTTTGTATTTGGCCATCCGGATTGAATCAATTTGGTGACGGTTTGTAGTGTGTCATCTGCCGTGGTTCCCTCCTGAATCATGTTGAGTGTGGTTCTTGACACAGGTAGGTACTCAGCCATGTGGATTTCTTCCGTCTCCATTTCCACATCTTTTGTTCTTTCTGTCTCGTTGAGGTATGCACGAGACAACGTATCGGCAAGGAACATCTCCTTGCCCTGTTTGTAGGTAATTGAGTAGTCATACTTCTGCAAGGCGAGAAGCATGCGCTGAAGTCGCTTGGGTGCAGTGACTAGCGGCTTCTTATGAATTGTCTCTAGTGGTTTATGGTCTGATTCTACAGACACTTGACGTCCGTACAAGTATTGGTTGAATCGTGTGAAACCAAAGTAGATGCTCAACAGCTCCTTCTCAATTTGCGCATAATTTCGTTCAGTCAGGGTGAGCGCTCTGCTTGCATAGGCTACTGGCTGGCCATTTTGGAGAAGAGTAGCACCTAGTCCTGTTTCCGAGGCATCACATTGAAGAGTGACATCTTCTTTGCAGTTGAAGTATTTGAGGACAGGCGTCTGTGTCACTGCCTTTTGAATCGCTTCAAAAGCTGCATCATGCTCAAAGTCCCAATTCCATGCATTGCCCTTTCTTGTCAGTTGGCGTAAAGGCTCGCACATATCTGACAAGTTCTCCATGAATTTGGAGAGATAGTTCACCATCCCAATCACGCGTTGGACACCTTTGATGTCCACTGGTTTTGGCATCTGTAGAATGGCTTGCACTTTGCTAGGGTCAGGTTTCAAACCTTCAGCTGTCAGCTGATGTCCAATGTAGGAGATTTCTGTACGTTTGAGTTCAAGTTTGTCTGGGTTAAGACGTATGCCTTTCTCTCTGCATCTTTGCATCAACTGAATGAAACGACTATCATGATTTTCTATTGCCTGTTCAGTGGTTGGGCCTTCTCCTGAGATCAAGATGTCATCAGCTACTCGAAAGATACCTGGTAGGTCCTGTAGAGCTTGGTCTAGTCGTTGTTGGAAGATTTCCGGTGCCGGGGATATACCAAATGGTAGTCTGAGCCACCGATATCGACCAAATGGGGTGCCAAAAGTGGTGAGATAACTTGAGTCCTCATCTAGCATCACATGCCAGAAACCATCTTTGAGGTCACATTTGGAGAACACTTTGGCATCCGCTATCTCAGGCAAAATGTCGTCCATGACAGGGAGAGGATAATGACATCGTTTCAGTGCCTTGTTAAGAGGCTTCGGGTCTATGCAGATTCGCAATCGACCTGAAGGTTTCTTCACGACTAGAAGACTCGACACCCAATCTGTAGGAGTATCGACAGAAGCTACAACTCCTAATTTCTCCATTCTTTCCAATTCCTGCTTCAGGTTCTTCTTAAGGGCATGAGGAATTCTACGGAGAGGTTGTTTAACTGGTGTAACAGTAGGGTCAATTTCCAACTTTTGCAACCCGTCAAGCTTGCCTGGAGTGTTCTGGAAAACATCTGCAAACTCTTGCAGAATGCCATCCTTAGTGAGAGGTTTTGTAGACTGAACAGCAAAAGTCTCTGGTTCACTTTTCTCTTTAGTCACACTGAACAAGTTCTCATGAAGCACCTTGATAAAGTTCATCTGTTGGGCAGATTTGGAGCCTATGAGAGGTACCCGGTCTTCTGCCACAACTACAAATTTTCCACGATACTTTTTTGAGTTCCTAGGATTTCTGAGATGAAGCGTCGTTGTGCCCAAAGACTCCAGTTTACTTCCATTGTACATCCGTAGGTTCACATGACTTGGATGCAACTTGGCAGATTCCGGCAGATCCCTCTGAGATATGATGTTGCAAGTTGCCCCTGAATCGACCTGGAACTTTACAAGCGTAGAGTTAATTTCCAGATTAGTGAAAATCTTTACAGGATACTCATCTGTAACTGAATGGACAGATTCATCTGAGTCTATAATTAACAGTTCTTCCTCAGAGTCTGTGAAACATTCCTCTGTTACCGCATGCACTCTTGATTTCTTGCGAAAACGGCAAACAGATGCAAAATGTGAAAGATTTCCACAGTTACCACATTTTTCACCAAAAGCAGGACACTTGTTCCGCTGAGGTGGATGCTTCCCTCCACAATACTTGCACTTGTGTTTAAGTTGTTTGTCACTGAACTTTTCCTGGTCAAAGTTTTGTTTCTTTTGATGTTTACTACCATGGGACTTGGAGGGTTTGTATTTTTGTGTTTGTTTGTGAACAGCATGGATTTCCTCTTTACTCATCGCTTTGACTTGAGCTGAAGTAGATTCTGTAGCACGACATATGTCTATGCATCTCTTAAGATTCAGTTTTGGTTCCTGCAACAGTTTCCTTCTTGTTCCAGTGTCCTTGATACCACAAACAATGCGATCACGGATCAACTCATCCTGGAGTGCTTGAAAGTTACAGGAAGCTGATAGAGTTCTCAAGTGGTTAGCGTAGGTATCTATGCTTTCACCCTCTAACTGCATTCTATTGTTAAAAATATACCGTTCATATATCACGTTTGTCTCTCCAAGACAATGTTTCTCCATTAGAGTGAGCACTTTGTTCATATCATTCTTGTCTGCTGGAGATTCAAAGGGAAGTCCATTGAAAATATCTAAAGCCTCTGGACCAATGTAGGTAATGAATGTAGCAAGTCTATATTTGTGGTTGTTTTCGTCAATCCTAGCCATGATCTCAAATGAATCCCATACTTGTCGCCACCTTTTCCAGTTTTGAGCTAAGTTACCTTTGAGTTCAAGTTTAGGCGGTGATGGAATATTGCTTTGAAATGGAGTAATAGGCACATCCACAGGTAAAGGTACAAGTTCTTCAACATTGCGTGAAGCCATATTGATAAATAGAGAGTTTGAAATTATCAATATCGTCAGATTTATCACTGTTTTATAGTTTTTTTCATGTACTTCGAATGTTTATCATTTTGATCAAATCGGCGTGCCATACATATAGATCAAACGTACGTGAGGTGTGTTTCTATCACTCTACGTTTGCGAAAGAATGATTAACATAATCAAGATGTTATGAGAATCACAATTAAAGTCATGAAGTGGCATAAAGTTATTGAGTATGGTCACAACGGAACATTGTTGAAAGTTATGAACGTTGACCGGTAAACAGTAATGATGTCATACGAATCAAGTTGTTCGTGAAATGACTAAACCCACTTCATTTGGCACTTTAGTTAGTTGATTTGGTCACTGAATAGCGGGGTAACCGTTGATCCCACTTCTGACACCATGTTTCCATATCACAGAGTTGACAAGACTTGTGTTGATAGGAAGACTTGAGCGTTTATTCTTGTAACTGTACACTCATGGCTACCACGTGTGTGGAAGTGGTTAAGCCGCGCTCATGCGTTTGCGCTTACAGCGTAATCTATAAATAGATATCGTAACAGAATAAAGCCAAGTTCTTGGGTGATGTAATGTTTGTATTACAGTTATAAATAGGTACATCTAAAGGGATATCCAACTTAAGACTAGAAATAGCTCAAGCAGATTTACTTCATGAAATTATGAAAAAATCTAATGTCTTAGAATAGAAATCAGAAATGTGATCAAATTTTTCTCCTGAATGTTCAACTTGATAATGAGAATGATTCAATATTGGAAGATTAACCCATATTACAAATATTGCATTTCAAATTGATTAAAATAGTCTTCATAGTATTTCTGCTTGCAATGAATATGGATTGCCTTCATTTGTTTTTGGGTTTCAATGTATGCACATTATTCTTTTCAATTGCCAAACCTAAAATATTCAAGGAAAACCAAAGGTTGTCTGAAATTGTTCAAGTACATTTTAGCAACATTCAAATCATTATGAAAGTAAATATTTACAAACAGATATATCCCTTAAAATGTAGGGCCATCATAAAATCTCTAACTGTCTTACAATTTTATTATGAGTGGTAGACCTTTAGCAACAATACATGTCAGTAATGAGAATAACACTGATGAAAATAATCAGCACACAAAGTTCCTTTTTTTCGAAACTTAAAGTCAATCGTGTTGTTACATAGTGACTGGGTTTATGTAAACAGATTTATCAAGTACACATAATTATATTTGTAATAATTACAAAATAAAACACTATTCTGACATTCATTTGTGAACTTGTCTATGTTAAGTTGTCTCCCTTTGAGTTATAAATAGGTACATGTAAAGGGAATTCCCATTTAAGATCAGAAATAGCTTAAGCAGCTTAATGTCGTGAAATGATGAAAAAATATAACATCTTACAATTGAAATCAGGATTATGTATTATGATAAGGAAATATTTCTTAAAAAATTGCTGTTTGTTATGATTTTCTGCTTATATCCACTTGACAGGAGAATAGTGAAGAGATCTTATATAACCCCACATCAAACATTTATCCACATGTGGATCTATTTAAAAGGTGTTGTTATATTTATATCAGGACAGGTATATAAGGACAGCAACATTGTTTCCATGTTTAGTACAGGAGTTAGCATCGACAATGGAATACCGTTGTTTTAAGGATATTTGCAACTCAACATGGCAGTACTGTGAAGAAGCTGAAGAAAGGTGTAGTCCCTGTACTCATGAACAGTGTACAGTTGAAGCTGCAAAGAAGATATTCAACCAATGTGCTCACAAATGCCAAGGTAAGATCAAATAAGCGAAAGATTTCTTTTTTTTTGATGATTTCTATATGAAAATAAAAAATGTCTGACTAACATCTTTTTGAACAAACATATGTTTTGGAGTGTAACTTACTCTGACAGAATGTATAGATACAGAGTAAGCATATCAATTGAAACAGTATGGATGTTCAAGGTTAGGGGACTGAAAATTTCTTTCCTTACTTATTAAATTCTAAATGCCCTTAAAAGACTTGAATTTCTATATAATATCATGTTTATCATAAAGACTTTTAAAGAGAATATTATGAAAACAATCTTTGTAATGGAAGTCTTGATTTTTAATTTTGTCTTTTTTTTTACTGAAAGTGTTAGTGTTTTTTAAAAATTGTTGTCAGATTTTATTAAGAAAGATATCAGTAGCAGTTTGAGGAAGTTTGAAGGGGAAGGAGATTTACCTATTGCATTCAAAGGAGGGGTTTGCCTTTTTTACAAAATGGTTGGTGGAGGGGGAAGGAAGGGAAGAGGAATTTGATTCATATAAACTCCAAGATCTGCATTGAATATTTTATTTTCTTATTTTATTTCCTTTTATTTTGAGAATTGAATATGATAAACCATTTCACAGTTTCTTTTCAAAAGTGAAGGTAAACTATTTCTTTTGTTTCAGAATGGTTCAAGACAACTACAGAAACAGTTTCAACAACCTCTGAGAACATTGGGCCAGTAGGTGATCAAGGTATGAAGTTTTCTTCAAATAAATGTTACATTGTAGTTAAAGGCTTGCTTTATTTACATCCAGCTAATACCTTCTTTTAAGAACAATTCTTGAATTGATCATTTGAATGTATATTCAGAGGATAATGTGTAAATCTATGTTTAAAGATGATGTGTAAATCTATGTTTAAAGATGATGTGTCAATCTATATTTAGAAGATGATGTGTTAATCTATATTTAGAATATGATGTGTTATCTTGACCACATGATAAACAATTCCTACATGAAATAATAAATATTACCAGCGGCCATTTCATGAAATGAGATATTGATATAGAAACTTATATAATAAATTCAATTAAAATTAGACATTATCTATTAAAATCTTGAATAATATGAATTTCACTGTAAAACATTTCTCATGATATGATTTCAATATCATTTTCCTTATTTCTTTATTTCTTACTTATTTCCAGGTTCCAGGGATCTAGCACTATTTGGACTCCTCACAGTTATACTGCTATTAGTAATAGTGGTAATCATCATTCAAGTTTTTAACTACCTAAGAAATAACAATTTTTTAAGCAGATCAAGAGACAGTCTGATTGAAAAGGACAATCCTAACATTTTGATGCAACCATTGTTGTACTATAACAACGGAACGGATGATCAAAGAATTGTTGTGATACCAAGTGAAGAACAAAAACATCCAATACAGATCAACAGCCACAGTGACCAATCCTCTACCAGAGTGCACAACATAGTAAATGATGTTAACATTCTGAAAGATGCAACTGTTGGAGGAAGTGGAGCCAACTCAATGACTGCATCGTTGCATCAGGATGTTTGAGAAGACAGCACATGGCTGCATCATTGTATCACATTCAGCTGGAGGGACCAATGATCTTCCATAGTGCATGAGGCTGATATCCTGAACGAAGGGGACAGACAACTCAATGACTGCATCGTTGCATCAGGATGTTTGAGAAGACAGCACATGGCTGCATCATTGTTTCACAGTCTGCTGGATGGACCAATGATCTTCCATGGTGCATGAGGCTGATATCCTGAACGAAGGGGACAGACAACTCAGTGACTGCATCGTTGCATCAGGATGTTTGAGAAGACAGCACATGGCTGCATCATTGTTTCACAGTCAGCTGGAGGGACCAATGATCTTCCATGGTGCATGAGGCTGATATCCTGAACGAAGGGGACAGACAACTCAATGACTGCATCGTTGCATCAGGATGTTTGAGAAGACAGCACATGGCTGCATCATTGTTTCACAGTCAGCTGGAGGGACCAATGATCTTCCATGGTGCATGAGGCTGATATCCTGAACGAAGGGGACAGACAACTCAATGACTGCATCGTTGCATCAGGATGTTTGAGAAGACAGCACATGGCTGCATCATTGTTTCACAGTCAGCTGGAGGGACCAATGATCTTCCATGGTGCATGAGGCTGATATCCTGAATGAAGGGGACAGACAACTCAATGACTGCATTGTTGCATCAGGATGTTTGAGAAGACAGCACATGGCTGCATCATTGTTTCACAGTTTGCTGGAGGGACCAATGATTTTCCATGGTGCATGAGGCTGATATCCTGAACGAAGGGGACAGACAACTCAATGACTGCATCGTTGCATCAGGATGTTTGAGAAGACAGCACATGGCTGCATCATTGTTTCACAGTCAGCTGGAGGGACCAATGATCTTCCATGGTGCATGAGGCTGATATCCTGAACGAAGGGGACAGACAACTCAATGACTGCATCGTTGTATCAGGATGTTTGAGAAGACAGCACATAGCAGCATCATTGTTTCACATTCAGCTGCAGGGACCAATGATCTTCCATGGTGCATGAGGCTGATATCCTGAACGAAGGGGACAGACAATTCAATGACTGCATCGTTGCATCAGGATGTTTGAGAAGACAGCACATAGCAGCATCATTGTTTCACAGTCAGCTGGAGGGACCAATGATCTTCCATGGTGCATGAGGCTGATATCCTGAACGAAGGGGACAGACAATTCAATGACTGCATCGTTGCATCAGGATGTTTGAGAAGACAGCACATAGCAGCATCATTGTTTCACAGTCAGCTGGAGGGACCAATGATCTTCCATGGTGCATGAGGCTGATATCCTGAACGAAGGGGACAGATAACTCAATGACTGCATCGTTGTATCGGGATGTTTGAGAAGACAGCACATAGCAGCATCATTGTTTCACATCCTTCTGGAGGGACCAATGATCTTCCATGGTGCATGAGGCTGATATCATAAACTTGGGCCATCTCAATGACTGAATCATTGCAAAAGGATCTTTGGGAAGACACCACATGGTCGCATCATTGGCACGCCCAGTGACTGTATCATGGCGTATGGATCTTTGGGAAGATAGAACATAACTGTATCATTATATCACAATAATCAAGAGGGACCAATGATCTTCCAGAGTACAGAATTAGCAGGTAGTTGAAGATGTTCTCTGGCTTTACGTGAACCCACTTGCTATTCCCTAATATTGGTCCAAATCAGATGGCACCAGATGGAAAAATGGGGGAAAAAATTAAGATGGTGTGGTTGCTTTTTGATAACAGAAACCTTGCTTTCAGTACAAATAATAGTTATTTTTTACACTGGTTGTTTCAAGGCCCGTTCTCATGGTGGGACAAGTAGTAACTATACATGTAGTATCAACATGTTGATTTAAAAATTGTACGTAAAAGAGTTGAGACGACTTAGAATCGGGCGATAATCTTGTCTTATTTTAGGAAATGGCATTATCAAATGAGGAGATGCTTGCTATAATTGAACTGCATTTGGCAAGTGAGCTGAAAATCCAAATATGTTTGGGTTAGGCAATGGATACTGCGCAGATCCACTGCAGGCGCATACAATTCTCTTCTTCTTAGTGGCTCTTTTCGGCTTAATGTTTACAACAGGAGTTAACTCTTTCCATACTAAGTTGACGTCTTTGATTGGTCAATTCCATATGACCCATCGCATGAAATAGGATTGTTTCTATTTCTTGCAACTCCCTTTCAAGTGGTTGTGAACTTGGCAAAGATGTGACGACCCGTCTTTTCTTACACTGAATCTCGAGTCGATACTACAAGTAATTACTACAAGTTGCAAAGTGAGAATGGGCCTTTACATGTCCTTTTGGTATTGTGATCTTAAAAATGTATAACAGGAGTTGTCCTTAAAACCAGAAACCATTAAGAAAAGACATGGCCCTATTGATAACCGCACACTTCTAATAACCATATGTGATATATCTATCTATCTTGATAACAGTACTTCAAATCAACATCTTTTCTTATCAATTTCTAAGGTTGTGTGTTTTTATATATAACAAGGTACGTTTTACTTTGTTGTTAATGGCAATATCTTTAGAATAACAATTGTTCATATTCTTGAAACAAGGATGTTGATAAGGATAGGAAAGTAGGTATAAATGGGGAGGGGTTCCATTGGTCAACCACCCCCATTTATACCTACTAGGCAACATTTGACGTGACATTAAAAAACTCATAACGTATCTATCCATTTAATCTTATTCAATTGTTGTTACCCTTCCTCAGGTCATTAGTCAATACTGAAAAAAATACTATAAGTATATATGAAACAAAGGCAAATTAATGGCAGAGGTAAAGTTAGTTTGCTTTACGTTGTTTGCATTATTGTTATGTTGTAGATGCGTATTTACAAATTGATAATATATATTTTGTATTATCAGAATGTTAACTGTAGATGAAACATCATCTTGTTGAAAAAAACATATCCTGAGTATAATGAAATAAAGTATTTTGAGGTAAATATTTTGTGAATGCCTGCGTTTAGCTGTAGTTTAGATTGAATATGCATTCATGTAGTGACATCTTAAGCCTCTGGTGCCTTTTGTACCACTTGGTGCTTTTGTCTACAAAATGTTAGCAAATGGCAACTTTGTGGTTGTTTGTGGTGGTAAATCACATTTTTTTAAATAAAAGTAAATTTGTCTCTTCCAAAGCGTTTTCTCCTTTTTATTTGAGGTTATGGGGTTTAAAGTGTATATTCAATATAATTTGATATCATTGAATATGCCATTGCATCACCATGTGATTGTTCTTTTGTTACAGTGAAAAATATTTTTCACAATAGTCTAGTTCATTGATAAATCTTTGTCTATATTTCAAGTTTTAACCTTGGCTTAGAAAAGGACATGAATTGATTTTTTTATAGTTTTAGCTCTAGTTTGTTCTAACAGAAAAAAGTACATGTCTACCTTTTGATACATTAATTGAAAAGTAATTAGACAAACAATAAAGATAAAAACCATTTGAAATTTTTATTCCTAACATCATATATATATACAACTTCTAATTAGTTGACAGACATGATATTAGCATAATACATTTTTAAAAAACACATTTAAACATGAAATTATATTCCTCATAACCATTTAGCTGGCAAACCCTAGCTCTGCCCAGCAGACCATAACAGTTTCAGTTTTAAACATTCTTTTACTCAATATTTCATGTTCTGGCGAACAATTTTAAAAGGTTATAATTTTTTTGCATTGAATATTTCTATGTGTGAACCTTAAAGCATATACTTAGGGAAATGCATGATCAAATTTCCTCACAGTTTTGCTCAGCACTTATGATCTTGTGCTTAATTCAAGAGGACAACATGAATAGTTGTATGGTCCATCAAATGTTTCTCTCAATGGTAGAGACACCCAGTATGAACACACTGATTCCCTAAAAAGAACTCCTCCCAAACGTTCAACTTGTGTTCTGTATGGTTGCTCACACATCTATTTAAAAAGACAGTCCATGATTTAAAAAAAAAGTAGGCTTTGATATGAACCTAAATGCAATTTATGGTTATACAGTTGTTGATAGAATTGGTGATCTCAATTATTCAGTTAAAAATGATCATAAAATGATTAAAATTTGGTTTCAATGAAAATCTTAATGGCCTTATAAACGTGCAGAAGATGAGATCACAAGTCCAAATTACATGGATACTATTTATGTTGAACATTATCAACTCCCAATATCCTTCTGGTTGCTTTAGATCAGTTTTCAAAATTAGGTTTGACTGATTGACGTACACCACTATCAGCTTTTTTATCAGAATTGCATCTATATACTTTCATATTGTTACTAAACAAGAAAATGATACTTTTCAGCCACAATCTGTACTTCTTGATCAAATACACCACTGATTGAGTTTGTCATATATGACTCCATCAACTCACAAAGTGTTTCTTTAAGTAGGCCAGGGCTTTATACAGTGTGTTATCTATAAATGAGTTATATATATTTTTTTTTAATGAATTTATATACAGTTAGACCTACTGGTGCAGCAATGCATGAGAATATGCATGTCATTTAATATCTTCATATTCAAATATCATACAATAAATTTGAATTTTCTATGCGTAAGTTTATCTTTCAGCATTTTGTCATGTGCTTTAGTATTGCACTTCATAGTGAAAAAGATTATTTCGATTAAAACATATATTATGTATGATCAACCAGCAATATCCTACTTCTTATACACTCTATTTGCTGGTAATGGATTGGGTTTCAGTTTTTCAAAAAGTTTGGATTTAATAATTTAGTGCAAAAGGAATTTAAGTGTTCCCTTTGCATTTGCAATCAAACCTTATTTCTAAGGTTATGTAGGATACTGTATGTCATATTCTTCAATTTTACCTTACACAAACTTAATGCTTATTATATTTCTGCTTGTAATCATAAACCGTTTAACAATTTTAGATATAGGATAGTAAATATATGTACTTTATCTCATCAGCTGTCAAGCTTTATACTTTGATGAATTCTCATTTTAACTGATCGTAAGCAAAATGATCATATTAGTTTTAATTAATTCAATACCACATGAGTTAAACTGTACAAATAACTTTTCAAGCTTTCACTGCTAGACTAACGATAAAATCATTTATGATATCTACATCATTATAGCCAATGGACCACAAAAAGTTTTCTCGTTTTAATTTCTGGAAGTAAATCATTTCAATGCTTTACACCCCCAATTAATTCTGAAGAGCTAATGGTACCAGATAACTTATGCTTATGTAACAGAAGTGATTTAAAGATCACTGCCAGGGGATACGAACCCAGGACCCCCAGTCGAGAGTCAGACACTCTTCCAATTCAGCAAAAGTGATATCCCACTTACAGAAGCCAGTAGGAATGCTTGTATCTAACCCTGTTTCATTATATTATTGATAGTGTATCTGGCAATGAAAGAAACATGTTTGTGGAGTTTCTGGAGAGCTCATTACTAAATATCCTCTTGATTCATGATGGTACTCAAACTTAGCCATAAAATCCAATTGATTAAGCCAACATAAGGTAAATATCAACACTTTGCACTTAGGAAAACTTCATGATCACCTGAAATGTGGCAATATTATGATATAGGTAACAGAAGTCCCAAGAACAGAAGCTTTATTGATTATTACCCACCTAAGTGTATTTATTTAGGCAGTATGTAGGTGGTATATGTATGTGTTTATGTACCTTATGTGCATTCAGTATATTCAGTCCTGTACAGTCCTGAATTAGCATATGTGACTGAAATATCTCAGATGTTATAGTTAAAATGCACATTTGAATTTTTGTGAAAATCTCACAGGAAGGCTTCTATTGCATGTAAGTTTATTTGTATTTGAAACAAACACATCTGTTAAAGTCTAAAGAAGGCTCTTAAAACTTTTTTGCAAGTGATTACATACAGCAGGAGAATTCCACCATATGAGAGTGTACGTCTCCTGATTATTATTTCATTTAAAAATCTTTTTAAAATTTTGCAACTGAAGTTGATCTTAATTGAATTTCTGTTTTAAGTTACATCAGATGTTAATTTCCAATCAACCCTACAAACTTGAATATATCAGGTACGATTTAGATCAGTTACTTCATTTGATAATCTATCATCTAAATTATCTTTTCATGCTAATAGAATTACTTAAGGTAGTCCAACTATAGTGCCAAAGATGAAAAAAATGAGAAAAAAACCAAATCAGATTTATCACATCAAAATCATTAAACTGGCCGTAATCAAGTTATTTAGTTCAAGTTATCCAATTAAGTAATGCTTAGATTCAGACAAAGAATCCAAATATTTCCCATGCCATAAGTAATGAGAACATGATAAAAAAATCTTGAGATTTTATCCAAATTGGAAACCTTGCTCTGATTTCAATCACATTTTGTGTAAGTTTAAACCACCCTGAAGTAGAAATTCAATGTAAACATGCTGCTTTAATTAACTTTACAATAATGTTTAGACTTGAGTCAAGATATCTGCCCCTGAACAATAGACAATATGTAAACCTTGACACCAGAAATATCTATCCTCTGGCCCCTCTGATAGCGCTATATCCAGCCCATCTTGACTGTGTTATGAAAATCGGTAAATCTCATTCGGTGTCAAATAGATACAGACTTTCATACAACCAATAAGGATGCTTTTATTTACTTCCAAATCAAATGTTTGCTGAAAGTTTTTCTTTGCTCTAGGCCAGTACTATCGTAGAGATATTCAGGAATGGGAAATATTCTGATTGTCAAGAATGATATTTTTCAAGTTTTTTGTTGAAATGATGTATGACTTCCAACAATGTCATCTTTAATTGTGTTCAAATTCTAATGAACTGATTCACAAGGTGGTTTACTTTTTATTTCAAAAAGAGAAAAAATATGTTATTTTGGAGACTTGATAAACTTATATAAATCACTTACTGGTAAGTGGAAATTTTGATCTTTGCTACATTCACGCTCTTGTGATTCAAGTTCTGATTAAATGTAATCTAGGAAGGGATGTTTCACAGAACATTAAAATGTATATTATAAAGTAGTTAGAAAAGATGTCCACAGTGATAAAAGAGGTGGAATGTGGTTGTTCAACTACAATGTTGTGGGTTTATTCAGGGATTAAATCAGTTGCACTATCAGATTAATGGGATGCTAGCTTTCATTTTAATATCATACAGTTTCACATTCCTAATGTAGATTCACGCTGTGATAATTCAGTTAACCCTTCGCTCCGAAGTTTGTATTGTTAACCAAATTTATTTTGGCATGATCAGAATTCGAAATAATACTTAGTAAAACTCCAATTACCTCTCACAGATAGCATTTTGATGTTTCTTTCTTGACATTTATGTTTATCCTGAAATTGCTCTTTTTAATGTCTTTTTTTTTGCTAATTCAATTCATTGACATTTCGATGTTATGTCATACATTTTACTCAGCTTGGTGTACTATTGCGTAAGATGATGTGTGATATGTTATAATTAGTTACACATAAAGCGTAAAGCATACACACTCATCAGCAATTCCTTTAAGATATAGACGACTTAGATGGCAAAGAGAGGGTTCATTCTGACATACATGATGATAAATTCAACTTAAACGAAATGAAATAGTGATGTTGATAAGTTAAGTTTTTTTTCAATTTGAGGACATAGATTTAAAAACTATTTTTAAACAGGTTTTAATTCCCTTTAATCCCCACTTGATCCCCCACTCACTGGTTTCCCATGTCTCTCACTCTAGTGATGGATGTATTTATCCCACTTCATTATGTATACTCTATCTTAATTGTTATTGTTATCTCATTGTTAATCTCCAATTATTGTTTCTGTAAACACACCTATATATACATCTATACATCTTCTTGTCCATATGCTTGAAAACGGTATAAGGAGCTATTCCGAAACATCGCAAATCTGTTAATAAAGAAGTTGAATATCCATAAAATCGTGCACTTCATTACAACTACAACTTCTAGAATGCCACTAAAAGAGTTCTATTTTTTTTGTTATTTCTTGTTTACACTTCACTGGTTAATTCAAAGAGGCTATCTAATATGTCCAGAATTGTGACATAAAAAGTGACCTAGAATATGTTGATGAACTAACATCTGTCAAAGGTAATCACTGGTACTTTTATATAGTAGGTTCTGCAACTAATGCTAAAAAATGCCATTTTAGTGATTTTAAGTTCATGTAATGATGTCTTATACAAAGGATCAAGTCATGTGGGTTTTTTAAGAAAAACAGACAATCTACCGCAGCTGGCATATGATAATGAGTCAATCGTAATTTGGAAACTTGTCAACAGTATAGACAGAAAGCCAATGGTTCAACGGTATTGTTAAATTGGTCATAAAACTGTAATACATTTAACAGGTTCATGTAATTTGGACTTTTCAACATCAATAACGTCATTTCCCTATTTTCATAGAAAATAAAAAATCTTTATTTATAATTCATTTCAGATGAGAGTTTGACAACTTGAACTAATATCAGCACAAACAATATTCTGGCATGTATAAAAAGCCTATAAATGTGTGTGAAAATGATCTACTATTACTTTAAGCATATGCTAAGGTTTCTCTAGAAGAGTTTGGACCTTACAAGAATAATTCAAGCTATTAAGCAAACCTGAAACATTATCATTTTCATAAAATCAATGTATGTGTTTCATTGAAAACAGTATATTAACATTTATACAAGCCTATGTCAACACTGTGTGTTACAACATGTGTTTCTGAGTTCTTATAACAATTTGAGAGGTAGAAGTCTTTGGAAATGTCTCTTTGAAGTTCGAGTCAAGATGTCTCAACAACTAAATGCAAATTGGTATTTAAAATCAGGTAAACAAGATGACCCGAAATGCAAACACAAGCTGAGTGGGCCGATTCTCACTTCATGTACTGCTGGCGCTCATTAGCCAGTGTAAAATTTCACTAAAGTGTTTATCTCCATTATCATCTGAGGAAGTGTTTTCTAAAGACTCTGACAGCATTGCAATTACAAGAAAGGACATGAAATTTGATATCTTTATTTTGTACCTGCTCATGGTAACATTTCACTGGTGAAATTATGAGACATAATTCACACTTTTTGTGTGCACGTTGTTAGTTCCGCTCATTGCGTCTGATAATGCATGGTTGAGATAACATCTTGACATGCTGAGATGCAGGCGGTGAGTCCATGTATTCAATAGTCTTCTCTCCTTACATAACAGGCTATACTGCTGAGCATTAGCAAGTGTACACTTTACACATGTGAGTCCATGTATTCAATAGTCTTCTCTCCTTACATAACAGGCTATACTGCTGAGCATTAGCAAGTGTACACTTTACACATGTGAGTCCATGTATTCAATAGTCTTCTCTCCTTACATAACAGGCTATACTGCTGAGCGTTAGCAAGTGTACACTTTACACATGTGAGTCCATGTATTCAATAGTCTTCTCTCCTTACATAACAGGCTATACTGCTGAGCATTAGCAAGTGTTCACATTACACATGTGAGTCCATGTATTCAATAGTCTTCTCTCCTTACATAACAGGCTATACTGCTGAGCATTAGCAAGTGTACACTTTACACATGTGAGTCCATGTATTCAATAGTCTTCTCTCCTTACATAACAGGCTATACTGCTGAGCATTAGCAAGTGTACACTTTACACATGTGAGTCCATGTATTCAATAGTCTTCTCTCCTTACATAACAGGCTATACTGCTGAGCATTAGCAAGTGTACACTTTACACATGTGAGTCCATGTATTCAATAGTCTTCTCTCCTTACATAACAGGCTATACTGCTGAGCATTAGCAAGTGTTCACATTACACATGTGAGTCCATGTATTCAATGGTCTTCTCTCCTTACACAACAGGCTATACTGCTGAGCATTAGCAAGTGTACACTTTACACATGTGAGTCAATGTATTCAATAGTCTTCTCTCCCCATCTATGTCATCAAAATTCTTCTTTCCTTTTATAAGAGTAAATTTCTAAGCATAAGAACTTTTTACTGTACATTGCTTGTAAAAAGTATGACAAAAATATGCAGACAATTGGTCAATATATTAGTAGTCCTCTCTCCTTGATGAAAGCCTTCATAATTGACACGTGCAAGAGCTGACTTTACATTGCTGGTGACAATAGAGTGCTTTATATGAGTATTTCATATGGTGTTAATACAATTTAGGAAAATATTGAAGAGAAAAAAACAACTTTGTTAAGAGTTGGGAAAAGGAAATTCACTTCAGTACTCCAATATTGAAATCACGCTGCACATAGAAGTCATTGACTACATTCAAATATTTTTGCCTTAAATCTCTCTTCAATGTAATTTCACTCTGTATATCAGAGTATGAACAAGCCTTGCATATTCCTCAGATACCATGGGTCCATGGAACAGTTGCTTCATTGTTTGTCATCACCTGTATTACAAAATTGCAAGGGTTGTGGCACAACAAAACTAATTGATTATATATTGAGTTATTGAGTTGAGGCAGATAGGTATTTCACACTACATTTTGTAAAGGGGCAGTGAGAGGGAAAATCACTATGCCGTAATATGTTTATGAAAAGATTTCAAGGCTGTGGTGGACTGGCTTTTCTTTGCAAGGTGTAAGTCCATGAAAGATCAAGACCTTTGATGGTGAATTTGATAGGCTTTTGTTGGGATTATAAAGTAGTGTATTCATCACTGTATGGGTGATATATGTCTATGAAGAAATCTTTCTTCGCCAGACTTTTGTTGGTGAATTTGATAGTGTTTTGTTGTGATAATATTCTAGTGTGATCCTTTTTGTGACTAGATTAATGGAAATTTCACATTGGCTCGTGTTTTTGGATCTAGATCTTCTTTCAAAACAGATTCTTTGATATTTATTAGCTATGGAAGGTGTTATTATGTACTAGTAGTCTACATAAGGCCCAAATACTATCATTGTCACCATATGACTGTTTCACTGCAATCTCCTAGTCTGCGCACAAGATGTGTACCAGTAAAAACTGTTCCAGAAAATTTATTATGCATTTGTTTTTAATGCAATCCAGGAATTAAAACTCAATTTTCCAATTACTGGAATCGGTTTGTGCTTTGTCTAAATCTAATTGTATACAACATTGAAGGATTTTTATAAGCCAAATCTAGTTGTCAGTCAATCAGTCATGTTGGAAAAAGTTATTCAATTCATTTCTTCCACATAACCTCTGCTGTAAGTGTACCATGTATCTCATTCAAATACGAATTTTTTAAACAAATGGATATGTTGGTTCAATAAAAATGACAACTTTTACTCAAAAAGATATGTTTGAAAATGACAAGACGAATCACCACACTAATGCTTTGGAAATATTAAATTTGTTTTATTAGGTCTTATTTCAAGGAAATCATCAAAAGTTAAAATGGTTGCTAATGGGATAAGGATAACATCTTTTGACTGCACATAGGTATTGTAAAGGAATGATGATTTTGACATTTGTTAACACTTATTTCATGTGACTGACCCATATGGGCATTATTCAAGAAAAAAACATGGATATTGAGGATTGCAAGGATGTTCTTAATCAACTATAATGGTACTAGGGCTACTCTTTGAGTACCGAAAGATGGATATGGTGAAATGTGTGAGAAAGAAGGAAGTGTCATCGACCACCATATCTCATATTAATTTGCATAACTTAGTTGGGTGTTCAATGCTTCAGCTCAAAAAGTATCAATGTATGCAAAATTAGACTTTGATTGGTGTACACTGTTATTTTGTTACATAAGTTTGATTCAATGATAATAAATTGCTAAAAGTTTGTTCTTTTAAAATGTTACACCAAAATCATATTTGGAATAAAATGATTCAGCAACTAAAGAAAAATATCAAGATTATAGTTGTCAAAAATGGCCTTTTTGAGGGTTGGAGCAGATATTTCGCAAATACTTTTGAATGACTATTTCAGCTAATAGAACAATGTTTTGTATTGACATTGAGAATATCTGTTGATTATGGTATCTCATATCCACCTGTTAACATGTGAAATGTGTAATCCATTGTCGAGGAAGCTTTTAGCAACCACCTGTCAAAGAACTAACTCAGTGTTGCTTTACATAGGTGTTGGTTTAGTATAGGGTCATCGCCTCATAAGCAGTTATGACTGGAGAGATTTCAGAACTGTGGAGGTATTTTTCAAAGTAAACTCTGGCTTTGTTTCCATGAGATGAAAAATGTATATATTTTTAAAAAAATTCTGTTTCCAATCCTGAATTATTTAGTACAAGGAAACATCTAAACAATCTTGTTGAGAAGGTCATGGTTTGAGAGTAAAGTGAATTTTTGTATTTATTTCAACGATCATTTTCAGTTTCATGAGTTCAGTAAATATAATTACTCATTAAATTTAAGAAATGTCTGAGTACATAATAAATTCAATCAAAATGTAAAATATAAAATAATTGCAATTTATATTTTCTTTTGATGCTTTGTTTACAAAATATTTCACTACATTGACAGCATAATGTTAGTTAATGCAACACAGCTTTATTACAGTAACTGATATTTGAAATGAACTTAAAAAGCTGTAAGCCCAAAAACCTTTTTTCGCAAATTTCAAAGACTTAATAATCAAAATGGTTCACAAATATAATCAGGCCTTATTTTACACAATGAAACTTGTGAATTATATAACAGGTACTTGTTATCTAATAAATCATTGGCTAATACAACTTGTTTCTTGTGTTTTTTAACTGAAATTTGTGTTGAAAAGTTTAAAACGGAAAAAGATAAGATCGTTTATCTTGATAAAAAATTAATATTCATGCCAACAACATTTTAGACAGACAAATGTCAGCATCCTGGATGTGTTGAAAAATTGCTGATCAAGCAGGAAATCCAGCAGGCAGTTTCTAAAAAACTTAATTGTGAAATAACATGAATAGGTGAAAACAAAATGCCAACATCAGCAGTTTATAATGCCATTCAGCAATGGTTTATCGCTATTTTGTTTGCAAAGAGGAAAGATTTGAATATAACATACATTTTAAGTTTAAATTTTAAGTATCATTATTGAATAATCAGGTCTTAGATTTGATATGTAATGAACTGTACACCTTTTGGTATATAAATTGCATTGAATTACACAAAGAAACTCATTCAAATATCTTCTGATAGATTCTCTCCTCACAGAGGTAGGTCAAGTCATAAAATTATGATCCAACCTTGCTTTAAAGATGAGCAATTCTGAGGATTCCAAGAGGTTCCCCTAACAGCAAAAAATTCCAACACTGATGAAAACACTTATTGCATTGAAAACTTATTTGACACCGAGCCCTTTACCATGATTCAGTTGCTATATAATGTAAAAGTGCAAAGTGCACAGTCGAATAAATTCAATTATTCCCAAAGCTTATGTAAGTGACAAAGGCTTTGTATAAGATTACTTTTCGGATTGCACGACTAACTTTGATTGCATCAAATCAGGCTTCATCAATTTTAGCCCAAGAAATGCTCTTATTCCTGCTTGGGATATGTAAAGATTCTATGACATAAGATAAAATCTATTCATTAAAATATTGAGAGACATATCAACATAAATTCATGGAACTTTAGAAAGCTATTCAAGGATTCTTGTTACATCAATCAACAAGTTTTGATATGTTTGATGTCATGAAACACAAAGGTGAGACTCAGTCGTCATGTCGATATAATGAAATATGTTCATCTCCACACATAGCACACTATCAGACTGTCATGGCATTGACCCGTCAGCATGTTTGTCATGTCACAACACTGTGGTGCTTTCAGGGTTTTGACATCAAATCGTTTTGAGTGATGTGAGGTATTTATTTAAATTCTACTGCCAAAAACATATTTCTTTGAAGAATATGTTTCATCTCACTTAGGTGATATCGCCTGTGAAATATAGTTGTGGATGATAGAATTATATAGGTTAATAAGCTATTTATTAACGTTGTTTCAGACAGTAAAATATATGAGTCATGATAAGAGATACCAAATTTTTGTGAAAAAAAGTTTTGATAATGATGTATTCATTCTTTTAATGCCATCACATACAACTTGCATGCCCCAAGCTAAACTGATCCTAAATGGAATAGAGTAAGTACTGTGTTGGTCAAAGATAAAATCTAAATTGTTTAGTTGGAATGCTTGAAGCAAACACACAACATGAAAATTGTGAATGAATATTTGAGTAGATCATTCAGCACATATAGAGCTAGAATCTTGTAGTATTTCTTGAATATTTTTAGGTCAAGGACTTAAATCAAACAATATCAATATCAAGGAAGACAATGACATATGGATGTACAACTTCTTTATTACACAATGGCGACGTTTCGGTATAGATCCTTATACTGTAACACAATGATATATGGATGTACAACTTCTTTATAACACGATGGCGACATTTCGGTATAGATCCTTTTACCGAAACATTGCCATTGTGTTATAAAGAAGTTGTACATCTATATATCATTGTCTTCCTTATACCAGCAACCTCTAGAATGCCACTGACACAATATCAACATCAGTTTACACAATCTTCAAATGGACAATGGGATGGTAAAAAAACAGAAGAAAAAGAAAGAATCACTAACATCAATGGTGACTCCATTTGTTTAAAAAGAAATATTGGGCTGCTGTTCCCCTACTGTTCTGTAATGTTTTGGTTTTCATCTCTGATCGTCATTTATCCTACGTTTTATCAAGAAACTCCTTAAACCTAAACCTGTCAAACCAAACTTTGAACTTCTTCAGAATAAAGAAATTGCTATCCTTTACCTTCTGGCCTGTTCCTGGATTCTCTGTCAGTAGGCAAGTCTAGATTTACCCCTTTTAAATAAGTTGTTATTTCATGTAAAATGACACATATGATATGATTTACACATATTAATCAAACATAAATACAATCATACAAGCCAACATTTTATTTAAACAATAAGTAAATTTGATGGAATTTCACTTAATTAGAAATATATAATAGTTTGTAAAATGGCACTCAAATTCATTTTACACTAATTAATTCAATAATGAATATAAACATATAAAAAACAGCAACAAATATTTTTTTGATGGAAGATCAAATCATTCGGAATACTTGTGCCATATAAATGCAGTGACTGACCCCTCCTCCCTTTAAAAACTTTATAGAGTAATTGCATGTAAGAAGGTTGAATTTTTCTCCCTCCTTTTCAGTTGACTCCTCCCCTTTTCACAATTCCTTGATCCCCCACTGAATGTGATCATTTTGGAAAAACCATGACATATTTCTGGAAAAAAATTGTTTCAGTTCTAGTGCATGTAAGTCTCGATAAATTGTAACCACAGCTAACAAGCCCCATGTCCATTTTGATATCAGGGTTATGGCCTTTGAAAGATTTCATCACTGTTACATGGCTGTGTAGCCAAGAGTGTTATCATGACAGCATATTATCTTTACAAGTGTTTTTATCTCCAACAGGATTCTAAAAGGTCAAGAAAGACTTGGGTTAGATTATCAAGTTTGCTCCTCTTGAAAAATTATCAAATTTATGTTCAAGTGATTTGATTAGGACTTTTTTTCAAAATAAGAATTGAAAATTGTAAAAGACAGGAGTATTCTTTATGATAATTATACTATTATCTTTCATCTTATATTTTGAAAGATTTTTTTCGTTCTTGTCTAACTATTAACTTAATTCTTTACTTTGAACAATTGGGTTAGATGATAACCCTATTTTATGTATCATCTTTATGTATAAACATAAAAAACTAAATTAGGTACATGAATAAGTACATGCAACTATTTTTGAAAATTAACATGATTTGTAGCAAACGCCAAAAGAGGTATTAATTATTTTGCTCTGTTTTCTCCAATACATTTTTAAAACTTTTAAAAATCTTCTCAAGACCCATCTCTTCCGAGTTGCCTACCCTTAGAACTCTCTTCTATTTACTTTGAGCGCTATGAGTGTGACATTTGATGTGGATAAGGCTCTATAGAAATTAACTTTTATTTTTATACAACTCAGTAATCTTCCTTGAAATAGAAATAACCGACTTTTTATTTGTCAAGACACTGCATACAAAACATGTAACTTTATAGTATACTAAACACTATCCTGAACTGGTTTTTTATCTAAGTTTTCCAAATTCCTATCCAAGACCCCATTTCCCCCTTTCGAATGGTGACACCATTTTTATACAGATAGTGCTTTGCAGAGTAATTTAATTATCTTGCTCATAGTCATGGTGTATATAATGTAGAAAAACTTAAAATCCCCTTGCTTTTGACCTAGATCAGGATTTACAGTAAAACTTACAGTACTTAGTTTCACATTTCGGTTCCAATTCCAATGTTTCTGTTGTTGGTCTTTGTAATTAGATAATTTTTAAATTGTGACTACAGTAACGGGACCCATGTCATCAATGGTAGTGTTTCAGAGTGGTTAGTAACTCCAGTTTTATATTCCATATCCATGATACTGTGTAGTTTCTAATGTTTCTTTCTTTCATGTGGTGAAGACGTAAAGTGTGTAACATTTCCCTTGGTGAGCGACCATTTTGAAAATGTATCCCTTGCTTTAAATTCTTATCTAGCTATAAGAATGTTTTACAAACTATTTTGGTATGTAAAAACATGATGGAATTCAATGGAACCAGAAATGCAGTATTAATTGCACTATTTGTAATTGTTTTATTTGAAAATTAAGCCTGCCATTAGAAAAGTATCTTATAATGTTCTTAACCACATTCCATTACAAACTATTTTTAAACTTTATTTTTTTATATTTTCATTTAACAATAGGTTGGTTTATAAATGGGTTACAATTCATGCAATTAAAATTTTTGCTAATTTTTTCTGCATTCATCGAGAAATGGTTGCATGTTTTTGAGAGCTGTCATCCAATCAGAATCGCCGAAAAACGTGTAACAAAATCATTTTGTAATTATTAGCATATGTTTGCCTTTAATTCAATAGAATTCAATCATTACGAGAATCAATAAAATTTGTGTATATGTG
Source organism: Phorcus lineatus (assembly GCA_921293015.1). NCBI lineage: Eukaryota > Metazoa > Mollusca > Gastropoda > Trochida > Trochidae > Phorcus > Phorcus lineatus. The sequence continues at coordinate 11,005,939 of OV121081.1, read as the reverse complement.
TGTGTATATCTTCTTTTAGTGGCATTTTAGAAGTTGGAAACAACTAAGTACCATTTTTATGAATGACAACTTCTTTATTTTGAGATTTGCGATGTTTCGATACAGATTCTTGTATCGTTGTCAAGCTTGAATGAAGTGTGTGTGTAATTATGTGTATTTATTCATCCGATATTGTGTTGGTGATGCATTTTCAGTGGCAGAGTAAAGCTTGTTTGGTGCACAAGATTCTTCTTAAATAAAAAATATGTTTAAATCAATATACAAACGTACATATTGGCCTTAATGTATTTTAATTAATTGAAATTTATCGATCTTTTATCTTGCCAAAATTGATTTAATTCTAAAAAGAATTGTAGATTATTATGAATTTAATTTAGCTATTGTTCTCTAAATAACTACTGTTATAGTGATTATTTTCATACAAATTTTCAACTTATTTAAAGAGTTATTCATCAGTTTGACTTGAAGAAGCATTGCGTATGAAAATTTTTCTGCTATAAATGATTGTAACACATTTAAATGATATGATTGTTATAAGGTCTTAATTATAAAAGATCAAATATGAGAAAATACTTATCTTACCAGAGCAAGTCTCAGTAATTTTTTCCAATATACCTACCCTCTTGAATGACACAGAGTCTACTTCTTTAGAAGTATATTATTCATCACTTTTGACAACGACCGTTACCAGACTGACAGCTTTAGAAAAGATATGTCTTGATATATTGTGTATGATGCTCAAAGATGGTAATATGAAATAAACATAGGCAGTGTAATTGTCATTGCTGATCAACTTTTCCTTTTTTTGTCTCCATTGTACACAATGTCCAAGTCATCCACAATACTTTGTGCATGAAAATAATAGACTCAAATTATATTAGAAAATTTTTGATTATAGTGGATAAAGAAAAATGGATGTGTGTTCATATAGATGTTTTTCAATGAAATTGATTTTTTAGCTCATCAGGTCTGAAAGACCCGATGGGCTTATGGCATGGCATGGCGTCCGGTGTCCGTCCATCCGTCCGTCCGTCCATCCGTCCATCCGTAAACATTTCACTTTTTCGACTTCTTCTCCAGAACCAATGACTCTAGAGAGCTGAAATTTTATGTGCATACTCCTTGGCAAATGGGGATTCTAAATTGTCGATTTTGTGACCCCATGACCCCAAATGGGGTCACAAGGGTCAAAACCTTAAAAATCTATTTTAATCTTCTTCTCCAGTTCCAAAAGGTCCAGAGAGCTGAAAAGTTGTGTGTAGACTTCTTGGCCAATGGGGATTCTAATTTGTAGATTTTGTGACCCTATGACCCCAAATGAGGTCAGAGGGGTCAAAACATGAAAAACCTATTTTCATCTTCTTCTCCAGTTCCAAAAGGTCCAGAAAGCTGAATAGTTGTGTGTAGACTCCTTGGGCACTGGAGATTCTAAATTGTAGGTTTGGTGACCCCATGACCCCAAATGGGGTCACAGGGGTCAAAACCTGAAAAACCTAATTTCATCTTCTTTTCCAGTTCCAAAAGGTCTAGAGAGCTGAAAAGGTGTGTGTAGATTCCTTGGCCAACGGGGATTCTAAATTGTAGGTTTGGTGACCCCATGACCCCAAATGGGGTCACAGGGGTCAAAACCTAAAAAACCTAATTTCATCTTTTTCCCTAGTTCCAAAAGGTCTAGAGAGCTGAAAAAATTGTGTGAAGACTCCTTGGACACTGGGGATTCTAAATTGTAGGTTTGGTGACCACTTGACCCCAAATGGGGTCACAGGGGTCAAAACCTAAAAAACCTAATTTCATCTTCTTCTCCAGTTCCAAAAGGTCTTGATAGCTTAATAGTTGTGTGTAGACTCCTTGGACAATGGGGATTCTGAATTGTAGGTTCGGTGACCCCTTGACCCCAAATGGGCAATGGGCCTTTTTTATTTGATTGTGAATAACAGGCTATCTTTCCTACACTGCCCATGACCCCATGGTCTAAACCCAAACACCTATTTCTATCAAAAGTCTGATGAGCTACAGAGCCCATGGCTCTATTTTTTTATTTTCAACATAATCAATGTTTCTGAACATGCATTTGTATCAAAATCTATTTATCATACACCACACAGATGGGTGAAATATTGCTAGGTGGCTACACAATTAACTCACTCACTCATTCACCATTCATCATGAATTTCTTTATACGATGTGATCAAGCAATGTTTCTGATTTTCAAAATGCTTATTCAGCACTATGGCTCCTGTCCAGTTGCTTTAAAGCCATAAAATGACATGTGTTATCAATGGTAGGCTCAGTCAGCTGTTATCAGGTATCTGTCACTGATACCGTCCCACATTACTGTCCAGTTTACCAGCACTTGATATAAATGAAGTCTCAATGTCCACGTCTAACCTGGAGAATTGGGCACGCTACCTGGCACATCTTGACTAAACCGTAAATGATAGATAAAGTCTGGCACAGATTACACATTAAATAAATGGTTAAGCTTCATCAAGGGTTAACTGGGGACGGGTTCTCGGACGAGGGACAGGTATTTAGACGGGTGACTGCGTTGGTCTGTCAATTAGACATTGTAAATGACCACACCTGAGTACACCTGTCTGTTTTATCTAGACACAGCTCGTTATCTAATTATCATTGATATTAATGAGGTGGCGCTGAAAATGTTGCCTTTCTTTGATTAATTGTTACTTATTTTAAACATCAGTTAGGTTTTCATGTTATGTTTTGCTGTTTTTTTGGTGCAATAATTAAGTCTTCATGTTTATTCACAAGTGCATTATTCATAACTGTTTTGTATGTTGACAGTTGTAAAATTAATACATTAAATTTGCTATGATATATGAATTCCTAACGTTTATTATTCTGGATTAGTTTCTATAGTTATCTAATGTTTCATGTATATGAAAGGGGAAAATTTTAAAGGTATGTTGCCTATATTTGTGTCATTGTTTTGGATGTGCATAATAAATTACAAACCATACTTGATCATCATTAAATTAACATATACATCATGCAACAACAATACACACAAGAGAAAAAATGTCATGATAAATGAGATTTGTCTTTTTCATATTAACTTATTTAACATAAACAACCACTCCTGCAATTGTATTACTGCATATAGTTTTTATGTGAATACATACACAACAATACTACATCAAGAAAACTTTTAGAGAATTTTTTTATTTGAATTGTCAGTGTATGAAACTTGCTCTGGATTGTTATTAAATGAAGTTGCTTTTCCAAACACCATTTAAAATGACCAAATTGCACTTTTAGGTTGGCTAATTCCCAGGTTTATTTCAAACAATGATATTGTCTGGAATATGATGATCTTTGTCCTCACTTCACGCCCAGTTTGCCCTGGTACCCAGCCCAACAGACACCACATCTATATAACACAGTGATCATAGACGACTATCTGGTGTCATAAAACATGGTATTAGGTTGATCAATGGCCCAGTGTTTGTTCATTTAGGGGGCTGGACACCTCCATCCTATGTCCATTCTCTCTCTGTTGACCCTCCCCATCATTGGCCCCTCATCTGGATCCCCCCTGCTAATCCCTAGGTACACAGGAACACAAAGCTAACACTCTCAAGTGATAAGAGAAAACACCGAATATGTGCCTATCAGCAGGAAATTAGACGCGTGTCATTGTCCTTGTGCCTCTTCTTTGAGCTCTTGAGGCTTATGCGTAATGGTCATTACTTAATAAGGATTTACTTGGAATCTCTGGAATATTTGATTTATCATAAGATTGTTAAAATAGATGATTGGTTTACAGACTGTAGCAGATCTATGAATTTTGAAATGGGGATTAATTGATCTTAAATCTGGGTCAGCTATACCCTTTACTACATTGGAAATTATCAAGGACATTTCTTAGAAAGGGGGTATTTAAACCTCAAGAGCCCCACCCCCTATTGATTTGTCACTGAATGATAAAAAATAAACCACTCTTGAAAAGATCATTAATAGAATTGACAGTTTCTGTTAAGTTTATGATAAGGAGTCCACTAAAGCGGAGTATGCATCTAAACAATCGTAATCTGTATTCATTCTGAAAAAAAATTGTCAAGTCTTAATTAATCTTTAATGAGTTGTTAAAAAAACTGCTTTTTAGTCTAATTTTGCCTTTTTATGTTTGTGGGGACAGATCATGCTTATTTTCAAGTCTTGGCATTTTTAAGAAAACCGTTTAATTCTTAAACAAATCTGACATTTTTAAAAACTTTTTCTAAAGGTTATGTTGAAGTTCACAAGTGACTGTGAGTTCTACAGTCTCAATTTTTGTAGTACATTACTTTTACAAAAAATAACTTCAACAAATGATGTTAGTACTGAAAAATACTATTATGATAACACTTTCCTCAAAACTGATTAGAGACAAATTCTATTTGTTGGTCTTAAGTTGCAGTGTTCAAAGATTTATCATATATTATGTCTCAACTCAACTGAATTTTTTCAAAATCAATATCTCTTAACTCTTGAAAATTTATCCATTATATCAAGTTAATATTTATTTAGCTTGTCCAGCCACAATGAATCAGATAGAATAAATGCAAATATACAGTAATTTATTTGTTATGTTTTGAAAAACAAGTACATAAGATTATTGAGTTGTTATGATAGTAAACATTATATAAAAAAATATGATGAGTTATGTGAAATAATTTTAGTAAAACATTTTGTGATAAAACTTTAAGTCTGTATGACATGTTCAATCACTACTTTAGAAAAAAGTTAGAATAAAAAGTACAAGTAAAAAAAATTCAACCTTTATTATAAAAAACTTTAGTTGTTAACAGATATAACTTGACCTTCAATTGTTAAGAATTCTTTAACAAAACTTACATACAAAGTTGTAAAATGATAAATTAAAAAAATAATGGTATCAACCATGGAAGATTTGTTTAAAGAATACAACAGAGGTAGTATCAATGTGGTTGAAAATGTAGAAAACAATAACATCTAAACAAGTTATGCAGTAAATAATACTAAACAATTTCATTGAAACCAAATTGGTATAAAAAATGTTACAGATATTATGATAGACAATGAACAGAGTTTTAAAAAAGTTTGAATTGAATTTCAATTAACAGATCAGAATTGTGCTATTGTCTTCACAAATTTAAACGAAGAAAATTTAGATGTCAAATATAATACAGTTATCATTACAATATACATTGAACTCTGTCTTGAAAAATATGAATTAAACTTCCAATAAAAGTTCAAACATATGCTACAGTCTTTACAAATTTAAAAGAATACACTTTTATCATGTCAAAGAAGCAGCTCCATTAAAAATATCCAAAACATGCACCAGATGGTATCATTGCCCACTTGTACCATTTGGTATGTATAAAGTTCATCCCTTTCAGCTGTATCTCCAGAAGCACTTGCCACATCTTAATTACTTGTCTTGTATTGATAAGAATAACATGAAACCGCTATTGAAGACAAATTCTTGGAGAAAAATTCCATGAATTAACTGATAAGATGATTCTGTTATTGCAGGACGTTTGTTGCATGACATTGTAAAAAAATTATCAAAAAGACAGGTGTGTTGTATAGAGCTTATCAAATTTCCCAATGGAGGAAACTGTAATCTTATAATTGAAGGACCACCTACCAAATGTATTGGAGAATGACATGATCGTGCATATTTATTGAATTCACTTATATTTTCATTTACTGATATCTAATGCTTTGTGTTGTGGAGCATTATTTATGAAGATGAGTATATAGAACCTACATGCATAGAACACATAAGGGAGGCGTAGCTGGAATCAGGTTACGTGTTAGGTTTCCTCATGACATCGTCACAATCTGACAATGTTGTCATTGATATAATCTGATGCATTTTTTTCAACACGTATCTCATCATTGAAATGTGATAGGTGGTCTATGTGCTTTGTGATGTATGAATCTATTACATGTTTAGGTATAATTGTGTTTGATTTGTTCATGACACTTGACGAACGAAACATCTTTCATGTATGGTTTGTCCAACTGCAAACAGGTTTGTGGTTTGCGACACAAGATTTACTTTTACTCTTAGAGTGTGAAAAAAGTATTATTTAAACACGGATGTCACGTTTGTTGGAAGGAGAACCAGGTGAGTGTTTTCTGCAGTTCCAGAAACCTAAACAGGTAATCACAAGTAGGACAACACCTGACTCCCTTACCTCGTTAACAGGTGGGCTGCATCCGAAAAAATAGTAAAAATTATGAGCGATGGATAACATATATATATGTGATTTCATGGTTTGTTGTACATTTCTATATTAGATATATTTTTATCACCCTTTTACGGATTTGATCAGGAAAATTTGATGATTATAGAATATACTTTTAAGCTATTTCAGTGCCTGTGAACTTGAAGCATTATACAGTGCTGGAATATCTTGCCCTTTTTTCATTTTTATTTTTTAATCAGCAATGTTTTAATACCAAATGTTTTAAATTTTCAAGCTAACATTTAATAAAATGCCATGTCCTAGGTTTGCCTTAATGATGAGAAGTCTGGAAAGCCAACATGAAAGAAGTACAAAGTGAGTTAATCAATGAAATGGAAGAAATTGAATTAATGTTATCAGTTGATTGCTAACATTGATTGGTAGAAAAGAATTTTTAAAATTGCAATCCATAAGAGAAATACAAAAATAGAGCCATTGGCTGCTTATCCCATCAAGTATTTCATTATTCATCATATTATTGCCTAATGACTAACATTTCAATCAATAAAGCAATGCCCATGTGGTGTCCTTTATGGTTCAGATTGTCAGAAAATTGTCTAAAGGAGATAAGATTTTCTGGATAACAACTTCTTTATTTGGAAATTCTCAATGTTTTGAAGTATATGTGTACTCATTCGTTAGAATTCAAAATTTTACTATTTGTGTCCCTTTGTGTTCTTAGGAAATAAAAAGAAATGGGTTTTAAGGTTTTGACTTTTTGTGTGTAATTTTCTTGCACAATTTAGGAAATCGAATTCAGGGATTGACTTCTGACTGAAGTAGAAAAGCTCTAGATATCATTATCAGCAGTTAAAAATTGTCACAAACTACAACCTCTACAGCCTTGCCCACCTAACCATCCTGTTGAGTCAACCTTTGTATTCCCTTAGGGGCAGTAGGACTTTTTTGGGGAAAATATATTTCTTTGAATTTCCCCAATAAACATTAGTTTAAGCCAAGTTATTTATCTTCAGAGGGTCAAACATCACCATATTCAACCCGGACATCCATAGCCATAGGAAAAATTATGAAGAAAAAAACAAAGACTGCTGGCATTCATTTTTGTGTGAACACCTTTTAATCAATTGAGGTTGGGAAATGGATTCCCATAGCTTACCTGAACATGGTACATTTGTTTTAGGAATGCTTCTTTTAAAACACTGTCTTGCAATTGGCAACATTTATTTTTGTTATCGCGAGATAATACTTTTTGTCTATAAACACGTATTACTATTCCTTTAAAAAAGATTGTCGACATTGATATAATTATAGAGGTAAGACGATGACCTTGATTTACCTGCATGAAAAGATTGCCTTCTCTCTAACATTGATAAAGAAAATAAACACCTGGTGACATAATATCTCCCTGATGTGGTCTCTGAAGCCTGTTCTCTGATCTTAAAAACTATTCTTAAAATTACTCCCCATCTTTCTAGGTAATCCCATCACATGCCTGATATGCTAAACTCTTTAGGAATACAGTTATGACATGAATAATTATTACTTTGATATAGGGCAATATTAAATATGTAACACTCTTTAATGATTATGTCACTTATGCAACCACATTTCTATATGGTTATTTTTCCTTTCAAGTATATGCAATGAATTTTGCATTCTTATGTTTAAGAAATATTTTAAATAAATATTCGTGCTACATGTGTTCGCTCAGTATGAAATGTTCAAAGATCAGTCATTTTAAAAAAAAGAAACTTTAACAAAATTTACATCATGATTTTTAATAGGCAGAGAGAGATATCTCTGTTTAGTGGTTAACATGTTTTGCAGAATCATAAAATTTTAAATTTATTTTATTAAACTACAACATCATAGTTGTTGACATTTTTGGGATGTAAACAGGAAGCAATGTTGCCTTTAAAACATGATTTTTCTTCAGTAAATTCAAATGAAATTAACATTCAAACCTTCAGCAATAAAATTGGTTTTAGCACGAGGGAGTGACATGTTTTATCTAAATAAATGGTCCAATTTATTCAAACTGAAAATGCAGAAACACTTCCCACTTGCAAAACCGGCAAACTCACACACAGAGATATGTGATTTTGGCGTCAGTTTTTGCGGAAAAAACTTCTCAGCCGCTGACCAAACAAAAAAACTGTGCAAACTTGCCATGCTGTTGTGAAACTAATTGAATACAAACCGTTGGCAAATGGAAAGTCAATGGTGTCCCCCATGTTACGTGATAAGCTGAGTATTATGAAGGATCTCGTCTCAGGTAAAGAGACAGATATTGGGACGGGGGACACACCTGTGTGTGATTGGTCTACAGGTAACTCAGGTGTTCCAACAGGTAAAACATTGACCACATGACAACATTATCATGCTTGTTTCAAAAGTACTTTTTTCAAATCTTCATCTTTTAATTTATGCAATGAAACATAAGATATGTGAGGTAGGGAAGTCATGTCCATAAAACTTAACTACTTAATGACAGTCATACAATTCATAGAATTTTTTGAGAGAACTTCATTTTAAAATTTTCAGAAACATCTTTAGTTTTAAACTGTCATTTGAAGTGAATTAGTGGAAACAAAATCTAGGCAATTGAGATGGAATAGGTACCAATTATTGACTACCCCAAATGGTTACAAATCTTATTATTATACTTGTCATATAGTGAGAGGACCGGAAAAGAACCCAATACAAGATTGGTCTTCTTACTTGTCTTAAAAGTGAAACAAGATGCTTAAGAATATAAACAACATGAGTATTTCTCATATCTTATCTTTAGTTTGATTCTAAATTACTTCATCCACACATACAGCAAAATTAGATAATTAATCTATCTTCCTAGTGATTTCCCAAACAAATTATAATTAACAAAACGAGGGTACATTAATGACATACAATAGTATAATGTCAAACTCTGGGTACAGCATTGTTCTGATAAGGATACGATCTTCAAAGCAGGAGTCAGTGAACCTGTTTGACCAACTGTCAACTTGAGTGGACGGAGATGACCTCTCAAGTGGAAGAACTGATTTTTAACTGACTTATATTTCTTGACCCTTCCAGATGATTGACAATCTGAGTAATTTTTCTTAGTTCTGAATTTTGTGTTTGCTGCACATATAGATGATGGAGATGACAACTCAGGGGGAAGAACTTATTTATGATTGACTTGTAATTATAATACATCCATCTAATATTTCATTAGTTTTCTATTATTTGTTTGAGCTATGCATATAGTTGATGGAGATGAGAGAACTCAGGGGGAGAACTAATGTATGATTGACTTGTAATTATAACACATCCATCTAATATTTCATTAGTTTTGAATTCTTTGTTTGAGCTATGCATATAGATGATGGAGATGACAACTCAGTGGGAAGAACTAATTTATGATTGACTTATATTTCTTGACTGTTCCACATGACTGAGAATCTGGATAATTTGGGTCTTTCTTCTGATATCTTGCTTCGTAACGGTTATGACAACTACTAGATTAACTGGTTTATATTCCTTTTTATGTTGAGAGCAACATCAATTGGAACTCATGGAAAGTGAAGACTTCCATGGGAACTATCGGAAACCTGATGCTCTATTCTAGTCAATAATTGTAAGAAATGTACATCCTTATTTTACCGGGCATGAGCATAAATATAGTCTTGCATTGTGATGTTGTAGAAGATAGGTGCCTTTAATACAGTCTAGGTCCTCATACAGCAAGTCTATATTGACTGCATATGAAATGAAGAGCCGAAGAAAAGAATATTATAAATGAAGGAACTGTAAATTATTAAGATATTTCATAGACTAAATTTTTGTGGAGCATAAGTAGTTGGATTGTCAGTCATGTTATTTCTAACTCCTAGGAAATGAATTTTGATGTAAAAGTGCCCTTAAGGCATCAATGAAGAAGACTTTTCTATTGAGACAATTTTACCTTGATGTAAAACTCTATGTCCTTACAGAACTGATCAGTTTTCTGCAACAATATCCAAAGTTAGGTGAAGTGACTTGGGGTTTAATGCTGTTATATCGTGAAACCTGCAAGCATTAGCTGGATCTAGCATACCATGGGTGGTAATTCGCTGATATTCAGTGTAGTATTGCAGCCAAACCTTACTGCCTGTAGAAAAGTTCTCTACTGCAGACAATGTTGCCGAGCCCCTGGCGGAATTAAAACCCCAGACCTCTTGACCTGAAGCTGAATGCGCTAACCACTGCACTATCCCAACCCCAAACAATGTCCAAGCCAAAGTATGTATTTGTTCTGTTAGCTTTATGAACATTCGTTTTTGTATTCTTGAGACTTTTCATTACCATAACCTTGAAGTGAAACTAAATCAAAACATTATCATAATTGACAATGACCTGACTCATAAGACATATCCATCATGACTGACTGGACTTGTGGACATTTAAGTGACCATTACCATCAGACTTCAAGTGGCTGGTCAAGGGGCAAGGTAAACATATAACTTTGGGTCCTTACAACTGACTGGACTAATAGCCATTGCTTTTGCCACCAGATCAACTTTCAAGTGGTTGGTCAGGAGAGCAGGAGTTATCTGTGAACACCTGTACTTCAAGCTTCAAGATGTTCCCTGTATCTTCATCGTAGCTGTAGGATTTATAACTTAGTCAGGGTTTTAAGAGGCTCTACATCAGTTTGTTGAGTCACGTATACGAAATTTTATGAATGATGTCAAAGTATGTTGCAAATTATCTTTCATGAATTTTTGATATTGTGAGTTTCACAAACTACTAACACCCAAGGGTATTGAATGTTGCTGAAAACTTATCATTTTGATGCTTATGAGATCAGTGTGGTGAAAATATAAAGGTACAAGGTCAAGATTCTGACCAGACAACGGTGCGGGTCAATTAGTCAAAGGTAATTTTGGAACTTTATCTAAAGACAGAAGGAAATAGAATATACAAGTCGGAGTTGATAGTGTTTGAAAAGTTGAATAAGTAGTATTCATGTAATTCATGTGATTACATTTCGACTCATACATATGGATATATTTGACCTTCATTGAAAACTGAATTTGGCATTTTTCAATGAATAAGTGAGATATATTTCAAATTAATATCATTATTATTTGTTTTTTTTGGATAGGTATGAAATCTAAAAAAGATACCATGAAATCAGGGAATATCATATGTATAAAACAGTGCTTGTCTTACCCCAGAATATTTATTTGCGAGTGTGTGTATGTATCTTGTTATTATCAAAAAATACTTAAAATACTTTTAATCCTAAGACTATATACTATTGAGGAGGTAGCCCTAGATCTGCGATTTTTACACTATTATACAGTTTACCAATTGTAATATAGACAGTTATTACAGTTTAAAGCTCTTATAATGATTGATTCAAAATCATATCTAACCAATTGTAAGTTTTCTCTGTACTTATATAGGAACTGACAGAGCAGTTTGAATTGGTAGATTGTTAGCTCATCATTAAATAGATTAAATTTTGTGTCCTGACCTCAGTCTCTTTGCATCTTTTTCACCTTCTATCTCACCCCTCACTACCTCTGTCTCACTCCCTCTATCTCACCCCTCACTACCTCTGTCTCTGTCCCTCTTTCTCACCCCTCACTACCTCTGCCTCTGTCCCTCTTTCTCACCCCTCACTACCTCTGCCTCTGTCCCTCTATCTCACCTCTCACTACCTCTGTCTCTGTCCCTCTTTCTCACACCTCACTACCTCTGTCTCTGTCCCTCTATCTCACACCTCACTACCTCTATCTCTCCCCCTCTTTCTCACACCTCACTACCTGTCTCGCTCCCTCTATCTCACCCCTCACTACCTCTGTCTCTGTTCCTCTATCTCAACCCTCACTAACTCTGTCTCTGTCCCTCTATCTCACCCCTCACTACCTCTGTCCCTCTGTCCCTCTTTCTCTTTTCTCACTACCTCTGTATCTCTCTCTCCCTCTTTCTCTTTTCTCACTACCTCTGTCCCTCTCTCTCCCTCTTTCTCTCTTCTCAGTACCTCCATATCTTTCTCTCCCTCTTTCTCTTTTCTCACTACCTCTGTATCTCTCTCTCCCTCTTTCTCTTTTCTCACTACCTCTGTATCTCTCTCTCCCTCTTTCTCTTTTCTCACTACCTCTGTATCTCTGCCTAAACTCTCACTCAACTGTCTCTCCGCTTCACTGTCTTTTTGTCACTCCTCAGTCCTCTAACTTCCTCTATCTCTACTCTTACACTCTCATTCTCTTCATCACCTGTCTCTCCCCTTCACTGTCTTTTTCTCACTCCTCTGTCTCTGTCCCTCTATCTTTCCCCTCGATCACTACCTCTGTTTTTGTCCATCTGTCTCTCAATCTATCTCTCACCTCTCTGTCTCTGTCAACTGTCTCTCCCCTCTCTGTGTCTCTCTGTCTCTCCCCTCTCTGTCTCTATTCCTCTATCTCTCCCCTCACTGCCTCTGTGTCTGTCCTTCTATCTCTCCCTCTCTCTGTCTGTCCCCTCACTGCCTCTGTCACTGTCTCTCTATCTCTCCCCTCTCTGTCAACTGTCCTTTTCTCACTCCCCAGTCTTCACTCTCACTCCCTCTATCTCCCCAATAATTTCCCCTCTGATTATTCTGCTGTCTTTGTCTCTCTATCTTTCCCCTCACTACCTCTGTTTTTTCATCTGTCTCTCCATCTATCTCTCCCCTCTCTGTCTCTGTTCCTCTATCTTCCCTCGCTACTCTGTCTCTCTCCCCTATCTCTCCCCTCTCTGTCTCTGTTCCTCTATCTCTCCCCTTTCTGTCTATGTCCCTTTGTCTCTCATTCTATCTCTCCCCTCACTGCCTCTGTTTCTGTCCCTCTATCTCTCCCCTCACTACCTCTGTCCCTGTCCCTCTATCTCTTCCTTTACTGACTATCTCTGTCCCCTATTTCTTCCTCTATCTCTCCCTTCACTACCTCTGTCTCTCTGCCCAATCTCACTGGCTACAGCCTACTAGTGGTCACAGCCCACAAGCGGTAGGCTTACACCACACTCGCTAGCTCAGCGTTAACAGGCTGTCACAGACATGATCTTCTCCACTGCTATTGTGACTCTGCTCTTGGTTTCGGTGAGTGATCACTGCATTTCATTTTGAAATTAGTTTTGAAGCTTTATTTCACCTAATGCACATATGCTAAAAGAAATTAGGATATTACTGATTGCTTTTCAGTTTCTATTTTTTGTGACCTGGAATTTTTTTTTTAAAGTACCTGGATTTTTTGGGGGGATAGAAACATGTTTGAGACTTCTGAATTATTTACCTTTTCGAATTCTGATATTTCAATTTGAAAAAAAATATGTAGGAGATTACATTTTTATTTGAAAAAAATTATTAAAATTTTTTTTAGATGCTTTTATCATGACATTAAGACATAAACTACCTGATTGCTGTAAATAACTTACTTTACGTACATAACTCATTGTATTGCAAATATAAGCTATTCTTCATATGTATTATTGCATAGTCATGGTATAGTATGGTATGCTATGGTGTAGATTGCAATGTATTCTGCAGATCAATGTACATATGTCATTTTGATTAGTTAATTACATAGTATTTAATTGAAGGGTTCGAAAAGTGAAGAGGATATTATTTCTGGATAATGACTTCTTTATTGTGATCATACATGATGTTTGAGAGAAACCAACGAATGAATAACCTTATTCTAAAAAATGTTTCATATAAAGTTGCTAATCAGAAACATTGGTATCTTTAAAATTACCAAGATCAACATAAAATGTCATAATAATTTCATACTATTATCATTTCCGTATTTCCTGACATCATTACATTTCCATGTTTGTCTTGAACAAATAGCCAAGCTTCCTTAACTTAAAGTCTCTAGCAAGAATACACCGCAAAAACACTAGGGTAGCTATTAATGTCACAAATGTCGATTTAAGCCTTCAATGTTTGACGTTGACAATGTAATGTTGGAAATCAAAGATGTAATATTCTTCCTGTTTCTCCTTGATGAAACAAAACATTAGCGTTGTGACTGACCTCCTTTCAGCCATCTAAACACATATTTATCAAGTCAGAGTCATATTTGACTTAAGGGTTTCTCTTGCTTTGATGTAAGCTGCCTAAATAGACCAACATTCAACATGTCAATGATGCTCCTATGGTGACTTCTACAGCTTTAAATGGAAGTTATGATGGATGTTCAACATAATATAGTGATTACTCCTTTAGCAACAGAATAATTCTTTTGATAGAAACATATTTTAGAAGAGATGTAATTTTTATTTTGTTTGTTTGTTTTTTTTAATTTGAACTTTTGTTGCAAATATAATGCTATGTTTGTAATAGGCTTTTTATTTCAATTTATATCATTTCTGAAAATCATAAATTAAATTCTTTTTTGTGCAGTGATTGACTTTTGTAAGGTTTTTTTTAACCTCTCAAAAAGGGGGTTTATCCTAAGGGTTTACACTCGCCATACATATATACATCTTTATAAAATATGTTTAAAAGAGGGGGGGTTGGGGGAGGGTTCAATCCCTATGAAACTTTTGCACCTCACTCCTAGGTTTACTACTATTGTGTTTTGTCATTCAATAGTGTAAAATGTTGGTTGAAAGTGGTCAGTTACACATAGTTCATGCATTTTCATCATAAGGCTTCCGAGAAAATGATTCTGCACTCTATGTGCAATGTAATTAATATTTATAAACAATATATGAAATTTTAAAATACCACATTCCCATAGAATCTATTAATTCACTACACATTACCAGTAAACTTAGAATTATTATTTAGATGATTTTGAAAAGACATTAAAGATGAAATTGTAATTGTATTTTAGTGTCATCTGAAAGCAATTGTCTCTTAAGGTTAAGAGACAATCAATAAAACAGTAAAGCTTGCATTCAACTTCAAAACAAAATTGTATTGAATTACTATGAAAATTGAATTACAATATGTATCAAGAATGTAGACTGTTCCAAATAACTTTATGACATTAAGCAAATAGGAAGTTTCTCTGAATGGCTAATGCTTATATATAAGTAATGTCTACACTTAATCATGAAGTAATGATTTTTATCTTAAGCTAAAAATCTATATTAAGTAGAAGAATTTTATAGTTTATATCATCTAAATTCTGCAACCTTGAATGTCATTGTTGGCAAAAATAGAAGTTTATAAAAGAATGAAAAACTGTTGAATAATGTCAAACAATGTGAATATTTTCTTACATTTGTGTCAGTATGAAATTGAAATTCACCTACTTTCCTCAATAAAACATTGTCAGACTAATAAGAACACCAGGAAATTCAACTCACATGCAAACATGGAGAGAAAAAATGTGTTTCAACATTGTTCACATTCTTGATTCTAATTATCATATGTTTGGAACTGCACAAGATTCAGGCACAATGATAGCAGCAAATCTCTCTGTCTGGCGATGTATTTTTACTCTAACAAGTTGAGTTTCATTCACATCAACATCAAAATAGCTGAGAAGGATAAACAATTTAAACTGATTCAGAAAGCAAATATTTGATGTGGAAGCTATCCCAGGTGTTAGGCAGCAGACAAGCTTTGTTTCCTTCATTTACCTGAATGATTGATTTCATTGAATTTGAAAATGTTTGTAGATGTTGTGAAGATCTGAATTGGAATTGGCTTTAATCATATAAGTAAAAAAATGATTAATATCATATCACATTATATTGATGGAAATGGAAAAATTATATATCAAAAAGGTATTGTTATGTTTGGGCTCTCATATGTGATTGATATGTTTCCATGAAGAATTGTTACTTTCTGGGAAACATTCGGTGGTTTAATAGCTGACATCAGTGAAGCATTGTTGCTTTTTGATAATACTCAGTGGTTGACATATCTATAAAGCATTGTTACCTTTACATAACATTTTGTTTTTGACTTATGTTAATGAAGCATTGTTACGTTTGGGGTAACATCTGATCTCTGGCTGATATTTATGAAGCATTATCTTTTGGGATAACGCTCAGTGGTTGACATAATTATATTATGAAAGCATTGTTATCTTTGAGATCACATTCTGTGATGTATTGATATCTGTGAAGCTGTGATACAGTGGCAGATCTGGAGATGGGGGATGTTTGAAAGTATAAAGGGGTTCCTCAGAGTGACCCCCAGCCTTTCCAAAAGGTGAACCTTCCCCCTTTCAAAATTCCTGGATCCACTACTGCCATTGTTTCTCTGAGGAAAACATTCACTAGTTGACTGATATCTATGAAGCATTGTCATTTTTGGGATAACACTGAGTGGTTGACTCATATCAATGAAGCGTTGTCACTTTTGGGATAACACCCAGCAGTTGACTGATATCTATGAAGCATTGTCATTTTTGGGATAACACCCAGCGGTTGACTGATATCTATGAAGCATTGTCACTTTTGGTAAAATACTTGGTGGTTGACTGATATCTATGAAGCCTTGTTATATTTTAGGTCACATGGGGTGATTAGTTGACAAATGTCCATTTCATCGGATTCGTATGTTGATAATTTACATGTAATATTTATGTTTTTTCTAAATATTTGTATTTTTCATACATTTTCATCGTGATCTAATATAATGTATTTTACTGAAGTAAATTCTGAGCCAACTTTTTTTGTTACTTTTAAAGATTCTATCACTGGGTAAAATGTTTGTGATTGACATCATTACTCATTCTGTTAGTTTTTGCTTTCCATGTATTTCCTGTTTCCCACTGTGATCCATGAATGAACCATGCAATAATGAATACATGAGACAGTTATTGTAGCCTGTATTCATTGTTTCTTTTTCTGTCTCCAGATATTTCTCCAATTCCTTATGTGCAGGATGAATTATTTAATTTAGTTTATGACAAAAAGGTATTATTTTGTTGTAAATTATAATCTTATTTATTTCTAATGATGAGAGTAAATTTCCATTGCATCTTAAAACCTTCCAGCTGTTCTTTAAAACAAAGCTCTATTATAGTTTCATTTACCTGTCAAACTATTTAAGCTACGATAATAAACAATAAATATATTTAAATAGTCTGTAGTGTTGAATTGTGGGCTGCTTAATAGACGTGTTGTCTGGGAATGGATGGTTATGGCATGCACTGCAAACACGACCTAAAGATAGGGTCGCCTTTTTCACATCATTTGAGTGATTTTTGCAACAAAAATATTGCTGATGACTCATGGTGTCATAAAAAAACTTTTTTCACATAAACAAGCACCTGTTTCTTAGCTTGTGATAAACATGTGCCTGGAGTTTAACCACAGCCTATACGGGTAAAAAGTAAACCTATAATGAGAGTGCATGTAATACACACACAAGAATATCAACTGCTAATTGGTATTGGATAAGCCTTATTTTCAGGTAAAGGATGTATTTATTAAAGTCCTTTATGATTGTGTTTTATTAGCCTCTAAATATTTTCAACAAGATTTTTTTGGAATAATTGCACACCATATCATACAAAATTGCATATTAAGTACCTGTTTTGTATTCATTATAAAGGAAATCATATGTGAATAAACAGATAAAGATAAATTAACCTTTTATTTATTATGAAAGAACCAAATTGATAAAAGAGTCAGTAGATATAGATATTAAATTGTTTCAAGATGACCTATTTTTATCTTTGATCATCATGCAGATTTCATATGCCTAGTTCAAAGAAGACAATTGAAAGAAACATTCTTTTCATTGAAGAGAAAATTTAGAAATCTTCTTGAATGAAACCATTCAATGTGCTTGTTGATATTGTACTGATATAGATACTGACAGTAAAATCCTAACAACAATTGTCATGATATTGGTTTTCTCCATAATGGGTCTGAGATACCATACCATTCTTCATCATCCATTCAGCCCTTGACTTCTTATGTGTCATTGACAGGGCTTGTCTACCAGTTAACAGGGGAACCTCTATATCTCTTACCTTTAAGTGTCATATTAGATGACAGACTGCTCAAGTGTGGTATGTAAATGGTTTGAGCAAAACAACATGAGCAGAGTAGTAAACAAGGTATTTTTCTTGCATTTTGACATGTAATTAAAGTGTCAAATATCACCTTTGATACTTTTCTTTTTCTTTTTAAACTAAAGTATTTGTGCTGAAGCATATTGAAACTAATTAAATGACTCCATTGGCTAGACACATTTTGAGTGTCTAATGGGATACCTTTTGAAACCCTAAATTATTATCTCAATCATCAGGGAATATAAACAAGCTTCTTTATCTGTCTTCATCATAATTATCATCATCATCAGCAGCAGCAGCAGCAGTAGCAGCCGCAGCATCAGTTGCTGGAGTGCATAAAAATAATCTTCCTTGTATACATCATCATTATCATTATCATTATCCATAGTTTCATTGTCCATATCATCATCATCATCATCATCATCATACTCATCATCATCATCATTATTATTTTTATTATTATTATTATTATTATTTTTATTATTATTATTATTGTAATAATAATTATTGTAATTGTCATCATTAGTGTAATCATTATCATCACCCATAGTATCATTGTCCATACCGCTATCATAATCGTTATCATCATCACCATCATAACCACCATCATCATCACCCATACTTTCCTTGTCCATACTACCATCATCATCATCATCAACATCATTATCATCACCCATAGTATCATTGTCCATACCATCATAATAATCATCATCACCACCAACGTCATCATCACCCATAGTATCATTGTCCATAACAACCATCTTCAAAATGAGGAGCAATATTGGTGTCATTAATGTCATAATTTTGAATAATTGATTATTATTTTGATAACTCTTCACATTACACAAACTACAAATAAACACCTGACCACAAATTTCAAAGTGATTCATGTTCAGCTTGTGTGAATGTTTTTATCACTGGATAGCTATGTCAGATAAAAGACAACAGAGGAATTTCATCTATTTTTCACCTGGTCAGTTTCTTGACCCACAGAACCAGTGACCACTCAAATATCCCAACCTTTCATGAAATCACCACTCTTCTGTTTACAGAGGAAATGTCATGTGTGTTTATTTTTTTGTGAATGACTATAGCTTATGTATCGTCCTTTCAAATTTTCTTGTTTTATTAATAAATAATTTTTGAGAAGATTCTATGTAGATAAGATGAAAGTATCATTTCGAACATCCAAAAATTATGTTTTCATTCATAGATTTTTTAAATGGAATAAAGTGTTAATGTCACATAGATATCAATTTTAAGTGTTCAGAATACAGTTTGTTTGAAGTAGTAATTTCATAGCAAAACATGTGTTTTTGAAATTAACATCTATTCCAATGTAGTGGTGGAATTCAAGACCGTCATGTAGTAGAAACGTAAAGGATTGCATGGATTTTCTATCAAATAGTTGGTATATATAAGTATTAACTTGTAATCAATAGATAAGCAGTATGATTAAAATACTTATACATTACAATTAGTTTTGGATAAAAGCGACATGAGGGTTTATGTGGATATAGAGTGAGACACTGCAGCTTTAGAGGATTTCTAAACTTATCTATCTCAAGCAGACAAATTAGTCTACAAATCTATTTCTATCTCAGTTGAGATATCACATGCTGTTTGCCTGACAACTGCCCATGTACAATATAAAAAATCGGAATAATTTTTATTTTCATCTGATGATGCAACATTATTTTTCAAACACTAAGTATTTTTAGGAATTATATGTTATTTATGTATGAAAAGAGAAAAAATTATCCATGAAATGGCATATAATGTCGATATTTACTTTCATGAGTTTTAATATTTGATAAAAGTTTAACATTTGTTTGATGTCAAATACTCTGGAAGCTTCTATGCTCAAAGAATCAAACACGAGAAAAACTATTTGATTTACCTTAGTAAAAAAATGTAAAACATAAAAATTTAAAAAAAATTTTTCTTTTAGGATATATGATTTTAACATATTAAATCTTGAAGATGATCTTACATGAATCGCTGGTAAGTGTAAAATCATGTTTTCCATCTTTTTGAAGTGGAAGTTTTGGGATCTTTAATGCAATTTGATTTGATTTCCAACCTGTTTGTTTACTCAAATGTGTAAGGTAAGCTAAAATTTCAAAAGGTATAATCTCATATTTATGAAAATAGAATATTTTCTTTTTTCAAGGGCCTCGTTTACATAGTTCTCATTAAAAAATGAATAAAATGCTAAGAATTTAACATACTTTTCGAAAATAGCATTCTGTGTATTAAGAATTGGTGAATGTGAGTGACAAACAAAATGGTTATGAAGGTGATGTGCAGAGCTTTGTGTTAAGTGCCAGTAGGGCAAAAATGTTGAGTGAAAGTGAAAAGAAAAGCTGTAAAACTATTTTTCCAATGCCAAGCCACTGTTATGCTAACTTACAAAACGAACTATAAAGACTTCACCTGAAGTTTTAATTCTCATTTCAATAACTATTTCAATGAAATATGATAGTTTTTGGTTGTAAGGGACGATGCAATATTCTGATTATTTAAAAACAGATCTTGAATGAAATTGGGGTAACTATAGGGCTCAGACGTGTATTAAAAATCAGACCAGAGTACCCAAGGTGTAGTACCCAACCCTACTCGAGTACCCGAAAAAACACATGGTTATAACTATTCAACACTTTACAATCTGAAATCACATTTGCAACCGTCCCTTTAACAAATCTTATTTGAATATTACAGAATGCAGATCAAAGCTTTTCAAAAGCAATGTGAACAATTTCATAACTGTGAAATAAATATTCTATCAACATCAAGAAATTGTTTTTTTTAAAGCCTCTTATGATTAACATGAGACATATATCGATTGAAGTAGAAATTTATATTTTCACGAGTGGCGTAGCCACGAGTGTAAATATATGATTTTCTACTTCACGAGATGAGATATTCATGGTATTCGACGAGAAATGTCAAATGTTCTATTTATTATGTTTCCCAAAACCCCGTAAACGACCTTAACTTTATGAATAGAGAAGCTAAAACGCTTCGCTAGCGCGGCAGTTGCATGACGTCATTCAATTGTTTCATGACGTCACAGACGACGTCATATGATTGTTGCATCATTTCACTGAGTAGAATATCATTTTTATTTCACTCAGTGAAAATACGAGTTTTATTTTCACCGATAAATGGCATATTTCACCGTTCGAAATATAATAAATTTTGCATTTGTTGTATGAATGTCTAATTTCTTGACAATCTTATGTTTCCCTCCTTCAAATATTAGAATTATATCATATACTTTGGCGTGTGTCTAAAGTTGATGTTTGCCACCCCCGTTTAATAATGAATATGTTTGCAGTTAGGCAACAATGTGAGGAAATTTGAACAAATGTTCCAATAATTTTTTAGAAGATTTCAGAATTTTTTTATCTATCTGAATATGTAATATATACCTTGCATCCAGAATCCTGTATGAGATTTAGTTAATAATTATATTATGTTTTACCAGGGGGAAACGATATTGAAATGAACAAAACTGATTTATTACATAATAATTATTTAGTATTGACTTTTTCAAATATGGTTCTTTCAAAGATTTGTTAGTTGTTTGTCTGGAACAGAAAGTAAAGATTATTAGAATAGATGAAGTTACTAATATGATTTTACAGCTGCATCCTCCGTAAAAAATGGGGGAATGTCCTTGTGCAGCAGTGGTTCACCTTGTACAGAGTACCTTAATGTGTGATAAGTCTATATATGACCATCCATTTATAATAATGATAAGTAGTTTTTTTGTTTAGATGAAAGTTATCACCATCAGTTGGGTACCCTTGAATTTGGACTCGGGTACCCGCAGAGCCCTAGGTGACAAATGACCTAATTACTAGACTATTGTGACCGACAATTGCAATTGCTATTGTAATAGTTTTGATCCAAACAAAAATCTATTTCAGTTGTGATTTTCTAAAATTTTTATATGATGAAACTGTCCTTAATCATTTTACATTGTTGCAACCTCTATTAAAGAACTTTCTCATCTTGAACATTGAAAAAATGAAAGGAATTCGAATAAACTTGCTCGAATACTTGTAGAAGTCACCATATATATAACTAATACAGGAAAAATAAAACTTTTGATTCTATTGATAGTTTACCTTACTATCAATTTATCGGTAGTGTTTTGATGTTACCTATTAATAGAGTACTATTGCAAAGATGACTATTGCGATGCATCGATAGTTGAATATATTGTTACTCCCCTAGAATGAAACAATTTTCAGGTCAAGTGCAGTTTTATCCACAAAGTTAGATGTACGTCATATGTCTTGTTTAGAGGCTTGAAATTTGTGACAAATAAATTCAACAGGATATGAACAGACTTGATTGTGTTATTATTCTCGAGGCATATGCATTTACTGTGTAGGCTACTGATGTTGCTGTCGTTGAATATGTTTGTTTTAGCAAGTTTAGACAATTTTTGGGGTAACTATTAAGTTATAAAAAATTCTGTTTTTTAGATACTGAAATTGGATATTGCATTAGGAACAACCAACGATGATGGTGACTGAATTGTTCAGGACTGTAACATAATCTGTTAGATCAAATGTTTTTGCACAATTTTTAGGGGTTTGTCAGGTTTCTCTGTTCCAACATTGTGACAGGGTGTGATGATTCTGTTAATATCACCACAACTTAATCTTAAAACTTTTGAAGAGAAAATATTTGCCTTCAAGGCAAATGTGTACTGATTTCTTTTTTAGACTGAATAGAGTCTTGTGTAGTCTTGCTCCATGACTGTATATTTAAAAAGCCTTAGATACAGTCAAGGTCTTTCTTCAGCATGTTTTGATTTTCATGATATTCAAGAATTCCCTGATCAAGATACTCAATTGGAGAAAATGTACTTTATCTCAAATGGTCATGGATTCCTTCAACTGAGAAGTTGAAAATAATGTTTAATTATGCAATCTCTTTATTAAAGATTTATTAAGATTAAGCATGATTGGTCAATTGAATTGCCATAGATACATTTGCTAATTGAGTTGATGTTCATGTTCTCTGTTATCAATAAAAGCTTTCAAGGTAATACTATCAGGAACGATAAAAATTACTTTGTTTTCTTAAACATTGTTCATTTTTCTGGTCAATGTCAGAACTTTAAGACTTTAGTCATCCTGCTTACTAATAAAAAATTACACTGAGGTTTGATACAGCAAATAATAGTTAAATAAAAAATGCAAATGTTTTACATCTTTTGTGATTAATTTCTTAAATCATGAATTCATCTTTGGTTTAAGTTTATGTAATGATAAAATGGAAGTTAAGCAAATGAATCTAAGCTGTTAACTGAATTACAAATGCTATGTTATGCATACTATAGAATTCCTAAGAACAGCAAGCTTTTCGAGTTTATGCCATTTCTAAATTCCCTTCAAAGCAGTTCTGCTATATGAATGTGTAGGACTAGAGATAGCACCATACATGGCATATTACCCGATTTCGGCGGGTTTACCCGATTTCAGGCCGCCTAACCGCGTACCCGATCGGGTATGGAAAAAACCCGATTTTAAGAGAAGTGCTAAGAATTATTTTTCTGAGGCTTTCTTACCTATTCTAAATCTTCGATTTGATAAAATTTCAAACATATCAATAGTTTTTAGTCAAAATTAAAACAAATATTTGTCAGAAATACGATCGCAAGAGCATGTTGTTATTGAACACCGGTGATTCGAGAATTAATTATCGAGTAGTTTTTTTTTCTATAGGATAGCTGGAGCTCGATGAATTCCGTTTAAGTTAATGATAAGATATTACAATATCATTATGATAGACTATTAAAGATCGACAACATACCTCTTAAACTACAAAAGATTTAATAATCGCACAAATTACCGAAAATGAACGTTGAAGTCGTGAACATTATCTTACAGGAGCTATGAAAAGGAAACACCGTTTGGAAAATCAATGCCTTTTCTTAACGACAAATAACATTGAAATTATTCTCTCGTGTCCATTATTTTCTTTACGATTGTCTTTCTTCGAGTAATATATGAATAAATAAAAGTATTTATTGTATGTTTCATTATTTTAATAAAATACGAATTACTGCTAATCAGATTATGGTTTATTTAAACATTGTATGTTGTATCGGTAATATATTGCCATGAAATTATCACGACCACGTGTTTCGACCAACTCGTAAAATTTACTTCGGCAGTCCGGAGTCGTATTTTCGTACATAGTTTTAGAAACACGATCTTATTCTGTTTTAGGAAGAATATTTGTAAACAAAACATATTATCGATGTTTTAATGAGGCAAGTACGATTAAACTATTTGAAATTTCGGTTAAATTTACGTGGAGTAAACGCCCTCATTCATTCAAGCACTGTCAATAAACCACCGTTCATCAACACTTCTATTATTGCAAGAAGTGCATTTGTAAACATGCAACGTCCTCTCATCGATCCGTAAATAATTATAAACGATCTGTAATTTTTCAATTTCAATGTGACGATCACAGAGTTGGACTTTTCTAAATAACCCTAAATAATAATAAAATCACCCTAAAAACCCCCATTGAGAAGGGAAAACCCCCATTTCAGACCCTAAAAACCCCCATTGAGAAGGAAAAACCCCCATTTCAGTCCCTAAAAACCCCCATCGCCTCTGTTGGATTATGCCATGTATGTAGCACACATATATATATATTGAAAGCATGTGCTTCAATGTAGCATCTTTTGAACAGAGGTTATGAGTAGGGAGTGTTTGACATGTCTTACTTTTACCATTAGAAGTAAAATTTCAATTTATAAAAATGGTATCAAAGTGTTACTACATGATAGTTTGAATTAAACTTTATGGGACATGGATGTTTCATTTCATAATGAGTTGTATACCCTGTAGGTAAACCTTCCATAGTGTTGTGCTTGTCAACCTGTGTTTACCTGCAATTCATTATAAATCTTTCACACAGTTGATACATTGTTTGGTTTTTAAAAATACATAGGTATTAAATCATTTTTTGACATGTACAGTTGGTTACAAAACTATCTTCACATCAGTTTTATCAACCACCCTATATAGTTTACAGTGAAGTTACTATTTGAATTTGATTTGAACAAATATCTCTTTTTATCAAATTTGAACAAGGATCTTTCTGTCAGCATACCGTATTTGACACATTACATGCCATGGTTGCTTACAAATTAGGGACATGGGGACTAAATTTTATGATTTGTATTAATTTCACTTTTAAAATATAATGAAACATCTTTCAGACATCTTGTAGTTCAAAGGTTTATCATGTTAGGTATATCTAGAGGGGGTGGGGGTTGGGGAGGACCTATTTTTTTTCAATCTAGAAGGTGTTAGGGGGCGCTTATCAAGAGCGGGTTCTTATTAGGTTGAATACTGTAATGATTTGTAACTACTGGAAAAGAATGATCAAAGATTTTTGTAATGATTTTTCTGTTGGTCCTGTTGCCCCATAGTCTGATTAAAATCAACTCTCTTCCGAGGAATAAAATGTTAAAATATTGACTCTATTGGGATTCAAACTCCTTCCACTACCACTTCAACTTCCTCTCCACTACGGTCTAAAAACAGATTATAAAGGCACATGTTCCTCTAACAGTTTAGTATGATTTAGTTTTAGAAAAAAACTATTCATTAGCAGAACAATCTCAACACGGAATTGAAAAAGAAGGATGGTGGAAATCATGTAGAATGAATGGTAAGGAGATTTACTTGTCCCTTGTTGCTAACATTGAAGTCTTTTGCCAGAGGCCTTGCGAATTGCTAGTTGTGCTGTTGCCAGACCTTTGTGGAGAGGAAATACCCAGAGGGAATGAGTTTGTGTCCTGGTAGTCAATAATTTGAAACTTTTATCCCTTAGACAGGTTCGATTTTAAAAAGATTGTGTCCTGCCTGTCATGTGAAATTGTATAATGATGTGATTTTGGAACAACTCTTCAAATTGTTATGAAATGGCATCCAAATAACTAATTCAATCATTTAAGGGTGAAACCCTCTTTCCAAATGGTTAACCTTTCTAAAGCCCCTTCAAATTTCCTGGATCCGCCACTGTCTTAACGGTATAAGGACCAACAAAATGTTAGAAGGTCTTATTTATTGCCACTAACACTTACACAATGCCACTCTCACAGCTCACATCCATTTTCTATCCGAATCACTATTAATGACCTCTGTCCTGCAGGATGTTGGATGTGATGGCATCGCAGGGTCGGGTACCACTGTGGATCAATGTGGTATCTGTGGAGGAGGAGGCAAGTCCTGTCGCATCATCTCAGGTATATTCACACGGCGCCACCTGGATAAATACGGCTACAACCTCATTACCACCATACCGTCAGGGGCGTGCAACATCAACATCACTGAACTGTCAAAGAGCAGGAACTACCTCGGTGAGTTAGTCATTTTTCATTACTGAATTCCCAAAGAGTAGAAACTACAACAGTAAGTTGCTCTCCAACTCACCAAAGCAAGGCATAATGTGTTAATTTGTGCAAGTATATGTCATTGTCCTTTGCTGCCTTACACTAAAATTCACTAAACTCTCCAAGAGCAGGAACTAAGTTAGTCATTTGTCATTACTGAATCCTCAAACTAAGAAACTTCATCAGTAAATTGCACTCAGGCTTCCTTCAGCAAGGCATAAACTGTGCAAGTATCTTTCACCAGCTGTTTTAAGTCTTTCACTAAATTCTCCAAGAGTAGGAAGCACCTTGATGAGTTAGTCATTTTGCCATATCTGAATTCTTAAAGAGTAGAAAGTACATATAACATCAGTATGTTGCTCTCCAACTTCCAAAAGCAAGGCAATTCTAATTCTTTTTACAAGGTTAAATAGGTGTACAAGTTAACCTTATATATTTATCATTAATTTTGTTATTACTTATAGAAGGTAAATGTAATCAAAAAGGATCTGTTATTAACTAATTATTTGAGGGAGAACAATTTGTTGTGTGTAATCCTAATGTCAGTATTCATACAGTGCCAATAATAGCGATATCTCATAGCTCATAGAATTGTCTGAGACATTCTTCAGAAAGTGTCCAATCCTTGGGGAAGCATATTGGCATTCCTGGAATGAACTGTTTTACTAAAATATCTAAATTAAAAGTCTTCTCAAGTAATCACCTGTGACATGTGTCAAGGAAGAATAAAAAATCACTTAACGAGTAAATGCTGACCATCAAAGGTTTACCTGGGCCAATACATTGTTTATCAACAGGTGCTTACGAGGTTGTCACTTTCAGGTAGACTTCATTGAATTATCATACCACCTGGTATCAAGAATGTTCATTAGCAAGATGTGGACACTTGGCATTAGACTTGTGGTTTACCTGGGGATTCACCTGGCCAACATAAACATCAATGAATTCCTCACTACTGATAAATAAACAGGTCAAATGTCAAAGGCCAGGTCAGGCAAATAGGTATATATATGAATATATATTAACCTTTTATTAAGATCAAAGAAAACCCATATATCTGTAAATATTTTTTCTAAATTACTTTTTTTCAAATGTTTCAATCTTACCAGTTCTATATTTTATGTAATGATCATTGATATACCAGTATTAATGTGGTTTTTCTTTTAAAAAAGACATTTGAATTTGAGATTTTTTTTTCAATTTTATAACTAATTGATTGACTTTGATTTCATTGAATTTTGTTTAATTACCTTGAACTACTTTCTTATCTAAAGATTATGTCCTTTCTTCCAATTTATTAAATTTTGATAACTTATTTCATACTTCTGTTTCTGTTGGTTGAAACACCATGACAATGAAATTTAAAATGAGCAATAGCAAAGTTTCATTGATCATATTCTAGGTATGTCACTTCCTGTTTGTCATCTAAACAAACCTCATCTAAATGCTGAAAACTGAAATGATGATACATACACAGGAAAATGCCATCGTTTTTATGCCAATATAAAGTTTATCATCATATAAGTCAAATTTTTTATTCTTATTAATCTTTTTTGTAATCACCTAAAGCCTAGTAACTTTGAAAACATAGTTAATAGTTTTTGCTTTGTTTTACAACATTTTTTCAAATATAGTACCTGGTCAATGTATTTTCATAAAGTTTAGATTTGTCTGAAATAAGGCCAAGACTGTATTTACGTCTCCTATTTTAACACATTAATGGAACAAGACCAGGTTTTACTATTGTTACCATTTTCCTTGTTATACCATAATTAATCCCTTAATTTGAATATGCCAGCACAGTCTTTCCAGCACCTTCGTACACCCTGCAGTACTTGTGTTGTAGAGAGATTGAGAGTAGAGGTTTTAGCTGGTGTGTGCGAGATACGCATAGTGTGCACTCCTGGAGCTTAGGTGTATTTCAGACATGATTGAAAATCCTTTCATTCACAAGACCTTTAGTCAAAGGTTGCTAACATTTCTACGATACATTGCATAACACAACCCTGTTAAATAGTTTCAACGATGTGTCAACGTACACTGTACGTTTGAACCTTAGGGAGTTTGGTTTCTGTGAAAAAATTCAAGTGCTTTCAGTTTTTCTGCAGATATTTACTTTGTCAAACATATATACTGTATATTACAGTGTATGAGGCGAGCTTTTTATTCCAGAAATTGAGGGGTCAAGCAAGGGGGTTGCCTTATATACGAGGTTTCAGGTAGTTGATATCAGTTGCAAGAAAATTGAAGTATCTAATTTTCATATCAATAGAAGATGTTTCAATGCCACCTATTCACTTGATTGATGGGTGCAAAGCAATATGGTGTCCTATGGTGGTTCCCCTTTTTTATGATTCTCAAGGCTGTGACACTGACAGCCTTAGAATAGAAACTTTCTTAAATCAACAAGACGCCTTAGAGAAGTATTTGGTGAACATATACTGTGAAATTCAACATTGTTTTTTGTTAATCTTTTATTAGTATATAGTCATCGACAATGATAGACTATGCTGTTATCTAAACAAAGAAACACTTCATGTTCTCATATAATACTCATATTTTCTTCTTAAGTGTTCTACACAAAAATATACAATAAAAGTATATGAAAATAACCTAAAGTGTCTAAATTTTCTTTAAACTCTTAGAATTTAATCTTTTAAAATAATGCCAACGACTCAATTTTTCATTAAAGCAAGATATCAAGACATATTTTTTAAGGTTTTACTTTTTGTAAGAATGAACAAAATCAAATTGTAAAATGTTTCACAAAGCATAATAAAATTTATTTACTCTGGGAATGTATTTTGACAAACTTGGAATCAAAGAGATCCTGATGGCTCTAAAGCTAACACACTTTCTTTGAAGTTGTGGAAAAAACATTTTTTGTAAGAAAGTGTACTATTTTAGTAACATGAGAAAAATGGCACATCAGTTGAATTTGAAAGTGATATGTTTTCTTTAAATTTTGAAATAAGATTTACTCTCGGTGGACACAATGAATTTTTTGTTACAGCTGAAATTCAGTAAACCTTAGAATGGAACCCAAAGCAGAAATAATTGAGATACCCAGTCTTTGTTTGTTTATCCTTCAACCCTTTGCATTCATGAAGAGTTATGAAATACACTCACAATTATTACACATGCATATAACCTCATCCTTCCTATTCAATTGTCAATATTTTTAGAGCCATGTTTTTAAATCAAACTCATGTTTTTGTACCAAAGCAACAGGGTTATCATTGTCAGCAATCTTTTGAAGAAGACAAAATATACCTTCGCGAACCTTGACTCATTTCTTTAACACATGTATTTTCTGAGGTTATTTCCATATTGATTTATTGTGTCAACAGAATGAAAAAATAAAAAACTATATATCCCTTAATTTTTAACAGCGTTTATTCTTCTCCTGGGAAAAAGTATATCAAATTCAATTCAGAAATGTGAACCATACAGTTTTGAAGTATATTCAAACATGAAACATGAGTTTAACAAGGAACATGAGCGTTTTCTTGCAAACAAAATTGTGGACTTTTGAGTGGAAACACTTTGAAATATAAGAATCTTACGAATATGGGTCTTGTTAAGAAATGATAAATCTTTATTATACATAGTGATAATTTTAGAATGCTTTATAAAAACATGCAAATCTTTTGTGATAATTTTATATTTCTTTATAAAAACATGCAAAAGCATATTCCCTTTTTTGATCATTATTTTGTTAGTTGTGAATATGTAAAATGCACATCGTTCTGTCATCTTGCCAGATCCTAAGTTCTAGAAGGAATACAAGTTGTATCATAAATTTGCCATACTAAACAAAAACTTATCCCCTCATAATAGTGTGACCATTGATAACGGTAATGGCTTACAGAGGTTGAAGTATAAGAACATATTTCATAAAGACTTATTAAGTGTACAAGTGTTCCAATATTCTGGAATAGTATTGCCAGAGTTGCCAGTGGGCAGATATGAAACATCACATTGGCAGTTTAATCAAGTATAAAATAAGTAATGATAAACACTTCTTTTGTTCCAGCACTGAAAGTAGCTGGAGAAAATGGTCTGTTCTTTCTTAACGGCAACCATCGACTCAGTCCATCTGGAACCATGCGTGGTGCTGGGACCGACTTCCAATATGGCCGCAGTCAGGATCGACATTGTCCCGGGGAATGTGTGTTTGCTGATGGTCCAACAACTCAGGGGGTAGAAGTACAGGTAGGGAATGCTGTACTAGCTCCTTCTTTAGAATTTAACTTTTCCGTTGTGAATAATAGTGACCATTCTTCAATTGCTGCCTTATAGATTCATGAGACTCAAGAGACTTCATGAGAAATCAACACAGATAACTACCAACTTTTGTTCAGTCCTGTCACTGTATCCTTAAGTGAATGCTAATGCTGTTATCTCTGTCTGAGGCCTTTTATGGACATGATGACTTGTACTTCATGAAACATAGGAAATGAAAATATAAACTGCATATATCTTGAGTCAAAAGGTTACAAATTGGTTTGTGTCAGTTACAAAACGGACAAATATTTGGGCTGTATTTAGTCTTGATGATATTTACATGATTAATAACATGTGATGTTACAAAATAAAACAGTCCTAAAGAAATGTGAACAATTAATCTGAAAGGTCCCCAATAAAAGTTTTTGTGACAGAGCATGATTTTTTTTTATGCGCCAGCTTTGTAAAGCAAGCATGTAGCCCAAAACATGATCAATGTTAGCAAATGAAATTCATCCTAGTTTCAGATGATTATTCTTAACCTAACCAATAAAGTTTCCATGTAGCTTAAACGGCTCCTGATACTCTTTTCAGCTTCTGTACTACCACCACAACCCAGGAATCATTTACCAGTTCACGATCCCGAAGCATAAAATGGGTGAAATGATTAAAAACCCAAATACAGGTGATGCTGCCTCAGAATCAAAACACAGGTCAAGACAACATCAGAATCATCACCGTAGCAACCATGGTCACCATGGTAACCATAATCACCACAGCAACAGGCCGGGTCACCAGACATCCACAAGTGCTCCTGTGAGGAGGTCAAGTGAGGTCAACCATCAACAGAGGGACAGTTACATGAGCAGAAGACGTCACAGCAGACGTAGAATAATTGCTCGCCGTCGTGATGCTCTTGGAAATGACCGCATAATACAACATGGTCAGTCTCCGCAGTACATTCCAGCTTATGACCGCAACCAGCAGCTACAGCTGGGAAATGATAGAAGAATCATCCCAAGAACCTATGACAATCAGAGACAGCCCGTCAGCTCCGCCTACGCTGATAGATATTCAAATGGACGATATCGCACAAATACAAATCCAATATCAAGAAGCTCACCAAGCTCATCAAGCTCTCAAAGGTTTCTACCTCACTCACAGACCTTGAGAAGGACAAACCCAAGTCACATGAACCATGATCAGAGGCAAACGCACAGATCTCATGCTTCCACAAACTCTCAGCGCCATAGGAGCCGCACAGATCCAAGCTATATCTCAAGGTCAAACCGTCTTACAAATCTCCAAACGTCCTCAAGCAGTACCAACTACAACAACATCCAAGCCATACGTTCCAACAGACTGGTTGGTGGTGATATCTATATCTGGAAGATCTCTGGATTAACTGAGTGCTCCAGAACATGTGGAGGTGGTGAGTACAACACACTATATGATCATCAATGACTTTTCAATATTGCAGTTTTGAAAATAAGTTGATTGAGACAGGCAATTTCAGTCGAAGTGAAAACAATTTGTGTATCATCCCAGTAGTCTTTGTCTGGCATGTGTAAAAATTAATGTTGCTGGTTACTACATTTTTTTTTAAAATTTCCTTAAATGAAGTGTCCATAATTGGCTTGATCAAATGAAATTGCTGAAATATGTTTTCCTCATCCTTTCATTCTGTTTGATGGAATAATACTGTCAATCTAACATATTGTGACCGGAGTCTCAATTTTGGCATTAAAAACATTATATATGACACGCAAATTCCAATTAATCATGTCAAGCATTGTAAGTCTCATTTTTAAGTAACACAAACTGCAATGATTTTTCTTTAAGTTAAATTTACTTGGTGAGATTAAAGAGATGCAACAAATGAACCACTCAAAATCATCTGAATCTGTTTCTTCATTGTAACTTCCCCTGTCATTACCTAATGCTAACCAGCCTTAAACCTTTAATCTCTGAAAGCTGTAAGGGCTTATGGGACAAATTACTAAGTTAAATTTATATTCACACAGAACATCCCTACTGTATGAGGTGCATATCTAAGTACAGGACCAAAAGCTCTGACTCACTTGAGTGTACAGAGATTGTCCTTGATCTCCTAACCACTTTGTCAATACTCCACCTGGGATAATACTTTTTATTCAGCCAACATGCCACACATGCCATAGATACAGGAACTACTTGTACAGCAAAACAATCCCATTCTTGGTCGGTGTTGTATTATTCAAAAAACAAATCTAATTTATGAACAAATTGGATTGATAGGAAGCTTCCTGTTGACTGTGTAGACCTATGGGATTAATGTTCAGGCTGTGTGTTTACTGATATGATAATGGGAGGTAGAAATATGTCTGTGTACATTTGGGCCGTGAATATAAATGTTGGAATGAGCTACAGGTATTCTTATGATGCAACAATTAACCCCTCATCTGCTCAACAGGTACTATTCCTCTACTACAAAGTCCTTATTGAAAGGAAGGGGAATTATTTTCACTGGACAAGTGCAAATTAAGGTTTTATATTGCTTAGAAGGTACCATTCCTGTAAGTGCTAATTCAAAGGAAGGGGAATTATTTTCACTGGAGAAGTGGACATTTTGTTTGGATTGTTCATGGATTTTAAGGCTTTATTCTGAAAATTATTTGACTAATTTTCATAATAATTACATTATTTCTTTGTTTAGAAAGAGAATCTCGGATGACCTAATATGTACATTATGGCAATTGTTCCAATTAATGTTTGAGTTGATGAAATTGATTATAGATATTATTTATGTGTTTACTTTTTGATTAGATTTAAGGAATTCAATGATTAAATTTTTGAAAATTATAGGATTTCAAAAATCATATGGGTTATTTCAAGTACAATGTTCAGCAATAATAAATTATAGTCGTGCAACATTATGGAAAGTGCAAAAAAATTCCAAAGTCCAATTTATGAGGTAGGAAAAAAGGTGTAAATTTAAGAGCCAGAGTTTTCATGTAATTATCTGACCTGAATTTCTTACAGTATATGAAATTAGAAAAAGCAATGGAATTAGAGCAAAAGTTGATTTAACAATTTGGCCTTAACTCTTACGGGGATAGGACATTTTTGGTTTCACACCATCAAAGGTGCATTTTAAGGGGTTCTCTGGGGATCCCTGATGGGTTAGAAAGAGATGGAGGTATGCAAGGATAGGTCCTGCACCCATGTATAAAACCCATGCTAGATCAGGATCACCTGTAGAGGATACAGTATCCTTTCCACTGACATCGCTTCATTCAGAGATGACGACCTTGTAAACCAACACCAAACCAATTCTCTTCACTTGTTAAGTCTTGTGTTCAATAATGACTCTGCTTAGATCATTTTATGCTGAACTTCATTCTCACTACTCGGCCGCTTTATCCTGTTTCACATACTTCTATCATTGGCACATAAATTCAAATTTGGGTGTCAGAAAGAGAAGAGGATTTTGTAGCATTATTGGGGACCATCCATGCTGATAACATTCAGGTGGTCAATCGGCACTCAACTTCCTCAGATTGCTCCAGATATGCCCTTGTCATTTAGGGCTTAGTTTACGCTAGTTATTATGCAGCTACACAAATCATATTACTTACTCACATAAATCAAAGTTTCTAGTCAAGATAAGATTGAATCAAGTGCCACCGTGTTTGTGTATCAATCAGGCAAGATACATGTTTTCCGATAGGACGGCAATATATCGACCTTTAATAGACCAATCATTTGTCTTCTGACGTGGCAGGATAAAGGTGGATTTATCATGTTCAGTTGTCAATCTCTGGCAGTAGTCAGGTAACACAAATATGAAAGTAAAGAGGGTAAAATAGAATAAAATGTTTAGTTAATTGAAGTGATTGAATCAAAATAATATAATCTGAATATTGTTAGGTTGTTAAACTATATCAGTATACTATAGAAGTTTTCATGGTCTTTGTTGTGTATCAAGAAGAACTTTTTTCTGCATTAAACTCATGTACATAAAACCATGTACCACTAAGAACTATCTTTTTAAAATCTGAAATATAACACCCTTTTTAAATAGATTTATTTTGAAATTGTTTAAACTTGAATCAGCTTTACTTTAATGTTTTTCTGATTTTAAGAGCTCTTGCATCATTAAATGATCTTGGACAATAAAAGAAGAATGTAGTTTTTCAAAGGTTAAAAAAATTACATTTTAGAAAAAATGTTTTATAAATTTTGTTCACTACCATACATTACATGTTACGAGTCTGAAGAACCTTCCCATAATGCATTATCAGCAGTTCATTCTTCATCATGCATCTTCAAGAATGTTCACAATGACTCTTAAAATGAAAAGCCAAAAGAATTTAAATTAAAATTATGAGAAAATAATAGGGGACATATTATATTTCCCTGTTGCACACATACTGTAGGGGTTCAAATTTCAGTGGAAACACAAGGGGTGCTGTAGATTTTCAGATAGCTACAACAGCAACATTATAAGGGTCACTTTGCCTATAGAAGGGGTCGCCTTGCAGTTAATCTCGAGGTCACTTCACTGACATTTAATCCATTCTTAATCTCAGGTGTCTCACACCGAACACTGAGTTTATCCTCGATGCCAGACTTGTGAATTAACCCACATTGTTGCAGACTGTGACCTAATGAAAACACAAATACCATCCATACTTTCACTACCAAAGAAAGCAAATCTTATTTGTTGTTACAACATTGTTCTTTTAAAAATTTAAAAATCAACTTTTTTTCAATGGAATGTTCAAGAAGTATATTCAAGTGACATATTTTTGATAAAAAAATATATGAGATGAATGAAGGATGTCTTGCCAGACCAGCATTCTATAGGCCAGGACTAGTACATGTTATACAAAACAATGATGTAAGGTCGTGTGGATTTTTCTTTTCAATTTTGATTTTGAAGGAGTAGACCATGTATGCATATATCCACAAACCAACAGTCTGATAGATAAAGTACTGCTCTTATTGCCAGTTGAAATTCTTGAGGTAAACTTGTTTTGCTCAATAACTTAACTATAAACATTTCCATTAAAAGTCTAAAACAATAATGCAAAACAATAAGTATATTCATTTATTTAATTTTGTAAGTATACCTTTCCTTCAGACTTTCTCAAGAGATGAATAACATAAGTTAAAAAACGTTACCAAAATGAACACTTTGCTTATATACTTTTCCTGCAGACAATAAACATATGAAAAATAAACTAAATTATTTATGTTTGATGTTATCAATATTCAAATTCTGAGTATACTTTTCCTTAGGCACCAAAGATATGAAGACTAATATAGAATTATAGACTGGTGATCGAGGACGACGTCCTAGGTCAATATTGTTTTCCTCAGGTCTATAAAAACAGGTAATGACCGAATTCACCAGACCATAATTGTTTTATTATGCCTAGGTTACAAAACGAAAGCTGGAAAAAAAATACGGCCATGAACCGAAATTTATCAATATTTGGGCGAAGTCTATATGGTTTTCTGTCAACTGACACGTGACCACCTCTTGACCAATCGGATTGCCGGAAAAATAAGCTTACATAATAATGTAATTTATTTATGATCTCTGTTGAAAGTCTAAGTACACTTGTCCTGCAGGTTATCAGGAGACGAAGATCCTGTGTGTGAAGAGAACCTCTGGCTTTGTGGTGACGGAGGAGAACTGTGACCCCAACCAGCTTCCACCCAGACAGAGGGTCAGCTGCAACAACCAGCCCTGTCCTCCCGGGTATGTGCTATTCTTTAGCCTCAAGTTAAGAGGCGATAGAGATCTTTGTGGTTATTTCTCATCTGCTTGAAAGTACTACAAGACTCTTATCTGAAATTTGATTTTTGAAAATTTTAGTTGATCATCCATGGAAATCCTTGGTTCTTGTATGATACCAGCTGCCAGTATGCATCTCTCAAAATTTGAAATTGATGATACAAGATGCAACTTCTCTTTGAGTTACCTGAACTCTCAGCCTGCAGATATGATATTGGTGAAGATACCTGTATCAATAGATGAGTATGATCCCTTTCAGCTGATTACGTCTGTTTTACCTTTTGTCATTTGGCAGTGGCACATCCAGGAAATTTCAAAGGGAGGGTGGGGTTCACCATACTTAAATGAAAATTTTCCAAATTTGGTTGAACCATCTTGAGAGTCTTCAATATCTTAAACCAAGACTATTCATATGAAGGATAACAGGTACATGTATGATGAATGAAAATATGTTATTTTGATAATACAAGGATAATTATCTCAAAAATAACCTAATCAAAGTGTAACTTTCCTAGATGGGAACCAGATGAGTGGTCAGAATGTAGCAGTACATGTGGGAAGGGGATTCAAACTCGGACTGTGGAGTGCAAGCGGCGCATCTCCCCCACCCTGAGCATCAGTGTGACCGCGAACCTCTGTCTGTCCATCCCACGGCCAGCGGTCTCCCGCATGTGTGAGATCAAGCCCTGTGCTGCTTGGAAGATAGGCAAATGGGAGAAGGTGAGAGAACTTCATAAATACAATCTAGGGCGGTTCTGTCAGGGTATTTTTGTGGAAACAACATTTGAGGGTATATTCTTGTTAATAAAATCTGTTTGATACATCATATAATCCCCCTTTACCGTTTTAGTTATGACATTACTTTGTGTTGGATTAGAATATTTCACAAACAGATCCACAAAATCTAAGTAAATGAGAAACAATCAAAGTAAAGCTATTTATTGATGTTATGAGCTTGGCATGCATTAATACAGATAGTAGAAACCATAATAATTGCTGTTCTGCCAGTATGCTTTAAACGATATAAATATCTATTCTGAATTGTTGAGATTTCATAAATAAAGAAGTTTGATATCCATAATAGATCTTGAACTTTACTGCTACAAAACTTATATCAAAACATTTATGACAATAATTTGTGAGATATCATTGTTTTGTCCAGAAAGTTTGTTAATCTAAAACTGTCTTAGATATCTAGTCCTGTCACTAACCTTACGTTTGAAACAAAAGGATGATAAAGAAATTCAGTTGAATTCAATGTAAATGGAAGCTATTTTAGGGCTAATGAGGACATATGTACTCCCTTAAGCTTTCTATTGATTCAAGAGAGTGCTTACCATTGACATTCAATCAATAGTTTAAAAGTTAACACGACCAAAGTCTTCAAGGGATATACAAAAATCTTAAGTGTCAGTTGTGTGGAAAGTGGAAACATTGGAATGTGTGCATCTCTTGAATAGACTTTAATTTCATAACTGAGGACGAAGTATGATATATTTTATAGTGAAATATATCTGTAAAATCACCAATTCCTTATACATGGTACAAGCAATGCTGTTGCAATAAACATAGTCCATGTTGTTTTGGAGGGCACAGATCTGTATGCAAAATTTGAATATTGCCAGTATAGGAGTTCTTTCTGATTTAATGCAAGATTGCATTAAAAACATCCAATCTTTTAGCATTAAGAAAATATAACCTGAATACATATATATTTGTAACATAACCTGTATGGTAGATTTTAGTAGTGTTGGTCGTTAGTAATATTGGGTGGTATGGTTATCTATGCCTTATCTATATTTACCAAATATTTGTGTGAGCTAGTGCCTTTAAGTTATCTTGATGAAAATTCAATATGATGATACTGGTAAGGGGGAGATTATTACAGGTCATATTTGATTGGAATCAATGCCGCTTTAAACCATCTACCATTTTGATTGCATTGTGAACATAGGTCTATAATCCATCTACAAGTATACATAATGATTATAAGACCGTTCCTGTAATAGAACATTCCATGACCCAGTGATGGATCATAATTTAATAAAATACCTCATACAATAATGTCCATATACTTAGGAATGCTGTCAACTTAATCTCAGCTATTTACTTCATACCATCGTTGTTGTAATATTGGTTTAGGAATGGTTTTAGTTGTGTTGGTTTGCTATAGACAGGACATTTAAATTTTGGAGTGGAGCTGGCATATTTATCTTGTTGCATGCTACATTTGCTTTGATTTTACCGTCTCTAGTTATCATTAATTTATGATTATGTTGTTCTTAGGTTTTATATCTTCTTACATTCTAAACTTGCTTAGTTTCACAAATATCATAACTTTGTAAATCCCAATCATAATGTTTCTGTTGTCTGGTAAAATGTTTTTTATGACAAATTATTAATCTTTTTAAAGATAAAATAAATTTGTTGAAATGATGAATGTTAATGCATTGCTTTGACAACTTCTTCTATCATTTTGATGTTTTCACTGCAACAGAAGTACTCAAGTTAAGAAGATTTTCTGGATTACAACTTCTTTGATAAGACAATAACAATGTTTTGGGCTAAATGCATATTCCTTCATTATCCCAACTAATTATATACTCTGAAACATCATTATTTTCACAATATCAAAGTTGTTTTCTAGAAAATCTTGAAGTACTTATGTATCCCACAAATTTCTTTCAAAGACCGAGTACTAAAGTTATGACTGGCCCAAGAAATTTAGTGCTTGGAATGTTTTTTTTAAGCAAAGTGTCATGTATGTAAAGAAAGTATATCCTCAAACTACATTTCAAAATTCCTCAACATTTTCATTCAGAAAATGAATATTCTCTGTTTATGTTTTTTTAAATTCTATATAATTCTAGTAAATAATGATAATTATACTGGGTCATATTTGCTGAACAATAAGCATATTGTTATCATTTTAATGCATTTCAACAATCCCATTACGACATATACAGTGTGATGACAGACATCTACAATGTGCTTTTATCCTCCCAAATCTGGGATGACAAATCTTAAGATATACTGACCTTTTGCTAGGCGATTTAAATTGTTGTGACAGAATGCTTAAAATTTGTGCAAAGCTGTTGTTTTTTAAGACACAAATGGTTCATCTTCACAAAAAGGTCACAAAATCCATTAACTTGTATCCTCGAACCTACATTTTTGACATTATTAAGGTTAATTTGCCTGGATTATTTTTCTGAAATTAGTTTTCTTATCATTTTAGTGTAATTTTTTCTTTAGAATATTTACTGATAAATAATATTTGATTTCACATAATTTTTTAAGTAGGTATTTTTCATTTTGTGTAGTGTTTCTCAAAGAAACAATATTTTGTTTGATAAATGAATTTAGATGTTGGTGATACTTGCAAGTGGATATTCGACAAAATAAGGGCCCTCTCTCTATAAGCGCCCCTTAAAGATATATATATATATATTTTACTCATAAAATAATAAGCGCCCCTTTCTATTTACTTAATAAGTTATTAAGAAAGTTGCAGTTGCATTGAAAATATCAGTTACCATTAGTTATATGTATATAGATATATATTTATCTATATGTATATAGATATATATATATATCGTGTCCATATTATATGTAAGCAATGTACATAGGAGAGGGTTTCACTAAGTTGGATTACTTGTACCCCATCCATTCTTTTGAATAAATATGTTTAAATCAAGGAGCTATATATTACTTAAGTTGGCAAGCCAAAACTTTTAACGCCAAACAATATTTGAATTTGGAAGCAGAATTTGATCATATTTTGAAGTGCCCTTTCTCTTAAATTTATTTAGCAGCTGAGGTTTAAAAACTTTGAATATGGTATGTCAAAATGAAACTAATACAATATACATGTGCACCTATATCTTGAGTTTATACATTTTACTGATATGAGAATGTCTCAATGTTCATTAAATAGTTTGATTAAACTCAGAATTTTTGTATTGTTAAATGTCTTTATTGACCATTTTTCTAGAATAAATGTATAATACTTGATTAAAATTAACATGTTTTATCTCTTTATTAGCCAAAATATAATTTCCAAATAATGTTTTCCTCAGAACTAATTTCTTGATATAATTACCGTAAATGCTAACAACCTATCATAATGGAATGTATACATATTTTGAGGTTACCATGCAATGTTTTAGGAAGCTTGATATCCTGCAATAGGGATAAGTCTTTTATTCTGCGAGCTTTGGAAAGTCCAGTTAAATGGTCAACTGCCAACACCAACCTCAGTTATATGTCATTCTGAAAGACACTTTCCCTTGAATACTTTAGTTGCTTAATATACAAAAATGCAGTGTAAAGTTTAGGACATATGAACCAGTTGGCGGCGGATGATCCTTTCTTGGAATGAAAATATGACATAAAAATATTGTCAATGACAACATGCTAACATGACCAGTGTCATATATACTATACATAATTTATATACTATACAAGACAAAAAGGTATACTGGAATTTTCATAATTTATATTTATTCAGAGTGTCAATTAAGAAATCACTAGAGATTGATTTAAAATGTAGATATATCCCAAACTATTTTTATTCAGAAAATAAACGATCTCATGTAATAATTCTCATCAATTAATGATGTGTGTTGTTCTTATGGCAGTGTTCTACGGAGTGTGGTCTTGGAGAGAGGACGAGGACGGTCAAGTGTGAGTCCATCTCCGGAGACACGGCACCAGACCATCAGTGCGGTCTCACTAGACCGGACCATAAGGAGATCTGCGACATGGGGTCTTGTGCTGAGGGATGGTACCACACCAAATGGGCATCTCAGGTTAGTCAGCTGTACATAACTCAAAGATAGTTAAAAGAGATCAGATACAAGCAGTAATTTAGGCTCTGTTTTGTTTAAATTCTCAAAACCTTTTCACAAGATCTAGTCTGTTTTATTCTGATGAACCTACACAGAACTTCTTCTCAGAACTTTATCCATGACTTGTCGCTAAGTAAAAGAAACTTCTCTACTATTGTAGGCCTAGTACAAGATCAACCCTGTATTTATCAGGATGGATTGAAAAATAATAATAAATGCACCGTCATGGTATATGTTATCTCTTCTTCAGAAGCATATCTGAAAGCAGTTGAACCTTCTGTACCTATTTGCTGGTATTAAATGATAAGTGTACTGTGTATTTTCTTAAAGGACATAAACATCATTAATCAGAGCTAGTTGTCAGTTTTAAGTTTTTGAAACAAAGAGAACTTTTGATATATATATATTTCTTAAAGTTTAGACTTCTTTACAAAGACTTAATCTGATTCAATCAAAACAACATAGATAATAATAATAATAATAATAATAATAGCTTTCTTATACCGCGCATATATCCATGACAAAGCATGCCATGAGTATTATTACCCTGGAGGGATAGTACTATCGGTGTTGCCGATTAACAAGTGCTCCACGCGACCGTATAGGTCAGTACCTCCCCTTTGTTCAGGTACCCATTTGTACAGCTGGGTGAACTGAGTGCAAAGTGAATGAAGTGTCTTGCCCAGGGACACAACACAGGATGAGACCCAAGTCACAGATTTTGTTTGTCTCCACCGGGATTCGAACCTGGGTCTCTGGCGTGAGAGGCAAACAAGCTAACCACTACACCCTATAGTTCTTCCTAACCCAAGCAGTTCTAAATATGCCGGGTATAAAAGTTTTCATAATGGTCATGGGAATTACAGTTTTTCGTGAAATAACTTGAGATCTGATTGGCTGCCAGAAGTACTTTCTATTCATTCGTTCAGTGAGTCTAGCATACACATGTCAACAAGTCTTCAAACCAAACATTGTTTTTCATTTCTTATGAAATAACATGAAACGTAAAGAGTTGAAATATTTTTTTAAATATTTCATTCATTTAAGATTGTTCTTTTAATATATGATCCATAACCAAGTTATGAATTGTTCAGACTACATTTGCGTGAATGAAGACCATGACAATCGTTGTTCGTTGCGCATGAATACAATGAGTTAACTTGCATCTCGCCTTCACGAATCTATTTTCCAAACATACCGTAAATGTTCTTAAATATTTCTTGGGTAAGAAAAAGGATAACCAACTCAAACTCAGATTACGGTTTTTCTATCTCTTGTGAATTATTGTGATAAGTTCCTCAATTCTTAAATTTTAAATTTTTTTTCAAAGATTTAGACTGATTCAAAATTAAAATACCTTAGACATTATTCTCTCCAATAACATCTTCCAAAACAAACGTTACCAGTTAAACCTTATGTACTTGTTTGCGTGTACTGTATATATTTCTTGAAGGAATCATTAACCATAACTAGCTGAAGGTTGTGTATCCCTGAACCAAAGAGGACTTTTGTTAAGTTTCCTAAAATCAAACTTCTTTACTAAGTAATTCTGTTCCAATTAAAGCAACTCCTAATAATTTTATTTTCTCTTTTGTAACATCTTCCAAAACACCTCTGTCATATTAGATGAACCCTCTGAAATAATTTGCTGATATTGATTTTGAGATCTATCACATATTTCATGAAGTAAATGGGATTTATTACTCAAAACTAGCTGTGCATGTCCATAAACTTAAGAGAAAAAATACCATTCAATCAATGCATCCTAAGACATGCATTCTCTTTGTAACATCTTCAAGAATGAGTTGAACCTTCTGTACCTGATTGCTGGTATTGGGTAAGAGGTGTAGTGTATATTTCTTGAATGAAATGAGATTCATTAATCAAGGGTAGATATGGGCTGTATGTCCTTGGCTTTGACAAGCTTCACGTAAGACAAACTTGCCATGTTTACTGATTTACAACTAGGCTACTAGGCTTATCATTTGCCTTTTAGAACATTTATACGTCGCCAAGGTGCTTTGAATGTACAAATGTCAACTAATTCATGGCTATCTCTTAGGTTTTCATTTCACACTTTGTTTATATTGGATTTGTGTCATTTCAGGCTTTCACAAATACATGATAAAATACCAAATTGAAGTGAAATTTATGAGTGTCATCTAGGTCAATAAATGTGTAAATGACAATTAGTCCAGTGGCAGGACCCCACATTTTTTAAAAACCTTGTTTTGTCTAATAACAATGGGTTTTTTGCATTTTTCAATAGTCCCTAGTATATACTTGAAATTTAGCCTGGGTGGCCACTCGCCACCCTTGTGGGATTTTCAAAATCCAAGATTGCCGCCATGGTGGCGAAAATAGTGAGCAAAAATCCATCAATGATAATGATTTGATTACAAACGTAGTAGAATCGTGATTTTGGAGTCAATATATATGTTGCCAAGGACAAGGAATCTTATTATCCTATTATAAATCTGTTTTGTGATTCTCTTGACAATAAAAATCCAAGATGGAAGCAATTGAGGTCAAAATAGTGATAAAAAAATCTATAGATGATAACGATTATGGATATAACCCTGGTGGATTCATAATTATGGGTGTTAAGATATATGTTTTCAAGGGCAAGGATTCTTTTTGTCCTATTTTAAGACAATTTGTTTACTCTTGATAATAATAATCCAAGATGGCCGCCATAACATG
This sequence comes from Phorcus lineatus, assembly GCA_921293015.1. Taxonomy (NCBI): domain Eukaryota; kingdom Metazoa; phylum Mollusca; class Gastropoda; order Trochida; family Trochidae; genus Phorcus; species Phorcus lineatus. Next base: position 10,961,756 of record OV121081.1, on the reverse strand, counting down.
CATTCGAGAACACTATCAAAAGACCACAAAATACCACTTGGTAAGTCTACGGCAACTCTCACCGAAGTGGTCAACCAATCAACTGAGTTCATGGCTGCATGCTATGGTTGCAAAATCATACATTTTACACATTGTCATCCACATCACTTATTTCGTCTTCAAAGTCATCAGGTTCGTCATGATTGTTTGCAGTTTCTTCTTCTACTTGATTGACTGCTTCATCAGTGTCCGGTGTGTTTAAAGGATTCAAACAGCCGTGACCACCACCACAAGCACAGAACATCGTGCAAGGAAGTTGACTCCCCCTGCACCCACAGTTTGTCCCTTTACAAGGTAGCTGTGAAGAACAACCACATTTGACCAACTTCAAGATTTGTTCAGGAGCATAGGGTACTCCTTCTACCATATTTCGTGGGATAAGACACTTGTTTGTTTCATCTGCTTCCCAGCCATAATCCATCGCATTGAGAGAAGGTGGATCTCCACTTAGGGCTGTGTACCACTGAGCAACCTGGAAGTGTGCTCTGTAAACATTTTGCCCAAATGCTTGAGTTGTTGGTGGTAAGCCACACAGTTTTGGTGCTGCAGTTGATTTTCCTGTTTTCTGTGCCCACAGCTGCTGTCTGCATTCCGTCATGGAAGAACATGGTGCTTTGCAACCATAGCATGCAGCCATGAACTCAGTTGATTGGTTGACCACTTCGGTGAGAGTTGCCGTAGACTTACCAAGTTGATCAAGTGTGTGTCCTTGTCTTATCACCTTAACTGCTTTTGTTTTCCCAATTCCATATGTTGCTGCAACTGAGTCACATCCAGTAATGGCATGGAGTGCTAGGATTGAGGACATGATGTCAGAATGTTTGCGAACAGTTTCCTTTATGTCAATACAAGATCGTCCTCTGACTGGGGACTGCATAGTCATTGGTGACTCAAGCTTCTCACCCCAGTAGAAGTACAGTAGCAACGCAAACACGTCTGTATCATCAGAAACAACAGCGAGTCTTGATTCTGGATCTTCCTTAGCAATGTGGATGGCTTGTTGGGTGAGGAAGATGTCCGCTTCTTCATGAGATGAAGAGAGATCTTCACGAAGAGTTTTTTGTCCTTTAAACACTTGTGTGGGCTCGGACTCATCTGCTGTAAGAACTAGCTTGTGATACTGAGTTGATTGAAGCAAGAAGTCAATATCACTTAGTAATTGCTCACAAATAAGTTTGTGAAACCGTGCCTTGTTGGTGTAGTTCTTGAGCACTGTATCTCGAGCAGGCAATGGAGTTGTCAGTGTCAGTTGATGAATACGGCTACTTGTTGCTCTGGCAGATCGGGTATTACTTTTGTCAATTATGATCTGCACAAGTCCACCTTCAGCGACATCTCTCATTCCTGGTAGCTGTGTGTTTGCTTTTGAGGATTGAACAGCTGCCGACCTTTTAAATCGACGGACTTCATCATATGAGCAGGAGACATCATACTTGTAAAGTTCCTCAATGAGCATTTTGTGATCTCCCAATAACACCCCTATGGCTATTTGCAATGGTGTTGGTTGACATGTAACCATGGAGCTGATGATATTACCTATCATTAGCGTCTGCAGTGAGGTTTCAAATTTTGGGCTGATAGATGAAAGTAACTTTATCAGTGTCTCACTTATACACTCTGATGCAATGTCCCTGTCAATACGTTTGTTGTACGATGTGAAGTCACGTTTTGATGCCCTAGACTTCTTCATGATTTGTTTGCCAACTTTCTTCACACAATCATCCATAAAACTATTCTCCATAATTCTAAGATTCTTGGCAACATGTTTCCTGAACACAAGTAAGGTTACCATTCCAGGGGAATGAAAGGGTAACATTTCTTCCCCAAAATGTTGGACCACCTTCTCTACCAAGGTACGCCTAGACATATCCCGTCCACCCTGGTCCGAGTACACTGCTTCAACATTGAGAGAATTCCAGACTTTTGAGGGATCAGCTTTCAAAACCATTAACGTTTCATTGAATGCTTGATTGTCAGTAGCAGTTCTGCTGTCATCATTAGTCTTTTTATTACTACCATGGAAAGTAGCACTGCATTTGATGGTACCTGGCGTCCGGGCTAAATATCATCAAGACACTTGGTGCTATATAAAAAAACAAAGAAACACTTGTTAATAATCACAACAAGGTAATTTGGCCTGCCTCTGGACTAAATCATGAAACAAATTAAGTTGCATAAAACTATCAGAAATGAATGTAATCCATCTGGTTTTTTACTAAACAACATCTATAGTCCTTTTAAAAGATTTACCAGAGAGATGACTTCCTAAAAGTTAAGATTTAGAAAACTGATGTACTTCCGATACTGCATGACTAAAATTTAATACGATTAAATCTCCTTATGTTGTTTGTGTGAAGTACAACTTAGAAATTCATTATCATTTTATCATGGCATTAATTTGCTTCCAAACAAAATACCATATTACTTGATTTCAATTTAAAAACATGTGACAATCAACTCCCATTTCATCAATAAATGTAAAATATATGACAATTATATTGATAGTTTTAACGAAAATACAACAAATAGAATAGAGGCTGTAGGATCTGAAGTAAAACTATTGTTCTGAAGTATATATGTTATATAACTTATAAACATTATCAATCCAAATCTGTCTGCCAAAATTTATGTTGACTTATTGGCATGTTCTCTATTTTAAAAAATCGAGACTTCCTGTCTTTATATATAGTCACTTTACTGAACCAATTTCTATTAAAAAAGTAGTTTTGAAATATTACAGACGGTTTTAAAGAGCCACTCCGTGAGTTGTTGGAGTCATATATGCCAAATTTAATCAATGGTGTAATTTAATTGCGAAGTATCGACTGTTACAAAAAAGACACATTTTAAAGCTTATTGTTTTCTAACAGTGACCATATGAAGCTAGAACGTCACAATTATGATCGAAAACCGGACAGTAGTGCGCGTAAAATAGTCAAACGTTATTTTGGAGACTTATCTAAAACAGATAGGAAGACAGTTAGGAGTTGATTGTGTTTGTTAGGTTATTTAACAAGTATCCATGTATATTGCACGTGATATCTACACCTCTGTGCATTTATAAGGATGTCTTTATATTTTCATGGAAAACCAGTATTTGTCATATATATATGTCTTTTGGACATGAAAAGTTCAGATGTTTTGATTTTATATCACCACATATGACATTTAGGTTCGTATCAAAGGTAAATAGTATGTTATGAAAATCACAGAGTGGCTCTTTAAACATATTCTACTGTCTGCTACAGTGTAATGCAGAGTGTGGCCCAGGTCACTACGTGAGGAAGACATTCTGTTCAGGGGACGATGGAGGCCAGCTCCCAGAAGCCAAATGTTCCAGCGGGAAGAAGCCACGCACCAAGAAGTCCTGCAAAGATAATCCACCATGTGGGGGCAAGTGGTTTGCTGGACCTTGGACAAGGGTGATTATGATTATGATGATGCTAGTACTATTTATTGTTTGTGACACAGATTCTAATGCATCCTGCTACATCAGCATATTTGTAACCATGAAACTGCTCAAATGCATCCTAGGAACTTGCCTTGTGTTTCTACTGAGTGGTTACTGGTTAGCAAGTAATGGACAAACAATCAACCTTCCATCAAGGCTCTGTCAATATTTTTCAATTTTGAGGTATTTCATTTGCTTGTTGTTTGTAATCCATGTGAGGCACATCCGTAGAAAACAATTAGGGTAAAATGAAGGATCTTCACGCATATAATTATGCTGATTTACCAGGTTTTCTGTTTCGTTCATTGCACGTTGCATTTTAATGCTTTAAAACCTGGTGAATAGCACCAGCCAAGGGAGTTTTTTGCCCAATAAGAATTCTTTATACCATTTGTTATTGCCTCCATAAAGTTTCAGATCTTTTCAAAAGGTTGTCTCTTCAAAGATGCATATGATAATGTGATGATATAAATGTTTGATATAAGCCTCAAAGTGCTATTTGCTCATTATTTTGCAATTTTATGGTTTTCAGAGCAACCTTATTTCATACATTCATACACTCAGAATCATATATATATATATATATGCTTCTGTTGCAGTGCAATTCAACATGTGGTTATTCTGTAAAGAAGAGAGATGTTGTGTGTATGAAGAAACTTGGCTCCAAATTGCACACGATTGTGTCAGAGGTCAATTGCGTGGCTGACCAGCGTCCAGTGAGTGAAGAGATCTGTCCTAATCTCCCACCCTGTCAGCCTGAATGGTACATGACGCCGTGGGGATCTGTGAGTATACATTTTTTTTCAGAGTTATCTCCCCTCAATTATACATTTCAGTTGTGAGAACGATATCCCTGATTGGTATAAGAGAACCTTCACCTATTTTCCCTTTTGCTATGAAACCATGGTAGTTTAATTTGGCCTGTAAAATTTGGCATATTATCCATCAATTTATCAGGTCAGATGTACGGAACATTAGTTTTGTGCCCATGTCATATGTTACCCAATCATCACTCAAAATATGTCACTTTCGGCTGTTCAGAAAACACAAAAACTTAATCATTAGCCTTGTATAGTATCAACATCCTCTATATCATGAATTTGTTACACAACTTTTATTTATTCTTTTACCCAGTGTTCAGCCAGCTGTAATACTGGAGTGAAGAACCGTGAGGTGAAATGTCTGGATTCGAACCTGCAGCCAAGTCCAGAGTGCCCAAAGAGACAGAAACCAAGCGAGCGTCAATCCTGCAACAAGCAGTCCTGTCAATCAAGGTCAAGGTCGAGGTCGCAGGCTCCAGCTGCCATTACCAATAGGCACATCCAGAAGGATGCTGGTGGAGGTAAGATCACACAAAAGATCAGATCCAGGAACTTCCACTGCAACACATAAATCACACGTCTGATGAAGGGGGTCAAACGACCCTCGAAACGTCATAATTGAAATGAGGAACCTTTCACGAGTGTCATTCCTGTGTTTTAACGGTACGGTTTTTTTTGGTACCGTTGTGCATCATTTATTTGATCCACAGCTTTGTCGTTCAATGTGTAACTCCATTCTATTAGCATAGGTTAGCTCCACCCGTAGCCTAGTACAAATCACACCAGTCTCAGGTAATGGGTGGGGGAGATAGCATTGTGGTTAGCACGCTCAGCTTCGGATACTTGAAACAATAGATGCTCCTACGATGATGTTAATCAGTTTTGTCTGACAAATTTTAAGTTTTTTTATTATTACAAAAAAATTCATACCATATTACAACAAAAAATGACAAAATATTCTTAAGGTAAAAATCTAAGTTACTGTATGGTGACCACCTTTGACCATTACCATTTCAAGCAAAAACAGCTATAAACTTTTTCAGTGCAGCTGTCTATGTATATGTGTGTGATAGCCTTGACACTTGGTTAAAATATTAGACGGATCTAAGTGTAATATAAGCTTCCTGATATTTTGTTATTTGTGAGAAAGTGTCATTTCAGATCTGAAATTTCTTAATTTACTGTATATGTTGTGTTTTCTTGTAGGAGCTGAATGCAAGGACTACAACTCTGGAAGATGCCTTTTTGTGAAACAGGCACGACTTTGCCGATATTCATTTTACAAAGAGAAGTGCTGCAAAGCCTGTCAGGAATATATACTTGAGAAACACCACTAGTCAACAGCACGTTGAACAGGCTTCTGTTCAGACCCTCAGAGATGTAATTATAAATATGGAGCTAAGGAACATTGTGATATCCTCATCGTTCTGGGTTTCTAAAATCCAAATTGAAATTACCATGAAATGGAATCAAATCGACGGATCTGTTCAGATAACAAATGAGTGAGTGATTTGTGCGATTATTAGACAAGCCATATCATCAAACGGGATATCCAAAGTGCATATTCTGCTGTAGAAGATATTGCAAGTATAACAACAAATGCATCTCACTTTGAGCGCTTCAACAAAACTTTCAGACAGCATAGAGCTGATGACCAAAGGATTGTAACCTATGACTTGTTTGTAGGTATTTGTGAATAATCATTGTCAATTTCAAAAACATTTTGTATTTACAAGTGGATACAAGGCATTTATTGTACAGTCTTTTTTCTCGGTAGTGAAATGAACTGTTCTTACCTGAAAAGAATGTGGATGACCCATTCTGAACATTCTTATTGGCGAATGACTTCCTTGTTGGAGGAATCCATTTACAATCAGGGGTGATGGGTTGATCAAAACCCAAATAATCTGAACTTTAACACTGGATCTGATAGATATTGTCAGATATGTGCACCTTATTCTAAGATGTCTTAAAAGTTGCTATGAAGTCAAGTTATGTTAATTTTTAGATGTTCATGCTCTTTAAACAATCGATGAATAGTTTAATACCTTGTATGTGTTACTTTGTATATGCATATATATTTGTACATTTTAGTACAGCAAACCCTAGGCAGTATACTTAAGGTTAAGAAGGTAACTTTTTACATTTATTAAAGAGACACAGAGTATGTTTTAGGATTTTTTATGTTCCTAAGAGCCAAATTACTAAGTTCAAATTGCCTACCTAACTCACACCTTTATCTCCTAAATTCCCAAATTGTGCTATTTTTATGTCGTATAGGACATTATATTAGTTAAAAGCCTTAATCAATACTACCAATCCATATTTACATTTGTGTCTGCTGTAAATAAGTTTCTAAAATAACGTTTGGGTCATTGACGCGTGTCATTGTCCAGTTTTCGATCACATATCCAGACTTTAACCTGATTTATTGCCACTATACAGAACTCATAAGCTCTATGATGCTATTTTTTGGAAACAACCACCACTTCTTGATAAATAACACTATTTATGAAGTTTGGCATATTTGACTCCAACAACATACTCTGTGGCCCTTTAAGTAAAACTTAAATTGCGATGATCACTATGGCAAAAAAAGCACCTGACCATCACATAACTTCAACCTTGGTCAGCTATATAAAAAAAAAAAATGATATTCAGTGGATATTTTTTGTACACTTATTTGCATTTATTTAAGCATTTCTTTAAACAGCAACAGCAAAAAAACAAATACTGTTCTAAGGGAAATAACTCGTGGCTGACTGAGTGATTTTATCTTTTGTAGCTCATTTTTCATTTTGATTTAATATTCTAAAAGATAACTGTGAAATATATGTAGTCATTGGAGAACTTTTTATAAGCAAATACTTAATGAAATATCATTTCAGAGATGATAGAAGAATGAATAATTTCAATAAACATTTTGAAAAATTATTGAATTATGTTTATCAAAATTTATTTGTTCTTGTCATTTCTCATGTGGTATTGTCTGCCTCTCTTTAATTTTTCTGTTTGATTTGATCATGTCATAGGTAGTGATAAACGTGAATTCATGCAAAATATATTTTGTATGATTAGAAAGCTATAAATGGCAATTAAATTATGTGGCATATGGTGCAAGAGTAAAAAAAAAATCACTGATATTTGCCCCTCAAAATATCAATGATGGGCAAAACAAATGGCAAAAAAGTCACACAGACAAAATCATTCCACAAGATCTTTTTCAAATTTAGTTTTTATTAAATCAAAGGTGAGCAATAACTTCATGTCATTTTGATTAGATTTATCCTTTCAGTATTTTAAAAAAAATTCTTCTGAGATGAGAAAACCTCAAGTTTTTTTCTTTTTAGTAAACATTATTTAAAAATCTTCTCAAATCATGTTTACAGTCTGTCCATTTTTTAAACAAATATCCTGATGTGAAAAACTGAATAAATATTACTAAAAAAACTAAATTGTTTTCTAAAGATTGCAAAATAGTTTATTGGTACATTGAAAGGTGCTAACTTATTGTAGACATTGCATGATATAAATGATATATTATGATATATGTATATTCTCTTCTACTCTAGTGTACAAAGTAGATAATTATATATATATATTAAGTGTCCAATATCCAGTCCAGTCAAGAAGCTATCTTGATCTGTATGTTGAGATGTATTTACAATAATTTCTCAGGTTAAAAGCAAATTTCTATATCTCTCGAATATGTTTCTTCAGACTTACGAAATTATTGTTATTATTATTCTGAGTAGAATATTCCATGTGTATCTACGCATGTATGCTACTTAACCCTCATGTGTTGAAATTTTCATTTATAAAATAAACTATGGTCTAATCATTTAAAAAATGAAAATCAAAAGTTGGTTAAAAGATTCCTGTTACATCATCTGTTTTCTGATCTGTCTGTTGAAACCGAGGAATGAACAAGATACAATTTTCTAAAACAGGTTTATTTCAAGATGTAATAAATTAAGGATTGATAGATATTTCTAAAAATGTTACTTATATTGGTTCAATTCTTAATCAGGTCATCAGTTTATTATAATCTATTAGATATCATGAATAATTGAATATTGACTGAACATCATGAATAAAGGTACTTTTCGAATTAGATAATTAAGAAAGTGGGAATTTGAAATTGATGTGATGTTTGAAATGACATAAAATATCTTCAAAATAATTATTCAATTCATAATACTTAAATGTAAACTATAAATTTGTTATATTGAATAGGTTCAATTGAAATTATCTAAACTTTTATCAAGTCCAATCATTTGAAGTCTTGTTATGTTATTATAAATGTCTAGGCTAGAACTAGGTTATTGTACTAAAATGTGATGTGAAATGCTTTTACATATACATATTTTGGGCCAGTCATGAAATGCCTGGCTCCTGTTTTATATTGTTCTGATGTGTGGTATAGACGAATGAGAGAGAGTTAGGGTATATGGTTTAAATATTCCTCTGTATGTTGTCTTCAGACGCCATTGTATAATTTTGATGTAAACTAAATAAAGCTTTGCTAATTAGACCTTGTCTTTTATTCTCCAATTTTACAGTAATGTTATTCAAAGGGCAAGTTTAGCATTACTCAGTGAATATAATATGCACAGATTTCCCTATGTGCTAAAAAAGTGAGCATTACACAGTGAATATAATATACACAGATTTCCCAATGTGCAAACTATGTGCACTATTTCTTGACTCAAATCGAAATAATTTGAATCCAAATAATTTGTGTACATAATTTTACAGTATGCCTATTGACTAATGGTCTGTGGTATATGCCAGATGCTGGAAATCTTCCCATTAAAGGGCCCATAAGCTTACAGCATGGTAGTGTCTGTTCTCCTGTCCTGAAACTTTTAACTTTTTAGACTTCTCCACTAGAATCAGTGACTCTAACATTCTCATCATTTGTGTACAGACTCCTCGACTAATATTATGATGTTTATTTATATATCTATTTATGATATTATTTCTGACACAGGTGCATATGCCTTTAAAACTTATTTTCATCTTCTTTTTAAGAAGCAAAATATCTAAAACTTTGAAACGATTATCCATCAATATGATGATAAATTTACACCATGATGAGCTACAGAGCCCATGTCTCTACGTTTTAGTTTTCATCTATAGCTACTGTATTCCGAAAGTCATGATAAAGAAGTGTTGAAGCGCCATAAAATATCATGTAAGGATGAGAGAATATAAAATGGTATTCTACAGAGGACATTGAGTGGCATCAGTATGTTGTAGGATACGTTTCCTCTGAGCTGGTAAAAGAATTAAGATTTCAATACTGTCTTATTATGTAAATAGTTTGAGATGCGGGCACTGCCAAATTCAATAGAAGATACACTACAGAGCGGGTAAAGACAGTCAAGTTTGTGGCGTCTACCAACGCTATCATAAGATCATTGTTCGAACAGGGGAATTTTCATAACGCAATGCAATTTGTGTTAACCTTTATTACGCCCCTTCTCAAGATTAAAATTTAATTTTACAGAAATTACACGAAACTTTACTTGAACATAAGGATATTTGGGGAAAGATGACAACCCGTGATCTCAGGAAAACGAAGATAAATGTTTCCAAATGCAAGAATATTTTCAATCAAATGAAACGCATTTAAAAAAAACGTACCACGGTCGGTTTTGCCTTATAATTAATCAGTTATCAGGAGACATAATGTTTTCGCCTCCTTCCTTGATTCTGTAAGTCTGTAATTCCGTAATTGAGAATTGCTTTCTCTCCGGACCGTATCTGGAAAGAAAGTTCAATATTTCTTTTTTACAAAACAGGGTATTTGGTTAGACCTAGTGGCAGACTGATTAAAATCGACCCTGTTCCGAGAAATAAAGGATTTACAGTTTTGACTTTATCGAGATTCGAAGTCAATTTGTTAAGGGCTTTCCTCTTTACACGTGTTGAGAGGAAAACCCTAGACAGAACGACTTCGAATCTCGATAATGTCAATTTTTTAAAACTTGTATTTTTTTATTTTTTTTATTTCAGAGCATTTTAATCAGCCGGGACATAGTTCTTTGGTTATTCTATGTTAATATATGTTCTGTTTTATTATGGAAACAACTCAACATAGCGCATATGGGTAGGATCGGACTTATGCTTTCGTTTCCGTGACATATCCCAAAAGTCTTTCATGGGGTGTGTTACGAAACTTTGTATGTGATTGGACCTAGTGCCGTAGTGGTTCCTTTTCTTACCTTGGTTAGTCTGGTTTTTATTTTTAGGTTTTATTGTTTGGAAATAGGCACCTTTTCCGGCCTGTTGCTGAAAAGCTGTGCAATATTATTTCATGAGACTTGGTATGTGATAAGACCTAGTGGTGGAATGGTTCCTTTTGCTCCTTAAATTATTCAGAAAGTGTGAATTTTCTCTTATTCCCATGAACACAATTTGAATTTGAACAATTTGGTAAACACGTTTATGATGAATATGTTGGATTAAAAGTTGTGGTGAGGGACCTGACAGTACATCACATGCACATATTTCTTGTTCCTCTAAGACTGTGGGTGATGGGGTTAAGCGATGTGATGTAACATAACCTCTTGGAAGGCAAGTTTAGATCTGAATTAAATTTCATCTGAAATACCAATTTCTTTGGGGCTCTATCTTTTAAAATCATCCTTTTTGAGAACTTGTCTCCCAGAGGTTTACTGCTGTACGTAAGTTTTATATTGCCGCATTGAGTCAGGAGCTGTTCAGGTATCCCGCTGAGAATATCCATACGCCTTTATGTTTTATTGAACAGCTTTTTGACAACTGTGGATTATTATTCCTAGACTGCACAACCATTGAAACAATAAGGAAGATAAAATCTAATTATCTTAAACCAATGAATTCGATATGTTTCATATGTGAGAGCAATATTTGATGTCTTGCCCAAATGGAAGATATTTTCTGAAACTGCACAACACATTTAAACTCTCGGATCATTTCTCAATTTGATTAAATAACCTGCATCAACATATGAAAATAGCAAATTCTGAAGTGCAGAAAACGGGAAGACGTAAGACATGGAGATTTTTTCCCCTCAAACTGGGTCAAATGAACAAAGTCAGCTACATTCTTTCGAAGAACAGTTTCAGGCTGACAACAAGGTATATAAAGCTTTTCTTATCAACATACTACGCTGTACCACCTTCTTTCACTAAGTGTACTACGCAGTACCATCTGCATTCACTAAGTGTACTACTCTGTACCATCTTCTTTCACTAAGTGTACTACGCAGTACCATCTGCATTCACTAAGTGTACTACTCTGTACCATCTTTCACTAAGTGTACTACGCAGTACCATCTTCATTCATTAAGTGTACTGTGCAGTACCATCTTCATTCACCAAGTGTACTGTGCAGTACCATCTTCATTAACTAAGTGTACTACGCAGTACCATCTTCATTCACTAAGTGTACTGTGAAGTACCATCTTCATTAACTAAGTGTACTACGCAGTACCATCTTCATTCACTAAGTGTACTGTGCAGTACCATCTTCATTAACTAAGTGTACTACGCAGTACCATCTTCATTCACTAAGTGTACTACGCTGTACCATCTTCATTAACTAAGTGTACTACGCTGTACCATCTTCATTCTCTAAGTGTACTGTGCAGTACCATCTTCATTCACTAAGTGTACTACGCTGTACCATCTGCATTCACTAAGTGTACTGTGCAGTACCATCTTCATTCACTAAGTGTACTACGCTGTACCATCTTCATTCACTAAGTGTACTGTGCAGTACCATCTTCATTCACTAAGTGTACTACGCAGTACCATCTTCATTCACTAAGTGTACTGTGCAGTACCATCTTCATTCACTAAGTGTACTGTGCAGTACCATCTTCATTCACTAAGTGTACTGTGCAGTACCATCGTCATTCACTAAGTGTACTGTGCAGTACCATTTTCATTCACTAAGTGTACTGTGCAGTACCATCTTCATTCACTAAGTGTACTGTGCAGTACCATCTTCATTCACTAAGTGTACTACGGTGTACCATCTTCATTCACTAAGTGTACTACGATGTACCATCTTCATTCACTAAGTGTACTACGCAGTACCATCTTCTTTTACCAAGTGTACTACGCAGTACCATCTTCATTCACTAAGTTTACTACGCTGTACCATCTTCATTCACTAAGTGTAACACGCTGTACCATCTTCATTCACTATGTGTAACACGCTGTACCATCTGCATTCACCAAGTGTACTACGCTGTACCATCTGCATTCACCAAGTGTACTACGCTGTACCATCTGCATTCACTAAGTGTACTACGCAGTACCATCTGCATTCACTAAGTGTACTACGCAGCACCATCTGCATTCACCAAGTGTACTACGCTGTACCATCTGCATTCACTAAGTGTACTACGCAGTACCATCTTCATTCACTAAGTGTAACACGCTGTACCATCTGCATTCACTAAGTGTACTACGCTTTACCATCTGCATTCACCAAGTGTAATACGCTGTACCATCTTCATTCACTAAATTAGCTACGCTGTACCATTTGCATTCCCTAAGTGTATAAAAACTTTCATATCAACACACTACATCGTATAATCATCATTTACAAAGAGTATAGAACGTTTCATATCATCATACTATGCTGTAAAATCTCCATTCACTAAGTGTATAAAAACTTTCATATCAACATACTACGCTGTACCATGAAGTTTGTAGAACCATTCACATCGACATTCTCCACTGTATTATCTTCCTTCAATGATCCTAAATGAAACCAATAACATTTGTTTGTTCTGATCATTTCCAGATTCCAGCTTACTTCAGATTAGTATAACGTTTGGTATGAAGTGAATGCAATACAATGGATAGGCATACCATGGCACCTACTGCAAATAGGTGATATCAATTAACAGTGAGTGTAATGATATGACTTTAAATGAATAGAAAACGGAAATATTTCCTGGATGACAAAAACTATGAGTAATTTTCACGAAGAGTGTAAATTCTTGTCAGACTGAATAAATGACGTATTTTGTTTGATAAGGAACAAACTTGAAATGAAGGAAGGAAGTGTGTACTGATAGCTGTATATTGCTTTTTAGAAAATGTTTAATAGTTTAATTTTATTCTGATACATACTACTTGTTTTTAAAGCATATCTTGATTAGGCATATTATAAAAATAGATTATAAATAAAATAAAATTATAGATAAAAATTACTATCAACGTCACTGCGAGTTACTGGAATAACATGTTGTTATTTGATCAAAGTGTATTGTCTGTTGTGGATTATTAATTCGTTCAGTGTGGTGACAATATAATAGTTCAGGACCTGATTTTTATTTTAAGAACAAGCAGTGGCTAGCTAGCGCCAAAAAGTCAAATGTAATTTTTGAAACTTTTCCAAAGCAGACAAAAATAAAATGTTTGCTTCGTAGTGTTGGATAGGTTACATTAAACAGCTAGTGCACATGTGATTTTGATGTATAATGTTTGCTTCTGAACATTATATATAGAATGTTTGGTTTATTAAGGAACATAATTAAATTCTTATTTTTCGCAATTAATAAATGAAATTTAATTAATACATTTTAAATTTTGGTAAATTTCAGCCAAAATAAATTTTATTGAAAATAATGTATATCGCCTAAACACATCATCCAGATATCAACGTGCTAATTGTCAAGGAATATCACCCTAAATAATTCACCAAAGCACCACTGTAAGCGATTTAATTTTGACTTAAAGTACTTTAGACATTTCTTGTTTAGCTCTATATGACGTAATCTGTTTTAAGTTATGGTTATTCAATTCCTACTTCCTACACGATATTTGATAGAACAGCGATGTTACGCGTTGCTCATTGCACAACTATTTCTAAGACAACGGGATGACATCAAGCATACCAGTAGTTTATATTCACTTGACTCGAGGTTACCACACTTGAACTTTTCTAGAGGATGAGTAATCCAGATAGATGATATCCCTAAGTAGCCTTTATTTTGACTGGAGCTTTTATAGTTCATTGAGTTAATGATTGAAAATAAACAGACGATTTGACATTGAAATATATACTTACTTTAATAATTCCTACTTACTTTCTGGTGTCTTATTTCTACAAAATGTGCTGAATGTCTTTATTTCATATCCTATCACTATTACAGAACACGTGACACATTGTAGAGGGTGGGTTTTTTTAAGTTAATGAAAAATCAACCGCACTGTTAACATAAATGATCTCTAAGTATAAGCATTATTTGAGTTTATGTTATTATCATCCATCGAGTGAAAAAAAACAACTGTTGTATCTTAATGGTGTCTTTTGGGAATTCTGTCTTTATTTATCTGGGTCGTTCCAATATTTCCAAAGGGTAGAGCCCATGTTACACATGATTAGTCAACCATGAAAAGTGTTGTTTTAAGCTTTCTGTCTTTTGGGAATTCTGTCTTTTGGGACGATACCGTAAAAAGTACATATATCGTTTATGCTGTTTTATTATGTTGATTGAAAAAAAACCCGACATAAGCGTATTCAACTGAGGAATACTGAACATTTCTTCATCATTATTATCTATATATGATATGATATGATAGACTTAAAATCAATTAAGGATTTTAAGAAGGATAAATATAAATACCTTATAATCTAGACACTTAAAAACACTCAACCATTAAAAGTGGTTTCTTTTTCAGTCACGTTCTATATATTTTTCAGATTATCTAGTGAAATCAGTCTAAATTTAAGAAACCTGCGTTAACGACTTTTCTGGAAGATTGTAAAATGATAAAGCTAATAAACAATTGGAGAGATGAGACGGAACCTCTAAAAAAGGTTAACATTACTGAACCTCTCACCTCGTTTCTATTACAAAACCTCTCACATCGTGTGCAAGACTGGACCTCTCAAAGGGGTCGCAAGATTGGACCTCTAACAACTCTTGCGAGACTGGACCTCTCACATCGTTTGCAAGACCAAACCTCTTCACACGTTTCCATGACAAAACCTCTCAATGAGTTTCAATGACTTACCCATCACAACGTTTCAATGACTTAACTTCTCACAACGTTTGCAAGACTAAGTCTTTTACCAAGTCAACAAGTCTGAACCTCTCATAACGTTTATGAGACAAAACCTCTGTTGCCCTATGGTATCGTTGGTAAAACTTAACCTCTCACAACGTTTCAGTGAATGAACCTTTCCCAACGTTTGGAAGATTGAGGTGAGGTGAGGTGAGGTGAGGTGAGGTGAGTTGGTGTTTAACGCCGCTTTCAAGATTATTTCACTTATATCGCGGCTGCTAGTATTAGTGCAGGGAGAAAGCCCGCAACACCATTGTGGCTATGCATTGCGGTGAAACCTGCGGGCATCGGCTGGAACTAGCGAACCATGGGTGGTACTGCGCTGAATTTTAGTGTAGCATTGCACCCAAACCTTTCTGCTTGTAGAACAGTTCTCTACTGCAGACAAAGTTGCCGAGCCCCTGGCGGGATTCGAACCACGGACCTCCTGATCCGAAGCCGAATGCGCTAACCACTGCGCTTGGAAGATTGAACCTTTCATCATAACTGAATGAATGGACCTCTCAGCACAATTTCAAGAAGTAATGTATTGCACAATGAAACAGACACCACGTTCATGCACAAAAAACGTATTTATTTATATCAAGTATTTGTTTTCAAGATTGGAAACTGATATAGCATATCGAGCGATGAGGTGTCACTCTAGTAAAACTAACTAACTCCTTTACAAAGGTTTTACTGCAAATGTAAGAATATTTTTCTGAGGATACAACCTTTAAAATTAGGAAACGATTATAACTTCGGTTAGATACAGCGTATTTGTTATATATTCCCCGCAGCTTTACAAATAATGTATAAGCACCGGTGATCCATATGCATACACACGAGTGAAAAACATTAATATTGATTTACCAGCTTAACGATCTATGTGTAAAGAATTAAGTTTATCTTATCTTGTTACAAATGTGAGTGTTGGTATTCTATATATATGTCCATTATGAATAGATAGATATCACTCTCGGTAGTTCAGGGTTGCTTGTTGAAGTAAACAGTAAAGTTTTTTTTAAACTTATTGATTTGGAATCTTATTTGGTAACGTTGAGTTTCACATTTAGTTTCAAAACTGACGAGTGTAGTAAAACTTTTGGTGCTTTTTTGTTGGAACACGTTGTTGAAATACGACTAAAAAAGTTCAAATGATAAAACCTCACTTGTTACGCAAGCAAGTTCATTTGTTTTTTAATCCATCAGATTTTTATTGTTTAAACATAAGTAGGATTCGTGAAAAATACAAGTTACGATAAATAATGAATTGTAGATTGCGGTTAAAAGAATGACATTTTTGGACAAAAAACATGTATTCATATCATATATGTCGTTAGAAAGCGAAAACATATTCTATGAAAATGGAAGCAAACGTGTTCATCGTTCTAATAATTCATGTCATCTATTAAAGACACGTGCACGTGTCATTTGCACGTGTCATTCTTCCTCTTCATGAAGTCGCGGTAAATACGATAACACACGAGCACTTTTGGGGTACGAGTTTTCAACTTCTTTCTGTTTTTAATTTTGGCCGTTTCCATGGACCCAGAACACACCTTATGGTCATACTCATTGAAATTGAACAATCAATAACTGTAGTGGTGTATTTTGGGCTCATCCAATGGGAAACATGATTTACCTTTCCTTTTTTTCCAGGTTATCGTGTAAGTTACCGGAGCAGTATAGGATAAAAACAGTTTTAAGCGTAACTTTCTTTAGACCAAGAGAAACTATTATGTAACATTTACTTATATCCAACAATATAGATCTGTATTTTCATTTCATTGTGACAAGGTTGAATGGTAACGTTATGTGAGGTATTGAAGCGACAATGCGTTAAACTCATCAATTAACTTCAACGACCCGTTACGCATGACTGCAGAAAGAGAATGCGGAGTCTCGCTAATCTAAGGGGAGAGCACTCTAAGGGCACTGTTCTTGACCTCTAGGCAGGTCACGTGTCATTCTTCCTCTTTGATCAAAACACTGACACAGTAAGTAGCGGTAAATACGCCGACAGTAATCATTAGTGAAGATACTTTCAATACAGATACAAAATGATATAGTTATACGTCTGTATTTATTCGAATACAACAAAACGCGAGACCTCAAAATGTGATTTTCGTTCTAGAAAAGGCTGTCAACTGCTTGAACTAGGCAGGTGCGATGAGCCGAATGCGACAGACGCGTTTTTCCAGGTGAAGTGAATATGAGGTAAAGTCGCCCGGCGAATCCAGGAAGCCAATATGGAGAGGAATAAGCCGTGTCCGTATGACAAGGCTAACTGGCTTTCACGGATAACATTCTGGTGAGTAAACAAAGACACACACACGAAGAATGCCTGATAAACAGGCCTGTCATGCTCGTGACTACCAATGTCAGATTTTCTTAAAACATTGGTACCTCGATTAACACACCTTTGGACTCTGGATATTATCTGGATATTATCAAAACTATTACAAAGGATATGCTTATAATGACACATTTACATATAAACATATATAAACCATTGCTTATTCGCAAATCATTTGGCTAATGGCAGTGTAAGAGTTAATAGTAGGATATCCTAATATCAGTCTATAATAACATCTGTTGGAATAATTTCATGAATATTTGTATAGATTGTGACAGCATGCAAGATTCTAATTGAGAGCAATATGATGTTGAAAATGTATTTTGAATTTGCAATTATGACAATACAAACTGGTACATGTGTAATAAATGACCACAGTATATATATACAATTTATTTATTCAAAGATTTATTGTGCATGAATGATCCACGCATACTGCCATAACCTTATGAATATGAAATACTGTTCAGTTTTCTAAGAATTATTTAAAGAGATTGTCCTATCAGGGTATATTATGGTCATATCATGAAATATGAATTGAATTCTAGTTGAATCTCCCCCCCCCCCCCCCCCCCCCTTTTTGGAAAATAAAAATAATTTGAAAAATGAATGTTTCTTTTAATAGTAAATCATATATAACATAACAACCCACCCCCCTGTTGACAATTTCTGAATCCGAACCCCCCCCCCCCTTTCAAAAATCCTGGATCCGCCACTGGAATCATGTTAGTGATGTTTTTTATCATCACTATTGACAGACATAGTACAGATCACTCAAGTAGAAAACAAACTGATCTGAAACCATTAAGTTACAGCATGACAACATTTTGTTGATCAGTCCTATGATAAATCATTTGTGAATTATGTGTTTTTGATCAATATATATTTATTTTGACTTACTTGTATGGTTTTAAAAATACATTTTTGTTATTATTTCACATAATGCAATTGGCAGGTAAAAGTCTTATTCCTCTGTAAGCTGATATGACTGGCCCTTTAAGTGAAGTCTTCCAATATGAATACCTATCTCCAACTACATTGATTGATGGGTATCATTTTTAATTGGAAGCTTAGTTGAATAATATTTGTATCCATTGGGATTTGAATTGTACAGCATGATTTATATCAAAACGTAACATTACATATGTTACAGGCAAAAATAAGTAATATTTTTAAACAAAAAATCGTCACATAAATAAAGATACAAGAAATCCACAGTTGGCTATTACATTTTTTAAAAAAAGAAATCTAAATAACATTATTTTCCAAGTAATAAGTGTAAACTTGACCAATATTGAAAAAACTTTGCTTCAGTTTCGGTTGACAGAAAAATATATCTAGATAGGTAACATTACATATAATAAATCATAGAATAGCATTGCATATCTGAACATAGCATAGTAGAGCATGGTGTAACATCATTACATAGCAAAGTGTAATATAATATAACATAGCAAAGCATAATATAATATAATATAATATTAAGGGAATATTAAGAGAATACTAAACGACATCCGGTTAAATAACTTTTTTATGAAACAAGTGAATAGTTTGGTATTAAGGAGCAAAAGTGAGTAGATACCGATGCCATTAATTTGTTTCATAAAAATGCAATTAAATGGTACTGAGTTAACTATTTAATTTTTTATTCGCAGAACTTTATGAAATGAAAAGCATGACAATCGCCTATATTTTACCACTGCTGCCGCGCTGGTAACAGCACGCGATATTATGACATAATGTGTTATAACATTGTAGATTTATTCAAAGTCGGTATCTTTAACAAGAGAGTAATAAACATAATATAGCAAAGCTTAATGTACCATCATGTAACATAAAATCATCTCTTAACAAACCACAACATGCATCAATTAAGAAAAAATCAGGACAACCTGTAGAGCAGATTGATCCAGGAACATCTTGCAGAAGCTACTTACATCAAGCTTTAACCTGCAATGATTACACAACTGAAGCCAGCTGGGTATTGTCCAGTAACATGTCTAGTGACTGTAAGTTGTCTAGTGACTGTAAGTTGTCTAGTGACTGTAATTTGTCTAGTGACTGTAACTTGTCTAGTGACTGTAACTTGTCTAGCGACTGTAACTTGTCTAGGGACTGTAACTTGTCTAGTGACTGTGATTTGCCTAGTGACTGTAACTTGTCTAGTGACTGTGATTTGTCTAGTGATTGTAACTTGACTAGTGACTGTAACTTGTCTAGTGACTGTAACTTGTCTAGTGACTGTAATTTGTCGAGTGACTGTAACTTGTCTAGTGACTGTAACTTGTCTAGTGACTGTGATTTGTCTAGTGATTGTAACTTGACTAGTGACTGTAACTTGTCTAGTGACTGTAACTTGTCTAGTGACTGTAATTTGTCTAGTGACTGTAACTTGTCTAGTGACTGTAATTTGTCTAGTGACTGTAACTTGTCTAGTGACTGTAACTTGTATGTTTGTTGTGTGCAGGTGGATAACAGGACTCTTCCACACAGGGTACCGGCGGAGTCTGGAGGTCAGTGACCTGTACGAGGTCGCTCAGGAGGATGAGGCTGACCTCCTAGAACAGAGGCTGGAGAGGTTGGTACCATCTTATTTTAGTCAAGGCTCTCGTCCATCCATTCATCTGAACACTCATCAGTTAATGATTCAGTTTACAACCTTGATCATTCATTCATTCATACATTCCATGATAGATTTATCACTTGAACAATCCCTAATCCATCAAATATCTCATTTCCATTGATTCATCAATCTATTTTTTATAATTATTCATTCATTTCTCCTTCTTTTACTCATTTTTTCTTGAGGCATGAATTGTGAAAAAACAAAACTGATTGGCTACAGTAGGGCTAGCAGTGGTCCTCTGAATTGTCTGTGCCTCTTCCCTAGCCTACTGTGATGGGGCTCTATGATCCAATGATAATCCTTATGAAGATTGTAACCTTTCGCCAAAGAGGTTGTTTTTGCATACTTTACACTTTATTGTTTAGCAGCAAGGTTTTAATTAGCTTGTGATGGAGGATGGCACGAGATATGATTTGTGGGGGAAGTTGTCTCTCACTATTTATTTTTCTTTTTATAAATCAAATTTCAATCCCTCCACCTATTCATCTGTACATTTATCTTTCTATATATATCTATCATTACATCTATCTATCAATCATCTGTACCCTGTTACCCATCAGATTAGTTGACTTTGATGGCAATTTGAATAACTGTCATGTTAAATGTCATGTTACGTCAGTTATGTAATGGCATTTCCATGAGAATCATTTAATGAGATGTGATCATTAAAACTGTCAAGTTGCAGTCTTACTACTATGTATGAATGAGATATGATTCTTTCAAAAGTAAATCATTATCATTGATATAATTGATAATTCAACTTCATCTTCTTTTTATATTTTTATATAAAAGCATAGAGTTTGGATATTTAAAAAAATATTTGAATATATATATACATGTATACATAGCCGACTCAACATCATTCACCTGATGAGACCTAATGGTCAAAAGTACTTGTAATTGAATTATCTTGAATTTCTTCAAAATGTTTTTTCTATACTCTATACTCTATATATATATTTATCTGGAGCTCTGAATAATGCAGAGTTAATGTTTGTTGCACAAGTAGAAACATTCACCAAATCAAGATCATAAACATAGTCTTACAATGGATTTGAAGAATAACCACTAGCCTCCTCTACCATGCTGCTTTCAATATAACTTTGTATGAAACTACAAGATTGTATAGATCTGCAGACATGTGATTTGCATTATACAGTCAAGAAGTGTGAGAGTTTGACATGATCATATAGATTGTACATCTGATGGATGGCGACAAACTTTGTTCTGATGTGTACATGCAGCAGATGTCTCCTTGATCAAAACAACATATGGTATCATTTTGTCACAAATTGCTTTTTATATGTATGATATTAACAGGTTGATATTTTATGTAATGACATATTATTTTTGCGTCACTTTGCAATCTGACCGTTTAATGAGGATGTCTATAAAATGAAAGATTTTTCCATAAATACTTAGTTGGTTAATTAAAGGGACACAGACTATGTAGTTGGGGTCAAATATGTCAAACTGCATAAATGGTCTTAATGTATCCATAAGTAGTAGTTGTTTCTTAAAATTAATACCTCAATGCTTTTCAGTTAGCATGGTGATAATAAAAAGGGAAAAAAGATAGAAAACCGGACAATGACATGTGTCAATGGACACTTTTTTATAGCAGACACAACAATTAATATAGGTTTGTTTTATTGGTAGGACATTTAACTAATATATATGTTTATGGGACCTGACATTTTTACTTCTGAAGGTTTATCTTGCCATTTGTATTTTAAAATCAAAAACAAGGAAATGTCTTAAATTTGGTATTTTACACATTTAGATGCAACTTTAAACAGGCGATTTGAACTTAACTAAGGTCATATGATATTTTGGCTCTATTCAAGCCACATACAATATTCATGAAACATACTCTGGGTCACTTTAAAGAGGCATTGACATGGTTTTTAAAATATTTATTTCTTCAAATATCCCCAAGTATTATGCAAAAACTACCATTAGGGGTGTTATATTGTTGACTTATCTGCAAATTATTGTGAGGTCATACATGCAACTATATTACATTAAGAGTTTGCTGTATAGATATTAGCCTGCAGTTTCTACCATGCACAAGTAGTTAAATACATTCATACACATGAATTATTATTTGTACTTCTAACATCTGTCACTTATCAGTTTTGAAATTCAATCTAAACAAACAAAAAGAATTTGGAAAAAATAAAATACATCATATATGAAATGTCAATGAAGGTGAAATGAATTACTTACAAATTAGTAATACATAATTATGTATTGATGATATGCCATTGGTAACCCCCCATAACTCAGACGCGTTGAAAGAACATCTGTTCTGGTTGGTTGCACTGAAGTTGACTACACTGTAACCTTTTCTAACTAATGGACTGGTCCAAACAATGAAACAAATATGTATAGAGAATGACTTTATTTATGATATTAGTCAACAACAAATCAATATATCATATAAAATATTCAGCACTAATATATATTCAGTACATATATGAAAACATTTATGATATTATTCAACGTTTTGTTAAGATAAATTACTTTAAAATATCAATATATCAATCTGTATATTCAGCACTAATACATATTAATTACATATATGAAAACATTTATATTTTTCATCATTTTATAAAAATAAATTAAATTAACCCTTAAGATGCGGGTCCCGGGCCTGTCCGGGTTGAAATTTGCTTTGACCGCATGTCCTCTGGGCGAGATGCGACATCCAAACTCTATTTTTCTCACGCTAGCTCATTAACGCCGAGGTTCACAGTAGCGAAGGACGGGCAATTGTTGCACGGCAGTAGTGTCAGTTTAACGCTAGTACTTTCCGTCCGTGTGTCGCTAAGCTACCGAATTTTGTTTCGTTGGTGTTCTAAATAATGCGCGTACATGTTCCGAAAATTATGCAACGATTGATAACGTTTATCGTACCGATAATAAGCTTTAAAATCACTCAATTTTCCCCCACTCCCCGCCGCACGTGCTAATAGCCTGTGGGCACTTTCTACCCTCTCGCACGAGCTTACCGACCCGCGCATGCTATCGTTTACTGAGACGCGTGCATTTTGACCCTATGCACGCCTTCCTATCGCACGCCCTATGTTCTGAACCCTTGGGCGGATTTCAATATAGGTGGGATCATTTGAAAGAGAAAAAAAATGTCTTTAATTCGATGTAAAAAACATATGTGCGCCTCGTGAAATAAAGATACCGCATGTGCCGTAAAAAAGGTGATTTTTATATATTTTTAGTTTTACACTGTTTTGTCACACCAATTTTCTCATGATGTGCTCAACATATTTTGACATTTTTTATATCACAAGATAGAGAAAAAGATTGTCTTTAATTCCATGTAAAATGTGTACATGCGCAACAATTCATAAAGATACAGCAAGCGCCGCACAAAAAGGTAATTTTGCCGACTTTCTTATCATGTGATCTGAAGCGCGATTTTCATGTGCCTTTCTTTCACAATGAATTTCTTTTACACCGTGAAAAAGATTTTGTTGAATTTTACATCACTATAAAGACAAATGAATTGTCTTTAATTCCCTATATCAATTATTATGCGCGCAAATAAATAAAGACTCAACAAGTGCCGTAAAAAGAACAACTTTCGCACTTCGCAATTCCGTTAATGACGCAAATAGGGAAACTTTGGCACTTCATATCCCCGTGTACAAATGACACATTTCAAAACCATTTATATCATTATCAAGAGGAATAAATTGTCTACAAAGTGATATATAAAATGTACATGCGCTAAAACAAACGACGATGCAGCAAGCGCCGCACAAAGGGTCCTTTTCATGTGATCTGAAGTTCGATTTTCATGTACCTTTCTTTGGCACTCGATATTTTCTATACCACTTGGCGGATTTTGATAAATATTACGTCTAAATAAAGACGGAACGTTGTTCTTCATTTCAATATATTGATCATACATGCGCACACAAAAATAAAGGCACAAGAAGTGCCGCAAATTTGGCAAGTTTCGCATTTCGTATTTCTGTAACCAAGTGGCGCGCTCAACAACGTTTGGTATCAGCGTAAAGAGCAGAAAATTCTCTTCAATTTGATATACAATTTGTTTATGCGCTCATAGAAATAAAGACTCAACAAGCGCCGCTAAAATGTTATAAATAAATGTAATAAGTAAAAAAAATTATGAAGGAAACCCTGTTTCTTTAGTGTTCAATTATAGAGTTTTGGAAAGTTGAAGGAAAAAAAACTTTTGGATTTACATTCATAGCGTTATTGATGTCTTTTTTTAGTTAGGGGGTTTTTGCGTCGGGCACCGCCATCAGTTCATGGGAAAATTGTCCAACGAAAATGTTGTGGTTGAGACACAGTATGTCGGGGATGCCGTCGGGAACCGCCATCAGGTCAAGGCAAAGTTGTCCAACGAAAATGTTTGTGGTTGAGACACAATATGTCGGGGATCTTTCGCCGGGCACCGCCATCAGGCCATGAGAAAATGTGTCCAACGAAAATGTTCGTGTTCGAGAAAAAAAATTTCAGCGGACTTTCGTCGGGCACCGCCAGCAGGTATGTGTTTTTTTCTGCCAAATTTTTGTTGGTCGAGGAAACTCATTTTTGAAAAAAAAGTTTGGTAGCATTCCGATGTTTTAAATAATTTGCTATATATGTCGGGATGGCATGAGTTCCTTCCAGTGAACTAAAGACAAGGGGCCGGGTGCTCGTTGACTACGGCCGTCCCGACGGATAGGCCCGTGGAACCTATCATTCTCGGAAGAGAAGTCAAAAGTTGAAAAACTTTTGTAATCCACAACTGACAATCAGAACTTTCCTGACGTAGAAGGCAGTTGTTCGCGACTCGCCGGCTCGTTGCATAGGAGTCAGAAGGCGGCATCAGGGTTGATAATGTTGATACAACGTCGGCGGCCGTCGGTGCCATCGGCACCTTCGGCGGGATTGTGAAAAGTCGTCCGAAAGTTAGAAAGTGTCCGGCGACATTAGAACTTGTTCGGCAGGATTGTGAAAAGTTGTCCGAAAGTTAGAATTTGTCCAGCAATGTTAGAATTTGTCCTGATTTGTTATTTTTGCAAATCGTGAAAAAAATGTCCGGCTTTCGCCAGGACAATTAGAAAAAGTCTGGATTATTGATGACCGCTGGCGCCAAAGGCGCGCAACGGCAAATTTGTTTCAAACACTTACAAAATGTGGCAATTGAATGTCCATGAAGCTCACATTGAATTTCTCTGTACAACAGGTCATGTGTTGATGTTATTATATCTTGCGTGTGCCTAAATTATTTTCAATCATTTACAGATTGATGTGAAAGATGCCTAAGGCCAGGAGGCCGCGAACCAGGAGTTGGGAAGGTCCGTCAACGTCTAGCGACGACGACTTCATCAACGAGGTCCATGCCGATGAAGCTTCTGATATGGAATCAACTGATGAGAGTGATAGTGACAGTGACAGTGATGGTGAAAGTGATATTGATAGTGATGTAGAAATAAGAAACATTGCAAGACACATATTAGCAGCTACGGGTGAAACTGCTACGACTGGTACTTCCACAGAAGAAGAGTTCAGTGGCTTTGATGAGCAATATAATGAAATGGACACACATTTTGATGACCGTGACAACTTTATGGAACGCTAGACAGAGGGTCCGAGGCCACGTGGACGTGTTGATCTCCAATTTACTGGCAACACGGGATTAGGACGCTTCATAGAATTGCCTGATAATCCGCATCCTGTAGACTATTTCGGGTTGTTTTTTCATGAAGATGATTATGGATCAATGGCAGCAGAAACCAACAGATACTTCCACCAACAGGTTGACGATAAGGTTCTAAAGCCCTGTTCAAGGTTGAGGCAATGGTATGATACGAATGCTGAAGAAATGAAAGTATTCGTAGCAATGACTATAGCAATGTCTTTGGTTGTACAGAGAAACTTTTCTGAGTATTGGTCATCGAGTGATGTGACGTCGACGCCTTTCTTTGCCAAATGTATGCCTCGTGATAGGTTCTGGTTATTACTAACGTACCTACATTTGAATGATAATAACCAAATGCCGTTACGAAACACGCCCCAGTTTTCACCAATCAATAAACTTGGCTATTTGTACAAGCGCATCGTGCATCGTTTTTCCAGAATTTACAAGCCGCATCAAACTATTTGTGTTGACGAAGGGTTGGTGCCTTGGAAAGGCAATCTGAGTTTCAAAGTATACAATCCCGACAAGCCGAAGAAGTATGGGATAAAGGCCTACATGCTGTGTGACTCAACCAATGGTTATGTTTGCAAGTTTGAACTCTACACTGGAAAAACAAATGAATCTGTTTCTGTCGGTGGGAAAACGTATGATCTCGTCATGGACTTGGTGAAGGATTATGCTGGGAAAGGATATCATGTGTTCATGGACAATTTCTATTCCTCTGTGGCATTGTATATAAACTTGTGGGAAACGGGAACTGGTGCGACTGGGACGTTGAGAGGCAATCGCAAAGGCATTCCTGAGAAGGTAAAGAAGGCACTGAAAAAACAGAAGAAAGGGGATATGATGATCTATCACAATCAAGACCTACTCGTTGTGAGGTATGAGGACAGGAAGTCAGTGCTGCTCATGTCAACCGTAGAAGACACTGAAATTGTAGAGACAGGGAAGAAGAACCGAGTGACTGGGGAAGCAAATACGAGACCACGTATTGTGCACGAGTACAACAAATATATGGGAGGTGTGGATCGGGCCGACCAGATGCTGTCGTACACCCCGTTCAAAATGAAAACTCTTAAATGGTGGAAGCGAGTGTGGTTTCATGTGTTAAACGTTGCCATGTTGAACTCTTACATTCTCTATAAAGAATTCTCAAAAGACAAAACAAGCCGTCAATTCAGAAAAGATTTAGTGCAGCATATGATCACCTTCGCCGACACGGAAAAAGTACCTTCCCTGCGTAGACGTACTCGTGGCAGGCCAAGCACAAGCGACAAAAGTGTGTTACGTCTTCATGGTCGACACTTTCCATCAAAGATTCAGCCTGTTGGAAAGAAGAAGAGGCTTTCCCGTATGTGTGTTGTTTGCTCCAAAGCGAAAAGAGAACTCTTTCGAAGGGCAGTGGAAGAAAGCAATGAGCCAGTTCGAAAGAAGAAAAGGGTAGGCAAAGAATCTTCTTACGAATGTAGCGAGTGTAATGTGGCTCTATGTGCAGCACCATGTTTCAGAATTTATCACACGTCACAAGATTGCACTAAAGCTTATATCAGTTTGATGTCAGAGAAGGAAAATGAGGGGGATAATCAAGAAGATTGAAGAAAGAAGAAAGAAGCAGAAGTGTGGATGAGCGTTACTCTCCTTATAAAGTTTATTCTTCACATCAATAAGGTGAATAAGTGTAATATAAAATACTGATTGTCAATAAAATAATCTTTTTTTTAAGTCGTAAAAGAGACAGAGAAAGTCAATGTCAGCTGTCACTGGACGTTCGATACGAGCCGCATCAAGAACATACCCCCGATCTTTCGCAATTTGTATTCTTAGAATCGGGTGGCGAAACTTCATACTTTTTACATCATCGTAAAGGAAAAAGAACTGGCTTTGATTCAATATGAAATGTGTATGTGCGCAACACATAATAAAGAAGCGGCAAATATTGCGAAAAATGTCGCAATTATCAATTTTTTTCCCAAAATGTCTGAGGGTCCCCCTCTTTAACGGTTCATATCTCCCGAACTATTTGGCACTTTTAAATTTTTTTTCCACCTTTCTCAAGCGGAAAGATTGATCTTTAATTCCATGTATAATATGCATGTGCGCAGATAATAAAAATAGTGCGGCGAGTGAAGCGACAAATGTCACAAATAAAACGATTGTCAAAATCTGTTTTCAAGTAGTTGAGGGTGTTGCTCTTTCGCGGTTCATATCTCCCGAACTATTGTATACTTTTTTTTCTTTTTTTCACCTATTTCAAGAGAATAGAATTGTCTTTAATTCCATGTATAATATGCATATGCGCAGTCAATAATAACGATGCGGTGAATGATGCGACTGGTGTCGCAAATAGAACGCTTATCAAAATTTGTTTTCAAGTAGTTGAGGGTATCCCTCTTTCGCTTTTCATATCTTTTGAATCAGTTGGCACCTTTTCATTATTTTTTCACAGTCGTAAGCACGAAAGATTTATCTTTAATTCCATGTATAATTTGTACATGCGCAGCAGGAGATAACGATACGGCGTGCGTATAGAATGATTGGTTTTATTATCTCGGAATGTTCGGCCGCGAGTGACTGCATGCGCCGAGAGGATCGGTATGCCAGGAACCAACGCTGGTGCCTAGAACACTGGCACTCGCATGCTGGTGCCAAGGGACTGCCCCGGGGGTAAAACGGCACTAATTCGGTGCCAGACTGCCCTAGGGAGAATTAGTTCTGGCTAAAAATCCCGTTATGTCGGAGCATCCTCGGGGTACCCCCAACCATCTTTTGAACTGGGTGACATATTCTAACAATTTTTTATCATCATAAAGAAGAATAAATTGTCTACAATTCGATATATAATGCATGTATGCGCGCTCAGTATTAGGGATTTTATTCAGCCGGAAATAAAGACAATCTTTAGATAATTGGAGAAATCTAACTAGAGGTCGCATTGTAAAAAGATATATATCATCGTAAAGAGGAATTATGTATCTTCAATTCAATATAAAAAAATTAATTGTGCGATTATATTTAAGGATTTTCCGTAACTCTAAATAAAGACAATCTTCATATTGTAATAGAAATCGTTCTAGGTAAGATAAAAATTTCATTCAAATTGTCGGATAAAGATCGTTCATTTGTGTACGGGATGGGCGGGCTACTTTTGTATCGAACGGCCATTTTCATCCGTAATTCGCCATGTGAATACACCATATTGTAAAAACGGTCGCGTCTCGCGGTGCTAAATAATTCAGGCACAGGGGCTAATTGCGCTATAACGGTAGCGAGGCGAGTGCTGGAAAATTCAGCCACGGGGGCAAAACTGGTCAAAATAATATTCAGCAACTTAAGAGTTAAAATATCAACTAATGACTTTATTTTGATATGCTTTATATACTATTTCACCGATGATGCATATTCAGTACACATGGTTAAGCCCAGTTTCAGTAAGTGTCCAACGGAGTCAAGGAACTCCAATGGAGATTTTTCCCCAGCCTGCAGCTTCTCTTTGAGACGGGCAAGTTTGTTTTCAGTCTCTTGGTAGACCCTCTTTCGTGGTGGGGGTGCAGCCACAGCATTGATCTGCTGGAGCTTGGCTCGCTCTGCCATCTCTATCACTCGGATTATGTCAACAAAACGGAAGATGTTGGGGTGCAGATGGGGAAGTTCTTTCTTCAACCTGCTGTGGAAGCCTTCTAAATAATTGTTTGTGCGAGGACCGACAGTCTGATGATGGTTCCACAAATGTCGGGGAAATCTGGCTCCATAGTCCACCCATGTCTCAACAACATAATCGTTCATGTCCTGCGCCCTGGGAACCCTGGTGTCTTGTCCATGGCATCCACCCATGTGTCCTGGACATTGCCCACGGGAAAATGAGGGAGTCCAGCAGCTTGCGGTATCCACCTCTGTACCTCCAGATCTTCTTTGTAGAGGACAGCAAGACCGAGTTCTTGTGTCTTTCTCCAGACTGCCTGGGTGAAGTGAAAGAAACACCCCTTGACTTCTGCTGGGAACTCTCCTTCTTTATGGCACATCTCCAATGGATAAAGTCTCCCCGTACTTTGTTCTTGCAGTAGATGTGGCCTTGGAGGAAAACCTGAGGGGTACCCTTCTGTGACTTTATGTATGCTACTCCTTATTTATTGTTAAAACATACCTTATCACCATGTGTGATCAGAACCTAACTTGTAATAAATAACACTAATCATCAGCATAATCTCAACTGATTTATTATAAAAACATACATTATCATATGTACCATTTATTTACTATTATAAACATAGTGCTCACCACCACTTGCGAAACGTTATAATCTTCTTTTGCTCAATGCATCTATCTCGTTAGTCTATGGGATAGGTCGATTATATCAATGGGTAACACCTGGATGTAAGCACAGTCACACCTGACTGATTTGTCTGACTTATGGGAAGTCTGACTTTTTTATTTACCTGAAAGTAGTAGAAAAGAGCTTGTTTGAAGCTAGGATAAATTATTAGCTAGCCGTGCCTAAAATTGCTCTTGGTATAGCTCATCAGGTTTTAATTCACAAATTATGCATGCAAAGATAAGCCCAACTTGCCCCACAAGGTATAACTACTTCCAGTCTTCACTACTGGCTAATTTAAGCCTTACTGCAGAGCTCTAAAATCTGGTTAGAGTGCAGAACCCTCTTTGGCAGTAAAGTGCAAACTTCAGAAGAAATCTGTGGGGATTAGCAAGGTTTATATTAGTCATTGATTTAGACAGGCGCTGGATATACCATTCAGGGAGATGGGATAAGACATTGTTATGTAGGGATCAGTGATGAGTGTTGCTGAACAACAGCACCTTCCAGCATTCTCGTTACGTTTCATTCAAGCTTGATAACCACTTTCACAGCATATGAATAATTTATCACCAAAAGTTGTCCATTTGTCAATTCGGAACAGCTGTCACACTATTACTGAAGCTTTTCTGTATATTCATCGGTCCTATGTACTTAATAAGTTCTAATTTTGTATTATAGCCATGAATGATAATAAGATAGTAGTTTATTTTGTTGCTTTTATGGTGTAATGAGCTTTTAATGATTTAATTAATTATTTCATAGAAAAATATTTGCAGGCTTTATGTCGGTATTTGGAGTTAATGTGTTTGTGTACATTTCACTATTTAAATAATGAATAATTATGCTTTTAATTGTCTTGTCAAACTGTGGTCTAGTTTTGAACCATTTTTATTTTATGAGAATTGAATAAAAATACTCAATTGCATATTTTGACATGATCAACATGACAATGATCTAGCTGTAAATGGAGTATTTGTAAACATCAGCCACCACAATTCATTCCAGTGAATCTCTACCTATCTCATCTCTATCTCACAAACTATAATGCATACTTGAATATTTTGTTTCCAAAACATTGTTATATATTTATTGCTGATTTGGAAGCATCATTGTAAGAGGTCAAGCGGAATTGAGATCATGATACTGAAATATATAACAGAATCAAGTTCCTCTAGGTTGAAAGGATAACTTGAACATTAAAACAGCTCATTTGTATCATTCTACTTGAGGTCAGCTACTTACGGGACACCCCTCGTACATAAGCTGACCAGTCAGTGCTTGTGAATGTTGCCCGATTGTGTATAAGTTTGAGACCCACAAGGGACTTGACCAAAAAAAGTACAAGAGATTGTACTGTTGTGTGATCTAAAAGGAAGGAAAGCAACATGTACCCAATACCCATACTCTCCTTTTGTCTGACCCCAGGGTGTGGAAGGTGGAGGTACAGAAGCTAGCGGATGGCAAGAAGGTCAGTCTGCTGAGGACAGTGCTTCGGGCCTTCCGCTCCAACTGGCTCTACCAGGGTGTTGTCCTCTTCTTCCTGGTGAGTTCAAGGGATCAATGTTTTGTAATATCCCTGTTGTCATCAACTATATGATATCTATTTGTCTGTATAAAAGAGCTATAAATCGTAGGTTCTGAACATTTGAACTCCCCGAAAAAGGGGCTAACAACTTCATCATGACCCCAGGAATCTGATGTGCACTGATATCAAAACAAGTTGTTTTGAGAATCCCTAAGAAAGTCTTTATTCCCATAACTACTCTAAGTCGATTTGGAATAAGTCAGCCTTC
The DNA here is from genome assembly GCA_921293015.1 of Phorcus lineatus. Lineage (NCBI taxonomy): Eukaryota > Metazoa > Mollusca > Gastropoda > Trochida > Trochidae > Phorcus > Phorcus lineatus. The sequence continues at coordinate 10,929,621 of OV121081.1, read as the reverse complement.
TAAAAAAAATTGAATTTAAAATAGGTCAGCTCTTGCTTTTGGGTCAGTATTTGTACAAATAAACAGTTTTCAAATTGGGTTCTGAGGAAGTTCTGAAAATAGTTCAGCAATTGCTTCTTGGTCAGTTTTTATAGAAGTAATCAGTTCATCAACTCTGTATTTAGGAAGCTCTGAAGATAGGTCAGCCACTGCTGCTGGGTCAGCTGATCAAGTTCTTTGACCCTGACCCGCCTCTCCCCGCCCAGTACGCCTATGTATTCGCCGCAGCCATGGGGATAGGGAGCTTGCTGCAGATGGTCACCAACTGTGTCTTCTTCTACTGGATGCATCACTCCTCTATGAAGATGAAGACTGCTGTTTCTGCTCTTGTGTACAGAAAGGTAGGAATTTTTTATATTATTCTGAAATCATGGAATGGTTTAAATTTAATTTCACATGCAAAGTATTTGGTAGGTAAAATAGTTCTTCCGAAAAAGACTAATAGTTTCTGCTGTTGTGTACAGGTTAATAAGGATGTCATGCAATCCTCTATCTGTCGTTACTGCATTGTTAAACACGTATTGGCGTGCCAAGCATGTGGCTGGTTGAATTGTTTCTGAGCTGACAAATGCAATTAAAGACTGTCGTGTCTGATCTTGTATGTATGTATTTATTTCATTATCATTTCCAGGTGCTCAAGTTAAGTTGCCAATCTTTTTACCAAACCACAGCTGGACAGATTGTCAACTTCCTCTCTACAGATGTAGAAGCATTTAACACAGTGAGTAGAAGTTTCAAGCATGGGAGAATAAAGGTCCCCCTGCAAGGTACAACTCATGCACGTTTCTTTGACTTACTTAGGCCTTGTTGCTATGTGTCACAATGCTTGGATGCTCCCCCTCATTCTTAATAACCTCCAGTTACTTTTCTGATTGGCATTCAAGTTACTGTGCAGCATGATTGATACCTGGTAACATAAATGCGGCAACGTTTTGTTAGCTCCTGTGTGGGTCATTTTTTTGCATAAGCATTCCTTGAAGGCTTGAATATGAAATAGATAAAACCCTGTTTATAACCGTTTTACTATTGTGAAGACTTCCTATGGGATATTAAATGGGGAAATATGCCTTTTTATATAAACTTCATGAAAATGGAATTTTTTTTTAAAGCTAATCATTGCTTTTGTGAAAGATAAAAAAGTTGATCATCCATAAATTTCCATGTCTTCTCTATACATTGAATATTGCCACTGGCTCATATAAAGTAAGAGTGAAAAGGAATCCTTTTAAAACATATACAGTTAATTCTTAGTAAAACAATTGTGTAAAAAAAACTTCAAGCCCAATAATTTTACTGATTCCTAAAAAGTCATTGTTAACTTCCAAAGCGTTCCCCATGCATGGTCATAGAAGCTGATTCTCAATTACTTGTTTAGGAGAGGGAGATAATTACCTAATCAATAGATCTTTTATTTGATGTATATGAGAATATTGAATTCAATTCTCTTCTTTTTCTACAGTGCATCGAGTGTCTTCACTATTTATGGTTGTCTCCCCTTATAATCATCGTGGCCCTCACCCTTACATACAGAGAAGTGGGTTTGGCCTGCTTCTTTGGCCTTGTGCCAATAGTGCCTATGTTGATTCTTCAGATATGCTCAGGGAAAATTATGGGTATTTTAAGGTATGTAACGATCTTATTTTCCATAGCAAAATTTTTGCTTTAATACTAAATTGAACAACCATCATATCATTCATTGATATTCAGTCATTACATAATTTGGAATATGCTTTTTAAAAAGTAGGCGTGCCAAAAAAAAGCAATTTCTGGAGGTAAATGTCATGTTGACAGTACCTAAGACTTATCACTATGGGCTGTAATGGTACCTTGTGTAAGTTACTTCTTGCAACAATTTAGAAACTTAAGTTTTTTACACAATAAAAGATCAACACTCTTAAGCAAAAGATAAAGGATAACCCTGTGTCTTATTTTCAGATTAAAAACTGCTGCTTGGGCTGACAAACGTATTCATACCATGACAGAGATTATCTCTGGAATAAGGGTCATCAAAATGTTCTGCTGGCAAAACCCTTTTACAAAAATTATCAAGCATCTCCGAAAGTAAGCTTGTTTTTATTCTGACAATTTATGTTGAACTTTTCCCTTCTCTAGGCAGCAAAGCACTGTTAACGTGTTATTGACATTTGACCTATGACATACACCTTTCAAATTGTGTTTAATGAAGTTCTCAATCATGATGAAGCTGATATTCTTTATTCAGATAATAGGCTTTCAAATGGTGTAAATGATCAAGACAATTAATTTCAAAACAAAAGGATAAATTTGTCATTTTTCAATTACAAAAATTTGTGCAAGTCCTTATTTTACTTCTTGAAGCTCTTAATTTTATATTTCCTTCCAGTAAAGAGATGTCATACCTCCGCCGCTCATACGTTGCGAAGGCTCTCAACTTCTCAATCGTGTTTTACTCTGCAAGACTGATGGCTCTCTGCATCTTTGTGGGCAACTGGCTCTTCTTGGAAAGACCAATCACAACGAGCAATGTGTTCGTAACTCTTGGTCTGCTGGAGATCGTGAAGATCTCGGTCTTCTACTTCATCATGTCGGGGGTCCTTAACCTGTCCCAGCTGTCAGCATCCCTCTCTAGAATACAGGTGTGTATTGTGCTAGTTCTTTTCAGTCTAAGGTTATCTCTACTTTCTTAACTTTATTTCATTTCAAAAGGTCCTGCAGATAGCTGGGAAAGATCAACAAAGAATTACTTATCACTTTCTTTAAGATTAGGGAACACATTAGGATTCTCAACTGTCAGGATATTTTCATTGCATCTTCTGTTTTGTGTACGGAGACAAAATTCATGATAGGTTCTTAATCCAAATAGTACTCTTAGTCAGAGGAAACCACCTATAGTCTTTTAAAAAAAAGGTGGTTTACAATACTTCAGCTTCATTATTGTGATAATACACAATGTTTGACTGCATATGCTTACCTAGTCATGAGGATTTTACTTACTTTGACTCCATTGTGATAGAGTAAGCATATATACTCGGAGGCTTCTAGTTTTCTGACAGTTATTATCCTGAATCCTACTTTTCTCTTGTATACAATTTCTTTAAAGCCTTCAAAAGGAAATTGTCTCACAGAAAATATTGCTTTTCAAAAGTATTCCACCTCAACATGCTCTTAAAACACCCTTCAGAGGTTCCTACTCCTGGACGAAGAGAAGGACCTGGCTCAAGGAGGAATCCTTCCCAAACAGGTGCTGCAGAGGACCGACCCGCGACACCCCATAGCCATAGAGATCGACTACATGACAGCCCGCTGGGAGATGAGCGCCAAGGAACTTGTCAAGAAGAAGAAGAAGATGATCAAGAGAGACAGCACCAGCGAACATACCAAACTGCTTCATGATGTGAGTGGTTAATTGATAAAAAAAATTCCACAGCTGACGATACAGATTGGGTCTCTGATTAGTGATGACTTTAAATAACCACCATTCAACCAGGAATTTTTTTTATAACTGTATTATTCTATAACTAAAATGTAAGCCTTGATGTATTGTGCAAAAAAGTTTGGTTTTTAGTGTATCGTTCTCATTTGCAGTTAGTAGAAACCTGTGGGACATTTCTGATTTGAGTTATAAGTTCAGGTGCTATATGCCAAAGAGGTGGCACAAAGAAGTTGAGGATTTGATGCAAGCTAAGGGTTGACATGCATATTTTTGGCATTTTCAATAGATATACCAATAAAGTTTTTTGAATAATTTCAGTGCATATTTTTGGTATCCAATAAGCACCATGTTGAAGAGTCTCCTCAGATTTTTAGGCAATCAAGAAATAATGTTTTATACCATGGTTTCTCTAAATCATTATATGTAATGAAATGATCATGAGGATATTTATAAGTTGCACATTTCAATCCATTAGTTCATGCTCAAGGCACTACCAACATTATTTCCTTGGTCTAACCCAAGCTGAACATATTTGTCGCCAGAAGGTCACCACCAACACACTGCTTTACCAGGCACCCATTTCCTGCTGTGAGAACAGAGGCACATTCTGAATTAAGTCTCTTTCCTAAGCATAAACCACAAGTCTTTCAACTCGTGTCTGTCTTAAAACGAAGGTTTCTTTATCTAGAAATTTAGAATGCTGATTGGATCCAATCAATGTTAGTTCTGCAATCAGCGAAGCCATTCCAAAAGTTCACATTCACATTGCCCAAGTTATTTCCGTAAGCATAAAAATAGCTTAACTTCATTTGAAAATGCTCCTTGTACTTTGAGTCTTTTGGGACTGCATCATTGCATAGGCCTATGTGACAACAAATATGTTATTCATGCATTCAGTGTTTTCATTGGCTGCAATGTTGCCAGGTATATAGTTAAAGTTGCAATATTGGAATTTATGATGGAGCTACCTCTGTTGGGAGAGAATGATGTAAAGTGATTGAAGTAAAATAAGTAAAGTGTATGTTAAGACTACAAGTTTTGAATTTGATTTAACTAGGACAAGAAAATATTCAAGCAAGTCATTTCATATTCTTTTCCAGAGTGACCTTGAGCACTGTTTTTCTCTGAAGTCAATTGCTCTCAATGTCAGGAAGGTAAGTATCTTCTATCATTTGTTTCAGTGTTAAACTTTGCTTTTGTATTTGCAAAAAACTAAAATTGGTGATATAATTGACATATCGATATAAAAAGAAACCAAAATGCAGTTTAATAGTTTTCAGGATATTTGTAAACTGACAAATATGTGTCTTCATTAAAAAAATGAGCATATTTTTTTCATTTCTATATTTCTATATATAATTACTTTATCCACAGGGAGAACTTTTAGCAGTTGTTGGAAGTGTTGGGGCAGGAAAGGTAAGATATGAAATAGCAAAGAATCCATTCCTATAAAAGTATTATAGACTGCCCAAAAATGTCTGCTCTCCAATCATGTTGTCTTAACTGTTATTTTATCATTTCTTCCAAAAAATGTATGGAACATTGTAAATTCAAAGCATAATTTTCTGAATTGGGCTTGAAAACATATTTATTACTGCTTCATAGGGGTGAAAGGATTTGATATTTATGCAGTATTTTCTGGAATTATTTAATTTTTTTGTTTAAGTACTTTTCCAAAACATTTGACTAAAAAGAATTCTTTATATCAATTTTATGAATGATTTTGACTCAACTTTCTCAGACATCTCTACTGCTGACAATCCTGGGTGAGCTGCCATATCAGCAAGGGCAGGTAACTCTGCACGGGTCAGTCGGCTATGCGGCCCAAAGGTCATGGGTGTTTAGTGGAAGTGTGAAGGAAAACATACTGTTTGGGGACGTGTACAACTCACAGCGATACAGACGGGTCATAGATGCTTGTGCACTTGAAAAGGTATTACCTATGATGATTGTTTTTCAGATGATCCTTTTTGCACATAATATGTTGATTTCCTTCTTTGTCAAATTTTTGGTTGACAGTTGAAGAATAATTATATCTTATCAAAATGTCATTGTAACTTTCGTGATGAGATAATTATATGTGCTTGGGGAAAGGTGATCAGTGTTGCTTTTCTAATCACACTCATTGATGTTATGTTCTTATTATGATTTAAAACTAATCTTAGGCAGCTCTTGACTGCTGCTTAAGGATGTCCGCTCCTCAAATTGAAAGTATTAAACTTTTTTTCTAACTTGTTTTTTTCAAAAGTTTAGTGTATTTGCTTGAAATATCAACCCAAAAAAATGGGGGTTAGTGTTGGTTTTTTCGAGATATATTAAGATCCCTATGTCAGTCAGAGATTTAACATGGGAGTCAATGGGGAAATGATGACCTTTTTTGAAAAATCTTAAATTTAAATTAGTTTCTGTATTAAACTTTTTTTAATATGAAAACATGTTTGAGTTAAGATAATTTTCTTCCAGAAAAAAGTATAAAATATATATGCTACTGTGGGTTTTTTAGCCGCTACAGCACAACATGTATTCAAACATTTCAATTAAATTATCAATATTTAAGCTATTTTTGTACTAAAAACATGCTTTCTCCCACTCATTATCTAAAAATTATACCTGAACGAATACATACAAATCATATTCTTTCAACAACATCTACTTTCTAAGAAAAACGGACAATAGAACTTGCTCAAATGATAGTTACAATTAAAATTGCTGAGTCAGCAAAATTGTGAATTATTTCAAATTGAAAAATACTACGTTTCTTAATTTTGATGAATATTTAATCAGAAATCATCAGAATTGAGAAATTGCCGCTTCATTTCGGGTTAATATATAAAAACATTATGATTTAAGGTTATTTGAGTTTTGTCACTGTGACTGAGGAGCGAACATCCTTAAGGTACATATGTTTAGATATTGGCCCTGTCAGTCATTCCATCTTTATCTTGCATCATTAGAATTTATTAAAATGACAGAATAATTACAAGCCAAAATGTTGATGTTATGTTTGCAGGATATAGATCTAATGCGCCATGGAGATGAGACACTGGTGGGGGAGCGAGGACTCTTCCTGAGTGGGGGTCAGAGGTCAAGGTTGACTCTTGCAAGGTCAGTGTTTTGGTGGGATGTGAATGCATTGAGAAACTGTCAATACTTTCTTGTGGTGTCAAGTTAATGAGCATAAGTTCATATAAGTAATATATACAACCTCTCACTTTTCTCAATTGAGAACACATATAATGGTGTATATAAGGGTGTTCTCTTCATTTTGCGACAAAATGGAAAGATTTTATTCATCATGTTTTGGGTTTTTTTCTTCATTTTTGTAGCAGTTTCATTTAACTTTCCTATTCTAGTTAAAGTCAAATTCAATGGTGATACATATTCTTCATGTTAAAATCTATTAATATGGTGTGCATACACCATAGCTTTTGCTATTAACAAATTAGAATTTAACACTTATCTTGTAAGGGTAATGAATAATATTAAACGCCCTTCCATTTTTATAGAGTAATTGTGGTTGTTTTGCTGAAAATAAGATTATAGAGGACAGTGTTCCATTGTAAAGGCAAAACAATAGTTGTAACATAACAACCACGTCCCGATGCAGTGTCATGGTGCATCGATATTACACTACTTTAGTTTGGCTGAGTAGATATCACACATCCGTATGTAACACAGGGATTATCAATGATGTTTTCCTTCAGGGCGGTATACCACGAGTGTGATATCTACCTGCTTGACGATCCACTGAGTGCTGTTGACAACAAAGTAGGACGGCATATCTTTCAGAAGTAAGTCCCTGCTAAAGCATTCCATAAAGAAATTAAGTTTGTTAGTTTCAGTCACGGCTCACTGCTTCATCACAATGCACAGTATCAGTAGGTTTTCAGTCTTTTGACTTACACCTTTGAATATATAGTCATAAAGCTTTTTTGACAGCCATTTAGAATGCGGATGGATGTTTTGTGTGTTTTCAACTTCTTTGTTGCAAAAGTACAATCTTGCAACAGAGTAAATGAAAATCCATATATAACACTTCCTCATTAATTTGTAAAGCATTTTACATCTTGAAACTGGTAAATTATGAAATTAATGATGAATAAATTAATTACTTTTTTATTTTCATGATGAAGACAGTAATATTAATATAATAGTAAATTTTTGTATAATGCTTTATACAACAGTTATAAGCTGATCACCTTATCTATTGTCACAATGTTGATATATCACCTAAGATCCTCATACCATTTTAGAATACCTGAAATAGGTATAAGGATCTCTTCTTAGTAAAACAAAGAACTTGACAATGCATAAAGCTTTGTGATCTGTGATCGACTGATGGGTTTAAAGAAAGACAATTAAACAACCCAATTTAGTTGGAATATGAGTGCAGAATATTAAGTATTATCATCAGTTATTCAGGTAATACTAATACTACCTTATTGTTGTTTCAGATGTATAAAAATCTTACTGGAAGAAAAGACTGTAGTTCTGGTAACACATCAGTTACAATACTTGAGGAAAGCAGACAGAATTGTCATATTGAGAGAGGTAAACTCTATCATGTGGACTCTGTGTCTTGTTTAAAATCCTATTGAATTATATTCACAATTAATATGAAGTGTTCTGCAAACGCACTGTACGGATTTAAGTGGAAATAAAGATATCTCCAAAAAGGAAAGACAAGACTCGAGGAGATTTCTGATTGGACTATCAAATTTGAGTGCAGTAGACCCGAGAGCTGGCAAGGAATTTGAATGGAAGGCTTTATTAAGCTAGTTATTGAGATGTCGTTAGTTTCGACTCGCAGTTGCATAAAAAATATCACAAGACAACAAAGTGTTAAAACTGTGTAAAATATGTTCTCTTCGTAATGTTTTCCAGGGAAGTGTATTTGACACAGGAACTTATGAGGAGTTGGAAGAGCGAGGAGTTGACTTGGCAACCTTCCTCTCCGAAGAGGAGCAACACCCAAAGGATGAAATTGTCTCCATGGTTGACGAAGAAACTAAATTACTCAAGGTATATTACATTTGTGGAGGTTTCCTTATGCTTGATGAATTCGGTAAAAAGGGTTGATAGTCCATTATTTGAGCAACACCAAAAGGATGAAATTATGTCAATGCTTTTGATGAGTGTAGTTTTTTACAGGTACATTTCTTTTGTGGCTGTATCTGTATACCTTTTGCATTGCTGTAAATGTAAATTCATTCAGAATTTAGTTTTTTTGTGGGTTGTTTCTTCTACCTTTTCCGTTTAGGATACTCAAAATTAATTCTTGAATTCTTTTTTTTTTGATAAACGTTTATCTCAAAAGTTTTGACCCTTTGTTCCTTGCGGTGAAATATGGCTGTGATGGAATGATTTTCATATGGATAGATTGACCTAAGTCTTAAAGACTTTGTGTGTCAGTTATATGTATATATTGTTTGTCTAATATTATTGTTAATAGATCAGGGTTTAAATGGTACACTTCAACTTCAGTTTGATATGTATCACGTTAGATAAGCCTCAGTTTCGTACATTTTCAGCATTTTCATACATAACCAAGAACACAACGAACAAAAATCACAACAGAACTCATTTTTTCTAGTTAAGTCACAGGAATGTAAAACTGAAAATTACTGAAAACTTTATAAAATTCAATATTATTCAATGTCAAAAAAATTATATTCAGTATTAACTGAAATGTCACTTTAATGTACTTTACACCTAACAAAAGAAAAATACTGCTCTCCAACTACTGTGGTTGTGTTTAACCTTTATGAATGATATGCATTATCCACTGTTGTACTCCATCAAAGCTTGAGTGTATATCAAAGCATGAAGAGAAAGAGTGGAGTTTTTAGATGGTGTCTTAAATGTTCTTTGTGTCTTACAATTTTAACATTTATTGCTGTTTCGTCTTGCAGGAAGAGTCAGTGAGTTGGTTGTTTTTTGTCAGTTTGAATTTTGTTCTTTTCATTGTTTGCCCCACTCCATTTTGTTGGATAATTTTTGATCACAACAATACTTGTTGGTATAAACCATTAAAAGAAGAGATATGATTCTCTGACGAACATGCATGAAGGTTCGTTTCTTCCTTCGTCACATTATTTGTAGCACTAAGTCATGTTAATTACACTTTTCCCTTAAATATGCATCAATAGCACTTAATTTCATGAGTTTATGAAAATCTTTTTGAATATCTATTCTATGCATTTTTTCTATTGAGAATAATTGTATATCAAATAGATACAAATCAATTTGTAAAGAAGTTTCAATATTTTTGTACTAATTAAATTAATCATGTCAATAACATGGTCAATCTTTTGATTATGGAATTTAACAAAAAAACTTTCAAAAGTCTTTTCTGCATTGTGCTTTGAGTGAAATCTTTGTAAACTTAGTGTAGTTATATATATTTTCCAATTTCTTGCCAACTTCTCATAAGCATTTTTATAGTAGTTTACTTTAGCGTGTAACTTGCTTCCTACATAATCTCAATTTTCCTGTCGGGAATAACTCAAATCAATCTCAGTCACTGGCTAATTCAAACCTTCTATTTTTAGTGCCAACTCTTTTGCATTCTGCTACTGGACTTGATAATCTGAAAACAATTCTATCTATTATTGCTACGTCATTGTATAAGAATTGTGCACAAAGGCACTGAACCCAAACCCTGAATATTGCAGCAAGTCTTTTATAGCCAGAGATGAAGAGTTATGCCTTGAGGGGAAAGTTGATATTGGCATTGCTTGTAGTGATTTTTTTGCATCATTAGCTCATCCAGAGAGCTCAGTCTTTTCCTTCTTTGGCTAGTTCAAGTTAACCATAAACCTTTAAGGGCAATTTGACATTAACTATTATTTTTTCTGTATCATTAGATAGTTTAGTCTTTTTATTCTTTGACCAGTCCAATAGCTAGCTCCTCTGATCTACTAGATGTGGTTATTATGGAAGTTTAACTAATGCATATTTACACTCTTCGTTTACAATAACGTCTGAGAAAATAATATATTAATTCATTTACCAAAATGTTAATAACTCTTACATTAAGAATATGATTATGTTAACAAAGTTTATCTGATATTTTTCAAACATCAACAAGCACCTGTAAGAATCTCTCTGTTACAGATCCTGTCGGCGTCAGTTCAAGAGCTCGACCGAGATGTGAATGAGACGGGGGCAGTGAGTATCGGGGTGTACTGGCAGTACCTCAAGGCTGGATACGGCATAGTGATGGGGCCCATACTACTACTCCTTGGGATAGCAATGCAGGTGGGTTCTATGTGAGAGATAAAGTCACTTTGTGAGGGAAGTTTTGAACCCTAATATGATTGAAGGAATTTTTAGTACTAGCTTTGGAAGAGGTAGTGTCTCCATATAAGAATAGACCTGAGCTATTTGTGATAAGAAAATCTTTTAACTTCTTTTCTTGGGGAAAGAAATTCAGTTTACTTTGATGTCATCTTAATTAATATTTGATTCAGTAAAAAATCTTTTTGGCTTTGTAAATAGCATCAAACCATCAGGTATGATTGAAAAATTGTGATTTGTTGGTCCTAAAAAGGGCTTGTACCCAGATGGACTAACAAAAATATGATACTAACGTATTGAAAGAAGCTAACTGGAAATTATATAGAATGATGGTTCTTAATAAAAGTGATATGTTGCAGGGATCCTTGTCCGCTTCTGACTGGATGTTAGCAAGATGGTAAGTTTGTGTTCTCACATCACTTTCATGAAAGAATCTCATCATCAACAGGAATTGCTTGTAATATTTAAATTAAAGAACTCTGATATGTAGTAGAAAAGATCTATCCAATGCTCATGAAATGAAATTATCTTAATTTCTCTATTAATTTCGACCCTCAGATTTTCAGAAAATTACCATGGTCAAACTATTTTTCACTTTTTTTTTTTTTCACCATTGTTATGTTTTCCAGGACAGAGTAGCAATAGCCGACAATCTTTTGAATTTTCTTTTCTTATTATGATATATAATTTCAGCCATACAATTTTGTTTTAACATCTTTTTTTGCAAAAATCAATAATGTTATGACCATGGTTGACAACAATGAACTTCTGGCACATCGTCGCTTTATAGGAGGTGATTTGAGTCTGTGGCATCAGAAAAATTCATGTGGTCAAATTATCTTAGACTTCAAATTAATAGTGAAGCTATGGTTCACTTGTTTGTACTTTCTTAAAAGCTGTTCATTGGCTCTTTGTTTACTCTGATTCATGGGCTGTTGCTGTGTTAGCATGTCTGTGAGTGAAGCCACCTTTACTGCAAACCTCACTAAGTTAAAAGATATTTCCTAATATTGTACCAGTGCCTCAGTAAAACTTTGGGTTTTTTTGTCATTGGACATCACTGTGGTTTATAGATTTATAATCCCTGTTGATAAAAATTTCCCTAACTTTCCAACCTTCTTATGTAATTATACAAGATTGCATACTTTGAAGTGTTTAGTAATGTATGTTGAGTTTTACTTGGGATGTGGCTCAGTTGGTAGAGCTCATCACTCAGGAGACTGGAATATGATACCTTGTCAATTCATACCAGAAGACATTCAAAGGTTGGAGTTATTTCTTCCCTGCTTGGTGTTAAAAGGATAAACAAAGCACTGGTCTGTACTGAGAAAACTCATAACTTAGTTTCAGAAAAAGTACAAAGTGGAGAGGACAATTAATAGTTATTGTATTATACACTCTCATATACAGGAAGCAATTTCTTTTCACAGGTCTGAAAGTGCAGACCCAACCAACTCAGTTGTAACAAATTATACTTACTTGACCCCCGACCCTGGAGCCATCGGCACATTGAGCAACCTGACCACCACACTGGAGCCCGGAGCTCTAGAGAGGACGTGGAGGTGGATGTACCCCAGCCAGCAGCTGTACATCATTCTAGTGAGCACTTACTGTGTGCTGTGTATCCTCTACACCGTCTGTCACTACCAGGTCTGCGGCCTCGCCTCGCTCCGTCTCCATCACAGACTCTTCCGCTCCATCATCGGCACCCGCACTCGCTTCTTTGATCTCAACCCTGTTGGTGAGTGTTGTTAGAAACCTTTGTGATACATTGATACACTTGGGAATGGAGGTGTTGTATTAAGCGTTATACTGTTCTCCGACTAGAAAAAAGAGTCTTCAACAGTTAGTATAACCTGGGGTTCCTTTATTGTACCATAATGTACGATCAACATGATGAGGAAATCCCTTGATGTGGTAAAAACTGTAAAATAACAGAAGATTTGATAAATATGATGTTCTCTGGACATGGAATGAGCACAATTATACTTTTGGCTAAGTAACACTAAATTATGACATTTGGCATGATTGAAATATATTTATAATATATTTTGTAATAAACAATTGCTTTGAAAATAACTAATTGCTTTAAAAACAATGACAAATCTGATACAAAATGAAATATGCATGTTTCACCCACTAGTTAAGACCCTCACAAACTTGCAGACAAGCACGCTTTTACAAGGTTACGTTATCCCACCCATATAGAGCCTCACGGCTTTACAGATGCACATTTATCTTATATGCATTAAATACACAAAGTAAAATGAAATAATTAACCTAAAATTACGAAGAATGATTTCCTTATCATCTTAATTCAAACTTACGTCTTGGTGGAGGCATTATGCTGGGAAATTGACAATAAATGAATTGCGACACTTGTCGCGAGCGACTTTATGGCCGATGCGCTAACACGAGGTAAAACAAAGGGAGATAACAAAATCTACTTGAATAACCATTAAAAAATTTACAAAGCTCATCACAGTGGTCAAAGGGAAACAACTCTGCTTTGAAGTAACATAAAATCATTAATGTCAGTGCATGACATGACACTCCCCGTCTGATATTAAATAGAATATCACTTTAAAAAACAGCTGAAAACAATCAAATCAAACATAAAATTTACACATGTATCAAAAAACACTGGAATATCATCAGATCCAACACGTTGAAAAAAGGTCAACAGTCATTCAGAAATCAACAAAACTACTTCTGTAACTGGTCGTGTGAACACAACAGACTTATTGTCTTTGAGCACTTTGACTTCAATCTTCCGCACAATGTTATCATCACTAGGGAAAACGTTAGTTATGCGTCCCATTGGCCAATAATTTCTATGTGTCGATTTGTCCTTTAATAAAACAATGTCACCAATCTTCAAATTTTGCTTCACATCAGTCCACTTCCTGCGGACCTGTAGCTGCTGAAGATACTCTCTCCTCCACCGATCCCAGAAGTTGTCAGCCAAATGTTGAACATGTCCCCACTGATGTTTATACATGATAGGCAGAGTGAATTCACCTGAAGGTATAGCTACAGAATCAGTTTTCTGCGTCAGAATCATCGAAGGAGACAACACCGTTGCACAATCTGGGTCTGAGGAAACTGGCGTGATAGGTCTTGAATTCACAATAGCACATATTTCTGCCATGAATGTTACGAGCACTTCATGTGTGAGGTGATGTGGGTTCTGGGAAAGAAGAGAATCTAAAATCCTCCTTACAATACCAATCATTCTCTCCCACACTCCACCCATGTGAGAGGAATGGGGGGTGTTGAAGATCCACCGACATCCAGAATTGTGCAGGTAATGCCGGACTGGGCCATCCTCCACATTGAAGGCATCAATTTTTAGATTGTCAGTAGCTCCAACGAAGTTAGTACCTCTGTCTGAACGAAATAATGTTACTTTACCTCTGATTGATTGGAAGCGTTTGAGAGCATTGATAAAGGATGAACTGCTGAGATCCTCTATTACCTCAATGTGGATTGCTCTGATAGTTAAGCAAGTAAATAAAACTGCCCAACGCTTACTATTTGCACTACCACCTCTTGTTCTTCTTGTCACAACCTGCCACGGTCCAAATGTATCTACTCCGACAGATGAGAATGGTGCTCCTGTTGTGAGTCGATCTGATGGCAAGTCCGCCATTTTCTGATGCTCCAAAGGTCTGCGCAGCTTCCGACACAGAACACACTTATGTAGAAGAGAAGAGATTAGTCTCTTAGCACCAACGATCCAGAATCCACCATTCCTAATTGCCCCCTCTGTGAGATGTCTCCCTTGATGTTGGATACTTTCATGAAAGTGTGTGGTGAGCAACTTTGCTATATGACTGCTACCAGGTATGATGAGAGGATGTTTTTCCTCTGACGATAGATCAGATCCTGAGAGTCGTCCACCCACTCTGAGTAGGCCATGTTGATCAACGAATGGACATAAGGCACAGATGGAGCTTTGTTTTGGAATAGGTTTACCATTGTTAAGGCAGGAGATCTCAGAACTATACACTTCCTTTTGGAGTTCAAGGAATATAAATCTCTGAGAAATTAGAAGGTTCTGAACAGAGTCATTTTGATGAAGGGGTTTCCCTTTCTTTCTTTTCGCAAGATCCTTAAGCGCTGTAATGACACTCACTAGTCTTGTCCAAGAGGAGAACCTCTCAAACCTCTTAACACCGAGAGATTGGTTGACTTCTGTTTTGGCTGAAATTATTGTAGACTTAACTTCCTTGTCTATCTCAGGATTCACAAGAGGATACATAGAGTTTCCAGATACTGGGCTATCCTGGTACGGTTGTGGAGGTCCAGACAACCACTTGTTGGTTAAGAATGCCACATCTTGTACATTTCTTGTAACAGCATCTGCAGGGTTTGAAGAGGTGTGAATATAACTCCACTGACTAGGAGAGGAAACTTGTTTGATCCTGTGAACTCGATTGCTCACATAGGTGAAGAAACGTCTCGTGTCATTTCCAATATACCCGAGCACCACTTTGCTGTCCGAGTAGAATCTCATATCCCTGGTCAAGATGTGAAGGTGCTCGCTGATGAATTCTGCAATCTCAGTAGACAACAAGGCAGCACACAATTCTAGCCTGGGAATGGTGTTGCTATGCACAGGAGCAACTTTTGCCTTACCAAGGATGAAACCTACATAAGTTTTCTCATCTTTTGTAGCCATCAGATAAGCTACTGATGCGATCGCCTTTTCAGACGCATCACAATAAATGTGAACCTGTCTTGTGTCACAATCAGATGGGGATATTGGTACAAATGCACGCGGAACACTTAACTCTTCCACAGCTTTGAGAGAATGTCTCCATTGGTTCCACTCACTCTGACGATCAGGAGGAAGAATCTCATCCCAATCTGTACCTTTACATGAAAGTTCTCGAAGAAGAATTTTGCCTTGAACTGTGAACGGCGCTAAGAAACCGAGAGGATCGAACAGGCTGTTCACGACTGATAAGAGACCTCTTCTTGTGTATGGCTTATTAAGTTGATCTTCTTGAATGAGGAACTTGAAGACATCGCTGTTTAAATCCCATGCTAAGCCTAGACTATGACAAAGAGGAAGAAGTTCTTTACTGAGATCTACAGTCTTCAGATGTTTAGCAAGATCATCTTTGGGGAAAGCTTTCATAACTTCAGTGTGGTTGGAGGCAAATTTATGGAGACGAAGCTGACCTTGAGACTGAAGAACATCTTGTGTTCTCTTTAGAAGACTTATAGCCTGTTCACTGGTTTTGACAGAGGCAAGAGCGTCATCGACATAGAAGTTGTCTTTGACAAAGCTCTTGACATCTTCATCGCACTGAGCTACACCGTCAGTCACAGTTTTGCGCAGCCCATATGTGGCTACTGCCGGTGATGGACTGTTACCAAACACATGGACACACATCCGATATTCAACTATTTCAGCATCAGGTTTGTTGTCTTTGTACCAGAAGAATCTCAGAAAGTTTCGATGGTTCTCATTCACAAAGAAGCTGTAAAACATTTTCTGAATGTCTGCTGTTACCGCAATCTTATCTTCCCTAAAACGTAATAACACACCTAACAGACTGTTAGTAAAGTCAGGTCCAGTCATTAGCACATCGTTCAGTGACACACCGTCAAATGTAGCTGAGGAATCAAAGACACCTCTGAGTTGGTTAGGTTTCTTTGGGTGGTACACTCCGAATAGTGGGAGGTACCAACATTCTTCATCAGATTGAATAGGTGGCGCCTTCTCTGCATGTCCTTTATCCAATATGTCACCCATGAAATCCACAAAATCAATTAATTTCTGAGGATTTTTCTTTAGATTTCTATCAAGGAGATTGGCTCTCTTAACAGCTTGAGACCTGTTATTAGGTAATCTGGTTCTACTGGATTTGAATGGTAATGGAGCTGTCCAGTTTCCATTTTCACCCTTCTTCATTTCAGCATTCATCATCTCGAGAAACATTCGATCCTCGGTAGACTGTCCAACCTTGTTGTCGTCCTTGGTCCTTTGAAAAACTGTGTCCCCGATAGTGTCATGAATGAGGGTATCATCTTCCATGATCTCTTTTTCCACCTTGAAATTGTTCTGACATGGCTTCAGGCACGTAGGACGACTGTTTGTCAAAACAGATGTCTTATTCACAGTTACAGTCCGAGTTGAATGTATCTTTCCCAAACAAACATCCCCTATCACGACCCATCCCAAGGGAAGACGCTGAGCAAATGGAGAACCCCATGGTCCTGTGCACTGTTTGAGGACATGATGAGCTTCTGGTAGGTCTCTGCCTATAAGGAGAAGAATTGGAGCATTCTTGTCTACAGGAGGAAAGTGGTCTGAGAGATGTTTTAAATGAGAATGATGTGCAACAACATCTGGTGATGGTATCTCGTCTCTCACATCAGGAATATATTCACATTCCAGAACAGGAGGAAGTTGAAAACTTGTCTGACCGTCCATAGACTCTATCACTAATCCCGAAGCTTGTCTTCCATAGGTTGTCATGCTTCCATTACATGAGGATAGAAGGTAACTTAGAGTCTGACATGTCAAGCCTAACCTGTCAAATAACTCTGGTTTAGCTAGAGTTCTATTGCTTTGGTCATCAATAATCACATAAGCGTTAACTGGATTTTTGTCATGTCCTTGAAGGTAGATCTTAGTTAATATTGTTTTAGCACATGATTTCCCTTCAAATTTATCACCACAAACTTGTGAGCATTTGGAGGCTACCTTCACCTGAGGCTCCCCGCCGTGAGGAGCTGAAGTCTGAGGGGTTTTTGGCCAGGAAATATGTAATGCAGTACAATGTCTATTACTTCCACACTCATCACACTTTACAAGTTTGTCACAATCTTTAGCTGAGTGCTTGTCGGATTCACAACATCTGAAGCACACATGGTGCTTAGAGAGAAACTGTTTCTTTTCATCATGTGGAAGAGCCCTGAAGGTGCGACACTTTCCCAGTGTGTGGTGCGCCTTATGAAGAGGACAATACGGTATCTCTTTGGACTGTGACTCAGCATGATTGACGTAAGAGTGTTCATTTTGTTCAACTTCGGTCTTTTTCACTGAAACTGGAGGTCTGAACCTGAAGTCTTTCTGAAGGTTGACTTTATCTTGGCCTTCAAACTTGAAACTTGGGTCATTTAAGGTGGAGGTAATGTCCTGAATAAACTGCACAAAGAAAGTGAAGGGAGGAAATGAAACTTTGTTCAATCTTTTGAACTGTGATGCCCTGTCAGTCCATTTTCCTTGAATGAATGGGGGTAGCTTCTGTAAAATAGGATTGATTCCAATTGACGAATCAAAATATGCAAGTACAGCCTTTAAGTGTTGATTTTCTTTCAGATATTCTATTTCACATAAGATATCACACAAATCATACAGTTTCTGATAGTTTTGACTGGTGATTTTTTCAAACTTGAGGAGCTTCCTTTTAACTGTTGCTTCGACAGCTTCTGGACTGCCATAGCGCTCATCCAGTCGATTCCATATTCGTTTGAGACCCATGACTTGGTCATGTGCATTAGATGATCTGATACTGTTTGCATACCTTCCGGATTCTGTGCCCAACCACCTAACAAGCAATTCAATTTCTTCAGATGGAGACAGGTTAAGTTCACAACTTATGTTCTTGAAGCTTGTTTTCCAAACTTGATATTCTGCAGGATTGTCATTGAATTTAGTTAGTCTGAGATTCAAAAGATCCCTTTTCAAGAGATAACCTGTCAGATCCGACACTTGTGTCGCACGTTGTTGAGCTGGGATGAATTCAGGAGCGTTCACATTAAATGGGAGTGCATGATTCAAGTACCTAGATTTAAAGGTTTCATGATTCTCATGAGCTGGAGTAGTATAGGTTTCACTTAATGATTGTCTTTGTTCAGTAACTGTCTTAAGGCTTGGCTTAGCGGAAATCACATCTTCGGGTTCATGGATGACTATATCCTCTGTAACCTTGGTAACATCATGATCACCGACAGACAGTGTCTGCTCACAAATTTCTTCTTGTACGACAGAAAGTTCTGCTTCAGCTACAGCTAACTCCTTCTTGTGTGTAAGTAACTCTAAATCTACAGCACATTCTGCCTGTTTAAGTTTCAACAGTGATTCCTTTTCAGCAAATTGTAAACGGGTTCGAGCAGCTTCTGCCTTTGCTCTACTCTTAGCAAGGATAATACTTGAGCTGGTTGAACTACAACGAGAACGACGTGAACGTCTGCTTCTTTCGGAACAAATGGAACCTTCGGGATTTGCTGACACATGTACATCAGCTTCAACATGTTCAGTCTTTACAAACATAAAACTGTTTAAGGCATTGCTGACCCTATCAGTCAGAGAATTGGTGATCATAACATGAGATGAGAGTTCTAGTGAACTTTCCTGTGTACCACATCTCATCAGGTAATCCTCAAATGTTTTAGAGATAGAAAGGTAAGTATGCAAGTCACTTTCTATTTGATCTTTCAGTTGCCTTAAAAGTTCAAAGTTATTAAGTTTTTGAGCATCTTCGGCTTCAATGAAACACTGTTCAATTTTCTTCTTAATTGAGGTAAATTTCCTGTAATAATTACAAACTTCATTTTCATAATATTCTTGCCCCTTTTCGGTCATTTTTCTTTGACGTAGATTTCTTTGCATATTCCTGTACAAGACTTTTTACTATACTGTTCTCCGACTAGAAAAAAGAGTCTTCAACAGTTAGTATAACCTGGGGTTCCTTTATTGTACCATAATGTACGATCAACATGATGAGGAAATCCCTTGATGTGGTAAAAACTGTAAAATAACAGAAGATTTGATAAATATGATGTTCTCTGGACATGGAATGAGCACAATTATACTTTTGGCTAAGTAACACTAAATTATGACATTTGGCATGATTGAAATATATTTATAATATATTTTGTAATAAACAATTGCTTTGAAAATAACTAATTGCTTTAAAAACAATGACAAATCTGATACAAAATGAAATATGCATGTTTCACCCACTAGTTAAGACCCTCACAAACTTGCAGACAAGCACGCTTTTACAAGGTTACGTTATCCCACCCATATAGAGCCTCACGGCTTTACAGATGCACATTTATCTTATATGCATTAAATACACAAAGTAAAATGAAATAATTAACCTAAAATTACGAAGAATGATTTCCTTATCATCTTAATTCAAACTTACGTCTTGGTGGAGGCATTATGCTGGGAAATTGACAATAAATGAATTGCGACACTTGTCGCGAGCGACTTTATGGCCGATGCGCTAACACGAGGTAAAACAAAGGGAGATAACAAAATCTACTTGAATAACCATTAAAAAATTTACAAAGCTCATCACAGTGGTCAAAGGGAAACAACTCTGCTTTGAAGTAACATAAAATCATTAATGTCAGTGCATGACATGACAAGCGTGCTTGCCTCTCAAGACGAGGGTCCATGTTTGAATCAAGGTGGAGACACCAGGTTTTTGGGACACTGGCTATGTTTTCCATATTGGACTAAGTCATCCCAGCTATACAATGTACTGTATATTTTGTTCAATCCCCACGAAGCTGCCTTGAAAGTCAAATCCTTTAGTGGTATCATCAAGATTGTCATTATTTGATTGTGATGGTATATGCAACTTGATAATAATGTATCTGTTTTATGGATTGTTTGGATGTTATTCAATAGATTAAAGCTATTAAAAAACACATTTATAACAAATTAATATCATAAGATGACAGTGTTATCAGATCAATTTCATTCTGTTTAATGTTTCTCTTTTAAACAAACATTCTTAAAAAAATTCTGTTTGTGTTAAGTATTTAAAAAACAAGGTATGTACCCATCCTGATGATAATGATGATCACTTTATTGCAGGCAGGATTCTCAATCGTTTCTCCAGAGATCTTGGATTTGTGGATAACTCTATTGGTGATGTTTACTTTGGTTTGTTGATGGTAAGCTGTTTCACATTTTGTTATTGTTTCCAACAAAACTCTTTGTGTAAAAGTAGAATATGTTGATGACAAATTCTTTTTTCTGAGAATGCAACGTTTCGACACAGCTTCTTGTGTCCTTGTCAAGCATTGATGATAGAATAGAGGAAGTTACTCCCTGTAGCCTTGCATGATAAGGAAATCATCAGCCATCACTGAATATTAATTGATCGTCCAGCAAATGCATGACATTTCAAATCATTACATAAAGAGTAAATGCATGACTGCTGAGTTCAGTAACCTGTATGACCGTATCCATTGAAACTTCCACACCATTCATAGTGGCAGAATCTATAGATTTACATGGATCCCAACTTATGGTTAAGTTTTGATAGTGTTACAGAAGTTATTTTTAGATCATCTTAAAAGGACAGTACTATTGTTGTTTTTTTGGAAACAATATTCAAGGTGACGTTTCCTTTTATGCAAGTATGTTATCAGTACATTATAACGTTCTGCTTGATTTAAATTTTACAACTAGACTTGGGGAAAAAAACAAGAATGAGAAGTAAGCCATTCATGAAAAACCTCACTTCTATTTGTTGATTAGTCTTACCATAAATTATTTGTAAATGTGGGAATATCCATCCATGCATGTAGTTTTTTTTTATGATGTTCTAAAATTAGAAAAAAAGTGCCTTTTTTCAAGTCATTTTCCCTCAAAACATCATGGCAAATTGTAGCCGATAGGCCAACCTTTTTAAGTTGAATTTGAACCCTAGGATCTCTAGATTAAAGTCAAACGCTCTTCGGTTGAGAGATTTCCCACTAACTGAGACCAGTAGAAAGCTCTCCTCACGCTGCCACAATAGCAACTTCCATAAAGATATGTAAATTCTCTGTATCTGTTATTCCAGCAAGTGTTTGGTATCATGGGCGGTGTGGTGATGGTGTGTGTCATCCTACCCTGGCTCCTCATCGCGCTCGTACCGGTCGCGGTCTGTATCTGCTTCTTCAGGTTCTACGCCGTACAGACCACCAGAGATGTCAAACGACTCGAAGCTGAGGGTGGGTCATTTGGATAGTTAAATACAAACTTTATTCTTTATACTCATTTTTTATCTAAATGAGGACAGTTTTTATTCTTATTTGATATCTTTGTAAGCACGACTTAATTCATTATTTTCATTGACACCTTATCAGTAATGGTATTTGACACATGGTTACCGGTCACTTTCAAATTTGATGTGAAATTCACGATTTTATTTGATGTAAATGATTTGGAGATAGAAATCCTCTATACTCAAGTTTGACTTGTCAACAGTCATATATAGTCACAATTTAGTGTCTGAATATATTTTCAAAATGTTAGGTCGCTATCCATTGATTGCAAAACTGAATTGTTTTTTGTGTTAATCATTCATTTGATATAAACTAGTTATTAGCAGGAAGACTTGCTGTATTTTCAAGCACATTTTGACCCTTCTTGATATTTTTCCTTTTCAGTAAGAAGTCCAATCTTCTCCCACATCTCTGACACCATCCATGGCCTGCAGACGATCCGAGCTCTGCACAAACAGGACCAGTTGAAGCAGGAGTTTGATCAGCACCTCAACACCCACAGCAGCGCGTGGTTCATCTACATCACCGCCTTCCGTTGGTACAGTCTCCGCTCTGTCTTCGGCATGGTCGTCTTCTTCAACGTTGTCATCTATGTCTGCCTCGCACTCAGGGAAAGTATGTAACACGTTCTAGTTCCTTAAAATGGTTTGTGTATCTTATGAAAAGTTTTATAGAATGAAAGATATACTGAAATATTTTGTATCAAGGAACATATGTATCGTCAAAACTCTACATGTTGATATTGTTAAACATTTGAAAAAACATGAAATATCGGCAACAATTTTTATGTTACGGTTTATGTAATTTGTTTCAAAGTTGTCAACCATCTCAATAAACACATGCCACTGATAGCGATAAGATGACACATAACCTTTTGTTGCCTATCACAAGTTTTATGTTTAAAAGCACAAATGCAAGGAATCGAGAGGCTATGACCTTTTAAAAATATCATTATTTATTCTATTTCAAGTGTCATGTACATTCTTTACAGAGGCTGTGAGATTGACAGCCTCTGAAAAGATATGTAGGAAAATAAACCATGATGACACAATTTGGATCAATGAGCTAACACAGCCATGTATACAATTTTCAAACTTCATAGGAGATTATGCACTTTTCTTGTTTTCAGATTATTCTACAGGATTGCTTGCCTTAGCTTTGGTGTACTGTGCAATCATCATGGAACCATTTGAATATGTCATGAGGGCTTTCACCGAGATTGAAAACTATGTATGTATCATTTTTGGTGCCTAGAACTGAGTTTCAATAGTAGGACTCATATTTGAATTATGTTTATTGTTCTTGTGTAAGAATCTTCACTAAATGCCATATCTGAATTCTGAAGCATCTGTGACCTTTATTGGAAGTAAGGGTGTATGAGTGAGCTATGCTCACTAATTCTAAAGTAAAAAACTAAAGTTGATTGTGAATATCAGATAAATTTGCTATTCACAAACAGCTTTCCATTGTATAATTCAACTGTTAAAATGTAGATTTATTCCTGTTCCAGATGACGTCTGTTGAGCGGATCTTGTCGTATAACAGACTAGAGCGAGAAGAGCCCATGGAGTCAGACCGACCTCCTCCCGACTCCTGGCCCATGCAGGGGACCATCTCCTTCAGTGATACTAGTCTTAGATACGCACACACACTGCCCTACTCACTCAAACATGTCAGCTTCCACATCATGAGCAAGGAGAAGGTGACTTTGTGCTGTACTTAAACTTCAACTTCTTGTATTTTTTTTCGAGTTCAGTATTTTCTGCTCTAAGAAGCCAGTGGCAGGTTGTTAAATCACCCTCAATGACCTTCCCCCCTTTACTTCCCCCTTTCAAATTTTCAAAGATCAAGTGCATATGAAACAAAAAGCAAATCCCCTTTTCCATTTTAAGCTTTGTGGGACATCATTTTCTTACGTTGTTTTTTCCATGTTCTAGTAAGATTGAGAACTCTTTCCTTTAATGAAGACAGTGGTTGATCTAGGTTCAACCCCCTCCCATATTTTTATGACTAAAAGAGAAATTGCATGTAAAAAGGGGGAGCGTTCTCTCTAACTGGATGAAATGCAAACCCTATCCCTTTTGATATTTCTGTATCAGCCATTAAGCTATCAATCTCCATTACCGGTCTCACATATGCATCGCGACTTTGATTTGTCCTCTATGACAGTTCAGTATAGTTTTGCATATTTCTCTGCATAAAGGTATTGTCTATCTCACTCATCACTAATCTATCTGCAGATTGGTATCGTAGGAAGGACGGGTGCGGGGAAGAGTTCACTTCTGTGTGCTCTGATGAGGCTGGTGGAGCCGGAGGGAAAGATCTGGATTGACGGGGTTGATGTCACAATCATTGGTCTGACTGAGCTGCGCCGCAAGATCTCTGTCATACCTCAGGTGATCTCCCAGCTACCATCAGCACAAAGTCTTTGCAAGAGTACAGGCTTCAAATGCTGACGTGTTGTGTTTTTAGCTTTTAGGGAAACTTTTCTTTCATCATTGTTAAGTCAGTTTTCTGTGTATCTAACAAGAGTTTATCTGAGAACAAATAAAAGATGTTCTTAGAATATTCTTGAAGATTATCCTGCTGTATTTCTTCTTCTAATCATTTTTTAATGTCCTACTGTAGGATACAGTCACATCCAGTTTGTCCATCTGTCTGTCCTAAAGAAATACTTTTTTTCTGAAATAAACCCCTCCAAAATTGTTTATAATATCTATAAATTTGCATGTGTAAAGCTTTAATAGTAAAACATAACTGGTTAATTAAAAATTTCAAAAATTCAAAATACAATTTATTTTTGATTGGTGGAATTTTTCACCTTATGATAACTTCAGTCCTTTTGAGTTTATCTGTGACTTTCTATCACCAGGACCCAGTTCTGTTCACTGGTACTCTGCGATACAACTTGGATCCGTTCGATGAGTACATTGATGAAGATCTCTGGCAGGTCCTGGATCAGGTAAGTCTTCTTTTTGGAAACGCTGAAAGTTTATGTTTGTGTTCTTTTAAGCAAAGATTTTGGATTTGTTATTTAATGCTTCAGCATTTTCTGTTTGTTGTAAAAGTGTAAAATAAGGCTGCTATCTATTTTCTTAACCATATCCGGTGGGGCCCCCTTATACACAATTCAGGTACGTCTCAACATAAGTGTTCTTTAAAGTAAAGCTTTTGGATTTGTTATTTAATGCTTCAGCATTTTTTGTTTGTTGTAAAAGTGTATAAGAAGGCTGCAATCTATTTTCTTACCATATCCATTTGAACAAAATTATTTCCAGAGAGAATACAGCATCCTCTCCTAAAGTTACAACTAAATGAAACAGGCTTTATATTAGAGTATATTTCATCTTTTTATCAAATATAATCATACATTGATAAGAATTAAATTGATCCTCGGTCTATATGATATCGGAACAAGAAAGTTTATCATACGGGATTGCTCTTGGTAACATTGGTTACGATGAAAAATACACATCTCTGATCGCAAGACTACCATTAGTATTCCAGTGCAGTGATTTCAGCATGTTGATGATGTCATGGCATGATGATGTCATTACGAGTTCTGGCTCAGCATTCTGTACACTCTCCTGTTAATGATATCTGGCACAGCATTCTGTACACTCTCCTGTTAATGATATCTGGCACAGCATTCTGTACACTCTCCTGTTAATGATATCTGGCACAGCATTCTATACACTCTCTTGTTAATGATATCTGGCACAGCATTCTGTACACTCTCCTGTTAATGATATCTGGCACAGCATTCTGTACACTCTCCTGTTAATGATATCTGGCACAGCATTCTGTACTCTCTCCTGTTAATGATATCTGGCACAGCATTCTGTACACTCTCCTGTTAATGTTATCTGGCACAGCATTCTGTACACTCTCCTGTTAATGATATCTGGCACAGCATTCTATACACTCTCTTGTTAATGATATCTGGCACAGCATTCTGTACACTCTCCTGTTAATGTTATCTGGCACAGCATTCTGTACACTCTCCTGTTAATGATATCTCACATTTTTATAAAGCAAGTTCCTTCCTCGCATCAAAACAAGAGAATTCATTTCCTCACGTAGATTAGTAACATTTTGAAAACAAGTTATCAGGAATGGTAAATATTAATGACGGCTTCTTTTGACTATTTTGATTACTCCCACAGGTTCAGCTCAAGTCTAAGATAAAGGAGAACCCGTCTGGTTTGTACTTCGAGCTGACAGACTCTGGGGGAAACTTCAGCGTGGGACAGAGACAACTCATCTGCTTGGCAAGAGCCATGCTCAACGAGAACAAGATTCTTGTATTGGACGAGGCCACAGCTCATGTAGATCATGAGTGAGTCTTGATTTTTGTTTACATTTAGATTAACAAAACTTGTGTCTGACTATGCATCTAGGTCTACATCAGATGGCTTTTTCAGTACTGTTTTCAGGTTTATTCAGTTGTCATAATTTGTTTTAAACTCAGTAATGTTTTGGTTTATGTAAGAAGTATCTTCAAAGTTCCAGCTTTTCTTAGAAATTGTTACGACTGGATAACAAAATTTGGTGTGTGACTTTAGGGTATCAGTATCTCAATGGGGTTTGAAAATATGGTTTAGGACATTTAATGAAAGGTGTTGAGTTATGATAAGTTGATGACTACATCTTCTTGTTCAATATTTGAATTCAATGAAAGCTCAACCACTGCAAAGCCGTAACTCACTGTTTCCATATCTGAATGTTATAGAACCGACCAGCTCATCCAGCGGGTGTTGCGCGCCAAGTTCCGCGAGTGTACTGTCCTCACCATCGCTCATCGACTCAACACCGTCATGGACTGTGACAGGATCATGGTCAGCATTCTTTTGTCATTGATAAAAAAATTTTGAAATTCTTTGACATTCTTTTTCTAATTTGATAAGGATTTTGATTAACCTTTCTTTAAAAACCTTGGATTCCTCGAGATATTTGTAGAGTGTAGTGTCTTGACTTTCCAACTGAGTCAGGTTCAGTTCTGTTATTAGTCAAAGTTGATCATCCCTGTTTGACTAGTTAGCTATCCTCAATCCCTTGGAGCCTTATGTTCCAATACTCGACACCATGTGCACACTGGGGCTTTCATCTGGAACAACTCCCCAGGACTTTTAACAATGCAAATTTGGTTTTGGTTTGAGGAATTTGACTTGCAATTAAAGCATGTAGGTGCCAAATTTGTCGTTGAACTCTCAACAAGCGAGTCATTTGCTGAATGGGTTTGCTTTACACACTGGGATACCAAGGCACATAATTCAATAATCTCAAGCTAAGACTTTTCATTGACTATTTAATTTTAACAACTTTAAAGGGGAGTTAATTTGAGGATGAATTTTCCAAATGTAAAAACAATGGGTGACAAATGTAGAATAGCACAAAAGCCCTGGATAACTCAGGATGCTATTTGAGTTGCTTCTTTTATATGGAGTTCAGATAAACAACTTTAACTCAATGGCATCAACTGTGCAGTGAAAGAACTTAACTCGTAACATGTGTTGTCTATAAGACCAATTGTCTCCACTTTGCAGGTGCTGGACGAAGGAGAACTGAAGGAGTTTGATATTCCCTACAACCTTCTACTGCTACAGAATGGCTACTTCACCAATCTGGTGGATCAACTGGGCAGGAGTCAGGCCCGACAGTTACACGCCCTTGCTGAACTCGCCTTCAAACAAAGGGCATCAGCCAGCATGCTGTTTGAAGAGGCTGTAAAATCAGCCACTGAAATGTTCTGTAATAGTCGAGAAGATCTCAGAAGAAGTAAAGATAGTTTAAAACATAGCAAAGAAAACTTAGATATCACAACACTGAACACTATAGAAAACTCTAAGACATTGTTTGGTCGCTACTCGACCCCAGTCAAACAAAGCCCAAAAGTGCCAAGGAAAATTCGTCATGCGAAAAGTAATCCTTCAAAAGGAAACCCAAGAGTGCACAGAAGGACACAATCTAAGGGAGAGGTGATGGACTCAAATAACAGTGAGGTGGTCCCTCTAGTTAGTCCAGTGTCGGGCAGTACCTCTCTACCACGGTCATTAGAACCACATGAAGGGTTAGGGGGGAGGGTCTCTCCAGTGAAGACTCACAGCAAGGACAAGGGAGGATCGAAAGGTTCACAAGAGACCTCTCCCACTCATCGTCTGATATCTGGAGTCTATCATATACCTGACCGTGAGAATGAAGCTGAAGATCAAAAGATTATTTTCTGCTAGTAGTAGGAGTGAGTGTTGATGCATGGATGGACTCTGATAACTCCACATTTGATGGGTACCAAGATGGGTACCAAGATATGATATTGCACTCGTAGACAATCTTAAGTCAGTATCTAAATATGATATTGCAGGCATGCAAACTTGTCTCCTTGTAACACTAAAGTCATAAAAAAAAAACATTGGGTACCAAAGAAATTACATTGCAGGAACTTGTCAGACGGAACCACATATTATGATGCAGGGATAGGAACTTGTCATTTGTTATGTAGATATATATAACAATACAATTATGGAAGAAGCAGTTGGTAACAATATGGAACACTGTAGTCATAGAAACATGTCAGTCAGAACAATAAATAACACTGCCACCATACAAACTCTATTAATCACACCTTGGTATTTCTTGAGTCATAGAAACTTGTTAGTTGGTACCTGGTGTAAATACAGTAGTTAAAGAAACCCTTTATTTGGAAACTAGTTAAAACACTGCTGTCAAAGAGGGTCATTACTGAATTTCAAACATATTTCATAAAATGTTTATGATGTGGAGATTGATGTCATTCTATGCAATCTTGAACATAACAATGTGACGACTATTTACAAACTGGTGTAACTTTGTTCATGCAACCCTCATCATTACATCATTACATTGTATTTGACAAGAAACTGCATCTGAAAGAGGCATTCATATATTATGTTTTACAATATTGTTACATATCTCAATACTCTGTTGTGACACTATCCAAACCTTTATACGAGCAGGATGGTGCATCAACACTTACATATTTGTTTATATTTTTAATGTAATATATATTTTGCTCAATTGTATATATCTGCATTGCACTGTTTACTCAAGTTGCTAGGAGATAAATTAGACAAACATTGCACTGTTTACTCAAGTTGCTAGGAGATAAATTAGACAATCAGAATGCGAAGATGTCGGAACGCACGGATGACATCTAGAACCATGACAAGGGGGTTAACCAGGATAAGGAGCTTTGTATCTGTGATTTTACTAATTAAGTCTTAATTCTTTATATAGCTTTCCTGAATGCATGTGTCGTATATTTTTTTATTCATACTTGTCGGTATATATAGTCAGCTTGTGTGGAGTGTTATTACAATAGTAATGGGATGATTTCAAGTCAGGGCTTACAAGTTCTATTCAGCAGTCCATAAAATGTTCCAAAGATCTTCATTTGTGATTTTTGGGTATTAATTTAACTTATAACAAGTTGTTGATCTTATGATTTTGAATTATGAATAAGTTATATTTAAGATATTGAATGATAAATAATCAGGATATTATGAAAATTGGATTATAAATGAGATTATATTGCATGATTTTGATCGATAATATAATAACCTATGGATGTGATAATATTTCATTTGAATAAGATGTGGATCCTATGATGTTTGATTTGTTAGCTGCAGGGAAATAATGCAGTCAATAGAAGATATTCTATCACAATGAGATAGATAGAAAAACTATTCTAGAGTGAGTTGGTTGTGTGAATGAATGGTTGTACATACATTGAAGTTACACAGTGAGATTTGTGAAGCATCATGGGAAATACGTGAGAAGTGTGATATCAACAGTTGCATTGTCATTGGTTGTATGTGTGATGTCTTTTATTTATTGTAGATATAGATACAATAAGTATACCAACTACATACTTCTACTCAGACTGTAGCATTTCCATATATGTTTTTTTGAGATATGAACATGATTAATTGATTCTTTTTTCCATTTAAAAAATATTTTTATTCAAATATTTGATGCACATGAACCAATAAGATTTGGTCAGTTGTGATATGCAAATCAATTAAATCAATTATAAAATAGCCTTTAATCACTTTGTGCCATACATGCAATGTGTTGTGTGATTATTTGTGAGTTAAATCTTGTACATTCAACAAACTATCATATCAAAGGTACTTATCATACCAGAATGTTTTTTCTCTATTCCTTACATTCCAATCTATTTTTGTAAACACTACCTTTACACATCCAGCCTTATGTATATGAGTATGTAAACCACAGTTTCTAATTGTGCCACGTCACTTAATGCAAGTCAGGAAAATATACATGTGGACTGTAGATAGATATTGAGTTGTTCATTAAACCATTGGTTGGTTTTTGAAGAATATTGTTTACCATTTCTCAAATAATGTTCATGTTGTCTGTTTTTTTATGGAGTATTCCACGAACATTAAAAAAAACACAGACTAACACAAGTCATTCAACATTTTATCATTTTCAACCTAAAGTCATAGTCTCAACTTGGCAAGCAAATATTTATGCACAAAAGACATATATTTCATCACTTACATAATTCTTTCATTTAAAGTTTCTATGATTTTTCAAAATATTGCATGCTTCCTTCAGTAATGCATTTAAACAATCGTAACCCTATCCACTTTCATAAGACCTGTCTTGCCTGACATGATCCGAGAATAACATCAGCAGACACATGTATTAACTGTTGATGAACTTACCAATCTTACTCAAACCCTTCCGTCTAATAAGGGTTAGAGTATGACCTGCCTTTATCTAATAGCAGATCTGCTGGTTAGTGTCATAAAAAATATGTTAAAAATAGCAACAATATCTTGCCTGATATTGCTAAAAAAAATTGGTCATATTTTGCCAATGCTTATAAAGACTTCCGAAGACATTCAGCAATTTTCGAACTTTACAACATCAAAATTTGCCAAGCCAAAACGAAGTTATGACTATATAAAACACAAAAGTTGCACGGTTTTTCATTGTCAGACATATTTTTCTGGGTATTTAATCATATTTGATTAAGCGTTACAACATTTCTAGCAGAATTGGGAAGCATGGACATGTGTAAGCTGTCTTTGTTGAGATACAAGTCTGTGCCTTGTCATTCTGTTAGAACTTCGACTGTTTATAGATATTGAGACCACCCTTTACTTTCATTATTTCTGTTGTCAAATGTCTTCAAAGATTTGCAATTTATCAGTAGATCTTGTTTCCTACTTCTTTTTCAAAATGATTGTGTTCACTTGGGAAACCATTTGTTTGTATTAAATGCAGCTCTACTTCAAACAAATTGTGGTTCAAGGATTTTTTATTCTTCAGAAGTCATTTTAATCAGATGAAGGGAAGATATTGATATTCAGAGCTGAAGTTTTTCTCCTATCAAGATTTTCAATATATGTTTCACATTTCTTGAAACCTTTGCTGTGTTTTGTCATCCATCTTTTCATGTCTATAGAGAGGTAGTAAACTACACAGTTGATCATTTTTAAGGAGGAATTTCAATTGCATTAACTGAATGTCATGAATTTTATCATAAGATCAATCTATCTAATATTGTAAAACACTCTGAATGATTTTGTTAACTCGGATATGTCTAGAATCTTTAAAGTCAATGACATTTTTTAAATATCATTTTGATATAGATAAATTCAGTAAATGTTGATATTACATTGCGCGCTCTAAAACATCTTTATATTAATGAAAGGTTGTGTTGGATAATGTCTATTAATTATTTTCAGAATGGAAAGATTTATATTCTGTGTCATAACATATGAATTTTCTTATATAAATATTAATGTTATGTGGTATGCATTTTCCTGTGTTATGTCTTAGTGAAAATTTCTTACAATAACACATTGTAATAACAAATTACTATTATATTTGAAACATAATAGCGTGCTTTATGCATATATAAAAACCAAAATTAATGATAATTGTCATGATATTTGATTTTTTATATTTAAAAGTTGTTAATAGTGTAACCTGCCTTTTTAATTTTGTATTTAAGCAAAGGTTTGATGCAAACTATCAATTAAGTACCATAACTTAGTGAAAAATTTTAAATGTATTAAATATTGATACGTTTGAACATATGTACTAATGATGTAAACCAACTTCCTATGATGTTAAAGGCACTGTAGCATGCTTTTTCGGTTCAGTTTGGCTATTTTAAGACATATGAGGACATTAGGCATTTGCTTTAGCTTTCTATCGATGCAATGAAATACTTATTGTTCTTTACAATTGAGCTCAGTAATCAACAATGAAAAAGTTAAAACAGCCAATGTTGGCTTAAAGATATTAAAGAAAGCTATAGTCAGCTGTGCACAAACTGGACAAAATGTGAACACTTGAAAACAGCTGAACAAGTAATATGTGTAGCTTGTGAATTTACTTAAACTCTGAACTGAGAACACACAATGAATATTGTTTATTACAGCAATCTTGTAACTGATTTTAAAAATTAAGTTCATAAGTAACCGGATGATTCTGGCTATTAGCAAAATTTGAATATAACTGATTTCCTAGTTCATCCTAGTTCATTTGTAGTTCATGCTGATTTAATGCAAAACTGAAGATTTAATGCAACTGTGCATTTCTTCTCGTCATTTAGGATCAAGATTATAACCTGAATACATAAATATTCATTCTGTGCATTCATTGTAGAAACGAAATATTGGTGTGCACTAGTGCCTTTAATGAATAATAAGAACATTTAAATATCCTGGCATAAAGAAACTAAATTTGCATTAGTATGTATGAGTTTGCTCACATGGTAACAGTGATATTAGGCTGTTAGACTTTGACCAAGTTAACTTATATAGAGACAGTGTGCAAAAATGTTGAATAATTGCTGGATGCAATTTTATAGACATTTCTTAATGCTCAGAATGTTTTTGAATAAAAGGGATATCAGATGTGTCAAAGTGTCTCTTTTTGTATTATTATTCATAGAAAGAGATGATAAAATTGCAGTCAAAGACATGACAGTTTAAATGCCATAACTGTCCTTCACAAGAAACTTTGATTTAAAAAAAATTGAAATCATATTTGGTTTGTAGAAGCATCTGAATGAATTGATGGTGAGTGCATTTGGTTTGACAGACATCTTTACAACATATTTGATAATTTACAATGATGGTGATTATTATTATTATTGATTATGCTTGAAGTTGTTCACTGTTGTTGAATTGCAATTATAATTTCATGGATCTTCACAGAGTCATGGCCAGCTTAAATTGAAATACAACTAGGCGCAAAGAGGCACAAATATTCTACTGATTCTGACATGAACTCAAATTTTAATATCAGCTTGCAGATTAAGACTTGAATGCCAAATGACAGTTAACAGTGAAAATCAAACAACAAATTGATATGTGTTCAGAACCCTAAAATTACTTGTCTTAATTACATAGTAATAAGTAACATTTCACACTATCCACCGAAAACAGACTTTTCTGTTTGGTTAAGATAATTTTCCAAAAACACGTTTGACTTACAGCAAATTGAAAATACTCATTTTAAAAGTATACAAAAGATATTTCATATAAGCTTTGAAATGATACGCCAGTACCGTTGGGAAAATGACACCTCTAATTTAGTTTGGCAAATTTGTCTCCAACAACTCACGGAATCGCTCTATAAACGAAAGATAAAATCTAGAATGTAGCGAGACCACGCTCATACTCTCATAGCAAAGGGAGGTGTTTACCTGTAGCCATGACGCCAACTGAATGAAAAGACACTGAAAATAGATCAACTTCGTACACACTGTACGGGTAGATATTGTACAGGACAATACGCGAATGAAGTGGCGCGAAGACACCCGCAGATATGTGAGTCATGGCACGGATCTGATTACCCAATTGCTACGGAGTTGGAAGTGCCGTGTTGAAATGAACTGCATGGTAAATGCGACGGAAAGACATGCAGTTTGGTGACAGCAGCTTATACATATATATATAGCACTAGATCTACTTACTAGGTGATGTTTTGATTACAAGGTACCGTGAATTTATTATTTTCGTACTCAGTAATAAGATAGAATCATTTTTACTTTTGCTGGCAAAACTTTCGAGATAATGGTTTTCTAATAAGAGCGTGGTTCCTCGGCTTATAGAGCCATAAGAAGGTTATTTATAGAACGTATAACACTTATATCAACCACGATCTGTATTCCGATCTGAGTAACAATGCACCGTGAATATTTAGTATCTATAATGAAGACAAAGTGCGGAGAATACGTTTTGTTTTGACTTGCAAACTATCTGTGGTAATGCTCTGCAGCTATAGCACATGGACCCTCTTCGTATAGAGCCAGAGGATCTGTATTTCCTGATCGATAGAAATTGGAGCGAACCAATATGGTGTTATTTAGAAGATGTCTAGATGAATAAGAGGAGTTATATGGAATTTCAACTACAACAAAGGTGCCGGAACCCGTCAACGGCATTCATACAACAGGTTAAATTGAACTCTTACACCGTTTAAAAGCAGTGAACAAACATATTTTGAAATCTAAATTATTTCATATCATGATCTATGTGATTCTCAGACATTGAATTATCTAAGTGGTCCTTAACTCTTTGTGTCATCATACAAAACATTTTACTCAACATTGTTGAAAAATCATCACAAACATCACTCGAGATCCTAAGAAATGAAATACCTGATGATATCAAAATCTTATTCTGTCACTAAGAACCCGATGACGTCATATTGCTTTGACCATCTTGTCGCACGTTTTCAATTTGCAAGGCTTTTCAGAGATATAGATATTCCATTGCGTCTAATAACTAACATTTCCACCATCGTATGGATAAAATCAGTATGAAAGAAACTTAGGTCTTGCTGCACAGACTACCAAGTAAAGAAACTCGACTCAGATATTTGATAACGTTAATATATATCTAATATGAAAGACACTCGGGTCAATTGCAGCATGGAGTACCTTGTAAAGAGATTCGACCTGATGACAGCGGGTCCCAAAGAGAGTGAAGAGTTTAGGGAGAACGTGAAGCAGTACCGAGACAAGTACAGGGAGGTGGTGGACGAGAAGGACATCCTCGCGACCCTGGGGCTGCTGAGGGACGGGGTGTGTAGACCTGACTTCCCGGGGGAGAGTCAACCCCAGTGCTCCTTCGCTAAGGACATCCTATCTGAACTCATGTCTATGGCCGTGTAAGCATAATTATTTGAAGTAACAATGTCCTCCATCCTTTGCAATGTCATCATTTGTAAGATGAGATAATGTCATCGCCTTACGTTTTTGGCCATGTGATCTTATTATTGTAAGCTTAATGGTATCGTTCTAAGATTTGGCGCTGCGAATTAAATAATGTCATCGCCCTACGTCTTATGTCTTGTTAATCTATTCATATGATATAGATTATGTCCTACGTCCTTGGTTTATTCAGCGTATGAAAGTGTAGCTCATAATGTCAATCCTACGCCATGAGACTGCGGATTTAAAAGATGACATCGTTTGAAGTCTAAAGCCAAAGAAGCATGTAAAAAAGAAATTAATAATGTCAGAGTTCCTGGTATTTGGCTATGTATTCATACATGGTCGATACTGCCATCTCCCTCTGCCTTTGCCTATGCGTAAAATGTGAATGAATCTGTCAACGACAAAGAATTTCATATAACTTTTCTGTCAAAAACATATTCCAAATGAGAGCTGAGTTTCTAGGAGTTAATGTAAATTATGCTGAACTCGTTTATAGGAAAATATTCAAAAAAAGATTACCATGAAACTACATACATAGAAATTCTAGGTATGCTAGGAATGTTGTTAAGCCTTAGTACGTTGCAATATAAGTTGCCTGACCTTGAGGGAATTGGTTCGAATCCTGAACTTGAACCAATAAACTACTATTATTTGATCTCAAATGTAAACAATTT
This sequence comes from Phorcus lineatus, assembly GCA_921293015.1. NCBI lineage: Eukaryota > Metazoa > Mollusca > Gastropoda > Trochida > Trochidae > Phorcus > Phorcus lineatus. The sequence goes on along the minus strand of OV121081.1, from coordinate 10,893,914 downwards.
ATAACGGTATGTTTTGTTTATCAAAGAGTAAACATTTTAAATGCAATATATATCAACTGTTCTAGACACCTGTTGGAGTCCGGTAAGGTTACCACTCTGGACCCTATCCATGACTTCTGTCTGCAATTTCTGTGTGACCTCATCAAGCAAGGACCCGGCACCTCTCATATACGACTCTGGATATGTCTAATGTCACAGTCAGGTTTCAAATTCAAGAAATATTACTCAGTAGGTAGTATTGCAATATGACAAAACTCTGTAAGTTCTGTAGAAGACGATTTGACGCAGTATGCATTTGTAACTTGTTGTTCTCATAAGAAAATGTATACTGATTCAATACCAGCAACGCCATAACAAATATATAAATCATTTAACTGATTAATTAAATGTATTAACAACGTTTGGTTTTCGTTTTCAATCACGGTCTTTTATTAACTAACGAAAAACAACCATAATTATCTTATAATTTTTCAGGATCTGAATGGAAACCGACTGAAAGATTACCTCAAGTTTTTAAAGAGAGAGTTCATAAGTCAGGAAACAGGACCAGACCTGAGTTCCTTCAAATCCCTGATAGAAAAGGGCATGCACCTGCTCCTTGACAGGAATACTTTCAGGTAGTTCTTTACTTTTAATGGGGTAACTTGCTAATGAGAGCAACACATTAAGATAAACGTTTTTTTCTGAAAAGAAACATGGTTGCTATTTAATGTATTGCAAAAATATGGGATTGTTTACGCTTAAAGGTTTGCCAAAATGGGACTGAATACTTATGTTTCAGTTTCAATAAAACTTTAACTTAAAAATTCATTTACTAGATTCATTATTTCTCGTCGACAGTAATCAATCATTTGGAAAACCTTAAAAGCTTTTTCATTAACAAAAGCAAGATGTCGATTATTATTTCTATAACGACTGGAAACTGATGGACGTGCTGTCAAGTGCCATTGCTGTTTTATGTAAAAGAAAATTAAAAGCTTATCACCATCTATGTTCACTTAATCACTATGTGTATCAAAGTGTTGTTTAAATGGTTTAAAGGCGCTTTCTGAACACATAATAAGAATATATTTACTCGTGTAGTTATAACTGCATATATTTTTTCATAATTTGGTTTAAATCACTAATTCACTTTATTGCATCAGTGATGAGGCCTATGAAGAATGTAAAGAGGAATTCATAGACCTCTATCTCTACATGGAACTGAACTTCCTAACACAACCAAAGGAGATCCGGACCATCCACAGCCGCATGTCTTCACCTGTATATCAAAAGTACAAGAGGAAAGTCTTCACGGTTAGTTTTTGTTCTTTTAGTGTTTAGTTAGTTTTGAGGTTCAATTTCTTTTAGGTATGTAAATGTCCCTATGATGTTATTACTTTGTGTTTAATTTCATTTTAAGTTATATAATTCTTACCCAAAAATTTATTCCTATAAGGTATAATGTTATGTTTTTTCCTTCACGATTTCAGTTGGTATAAGGATTATGCTTTGAAAGATAAAACTTTTCCCTTTCATGCTATATCTATGTGTTATATTTCAGTTTAGAGAAGTTTTACTCTTCCCATCAGTGTATTTGTGGTGATAGATGTCTGCTATGATTGATAAAACCCAAGTTTCATTGCGTGGTGTGACATTTCTATTGTAATACTACACTTCCCAATCAGGTTATGTCTAAACGTTTAATTTCTTAAAGAGAAGTTTAACTTTCCATTGTCTGTTCATGCTCTTTTGTTTAATTTTCTAAACATTCTAGAGAATCTGCGAATTCAATTCTTAATCAATATCTTACGGAACCAGTAAAATATAGACTGGATTCATATTTGCATTATCTCTTTATAACCGTTTGTCCTAATATCCAATTCACTTCGAAGTTTAAATATCCCGCAGATGTCCTCATGTATCAGTTCAATTTTAAATATGTAACCGTACGATTCGGAACGGTGAAGAACAGGTATTAAAATGAATATTGGAATTATGGAGTTTCATTTCTCAGAATACTTTATTAGTTTTAATTCATGTCATTACTTTTTCTAAGGGACTAACGAAGCCCGAGGTATTCCGAGGGTACCTTAAGCACCTGGCTGCGAGCCTGAACAATATCGACCTGGAAGTAGTGGACGCTGAACTAGTGGTCAAGAAACATGAAGACATTCTCAGGATGCTTCTGGATGCCATAAAGTACAGCATACAAATAATGATGATAATTATAATAATAAGATGATGATGATAAATAATAATAATGATAAAAAAATTAATAAAAATGATGATGATGATGATGATGATAATGATGATGATAATGACAATATTGACTCAACCATCATGCGTTTTGCAATAAAGTATAGTTTTGCCCTTAACTATTATAGTTAAAGTACGAGGCCGAAGGCCGAGTTGTTTGACGTTGATAATAGTTCAGGGGAAAACTATACGTTATTGCAAAACACATGATGGTTGAGACTGATCTGTTTCTTTTCTAGCATGTCGATTTTAACTCGTTTAGATTACACTTCAGTCAAAATAAACTAAATGAATTTAATCGAATTTGGCAGTGACTTGAGCGTGCTTGACTAGGGCCGTAACTAGTGACGTCATAACGTTATTGTTGTTGACAACATAGATGATTGTTTCGTGACGTCATTAAAAAGTTATTTAACGGAATAAAGGATTGGCGGCGCCTTTGATCTTTACCGAAACAATGCTAGAATGATGTTTATATGGCGTTACAGTCATGTACCCTCTCTGTTAGAAGCACAACCTACATCGTCACTCTAAGCAATTGTACTTAAAATGTAGCCTTAAATTGTCATGTTAAATACTTCTGGAGTTCCATCTTTGCGAAACCAGACTGCTTTGTATATCTGTGGTTGAGTCACGTCTTCTGTGTCTTTAAAATAGTCTAACCCTCATGATCTATATTATCTTAAATGTTTAACTGCTTTTCCAAGCTTCTAAGGCCTTGTTTTTAAATTTTCAAAAACAAGCATATGTTACTACCGAACGGCTCTCTGTCTACAAACCTTGTTAACCATATGCTTAACGTTGTATCATGTTTTAAGATATTTTGAAATACGACATTATAGAATTATTAAACCGAAAATAAATCGTCTATTCTTTCGCTTGATCTTCTAATGACATTGCCTCTGGTACTACAACTAACTATAATGTCATTATATTCGTTATTTGAATAGCCGTTTACTGTTAAAGATAATCTACGGAGCCTCAGTTTACTTACCTTGTGTTTCATAATACACAATTCTAAATATTTAATCAGTGTCCATTGCAGAACCTTTAAGATATTGTTACAGTCATATCACTGTCCATTTCCTCCGTTTCAGAAGTGCCTGTATTCTCCCTGAAGTGGAAGCTGATATCTTTGAGTTTACACACTCGATTTGCAAGAAACAAGCTTCTCAACCTATCCATCCAGTCATTGAAGCCATTGGCAGTTTCTTCTACCATTTCAAAGGGGATTCAATTATAAAGGTGTGTTAGGCTCAGTTTAACTATATTTCGAAGATTCTAAAATACAACAATCCACGAATGGCGGTTTCTTCTACGATTTCCTGAAAAATTCAAACCTCTATAGGTTCTGCATTAGCATATTTGGAACATGATGTGTTCATGTTTCTACGATAAAACATATTATTGAAAATCCTTTTTTCATTTTTTCAAACATTCCCCATGCAAGTTCCAAGAACAATCAAATTCTAAAACACACCGGTTATAAATCATAACCTTATGTTGCTTTGAACTAAAAAATCAAGTTTGATTAAATATTATAACTTAATTAGAACCATTTTAAATAACATTTTATATTCTAAGTTTGATCCTGGAAAAGAAATTTCGCTTTTAGTGTGTTTTTCATTTCAAACAATTATTTCGACTGTATTAGTAAATTTTCGTTGAATTATCCTTAACCGAAGTCCTTGTTATTGTATGATGTCTTTTAGTTGACCTAACTATATAAGCTATTAGTTGACCTAACACATCCATCCGATATCTTTAATGTACTCAATGATAATCTGTATACATGAGTATATCAGATTTTCTTGACGTTAGAAGGGTCTTTATTTAATCAATCAATGGATGTAAAAATGGTAAAATCTCTGCCTATGTATAGTCCTGTGTTTTCCGTTCCAGGGCAATCACCAACTGTTCTCGTCAATGGCACCTAGATTGACTTTACTCCTGAACGATCTTGAGGACCAATCTTTGATGAGTGTTCGGTTTGCAGACGCAATAGTGTCTGAAGTGCTCGTGAAATGTATGTCAAAGTAAGTATTATTTCAAGAATTGTGAAAGAATTGTCAAAAGATCGCCTACCAGGAATAAAGAAGTTTCATATCTAAAAAATGTTATCACCATTCGTCTTCCTCCTGGAATACCCATATGCGAGTTTATTATATCATCATTGATATCAGAAGTTTAATTTTATGGAAAAGTTATTTAAGTTAGATTGTAGAGATATTTTAAGCTGGTTCAGTGGATGTCTTTCACGCCTATTAAGTGCTATAATATACATGTTAGGGACACCTGGAAATGATCGAGGAGAATGCTTACTTCTGATTGTTAACTTGTTGTGGCAATTTTATTTTTCGATGTAGAAATTGTTCTTCTTTATGGCTTACATAGATTTTCCTTCTACATCCATAAATAATTTGTTTATTCTTGTCTTATTGAACTGAACAAGTTTTTATTTAAAAATGATAACAGTCTCCATATATGGAGAAGAAATGTGCAGTTATACCAAATAACTGAATTTTCCATACACCAAAACTTTATTCAAATATTCATTTCGAAATGAAAAAACACTTTTCCTAACAACTCACATTAATTTGAACTTTTTACAATACAGTAGCCCAGAGCATCAACAGACCATGATAGAGTTGACGATAGCCTGTCTGCGTGTGAGACAACCAAACGTGACAAGAGCTGCATATTATACAATAGAGGAGTGTCAATCCCTACTTAGTTGGAAGGTATGTATCATATTTAGAAACAATGGAAACTGATGTTTTTAATTGGAAAGAAGGGAATATTACAGAAATGATTCTTTGTGTATTTTAACTTTGTGTATATCAATTTAATTCATCCTAAACACTAACATGATGTTGTAAACAAGACGGAGAATATTCCAAATGTTGTAAACAAGACGCGGAATATTCCAAATGTTGTAAACAAGACGGGGAACATTTCAAACTGGTGTACGTATATATGTTATTGGTTATTATAGATAGTGATATGACATTAGATACATAATTATTTGCTATAAAATATTTTCTACACAACTTCTCCTTTCATCTTTTGATGTCCATAGTACTACCATCGTCATTTTCATCATCACCATCAGCAGCAGCAGCAGCATCGTCGTCGTCGTTGTTTTTATTTTCATCTTTTTCAAAATCACCAAAATCCAGGATCGAGAAGAAGATGTAGGCAAGATGATGGACCTTGTCGCTGAGGCACGTATATTCGGAAAAGACGAAAGGGCAAAGTCTGATTATGTGGAACATTACATACGATTCTGTGGAGCTTTCGTCAAACAATTGAAGTAAGATCAGAATGAAACTATATTGAAAGTAGTCTAGTTATAAATATATTGCTGTGTACAATCCTCACTATCAGGATAAGACGATTCATTTCAACCTCTTTGATCAAAGAGGTGATGTCTTTTTAAATTTGATGGCAAATAGAACTAGCTAATTTGGATCAAGAGTGTTTATTAAGAAAGTGAACTTGTATCATTATACTATTTTTGGAAAGCTGAAATGAACTGAATACAATGGAAGCATTGAGGGTCTAATCAACATAATTAATTGTTATATATAATGAATAGACATTTTCTTTTATGATTTGTATAATTTTTTAGACGGGACCGCGTGTTGCCTAAATTGACAGAGAAGATAGTCGAATTTTGCCTTAAAATTCTGCGAACCAGGGACCGTTTTTTGTTCGAAGCAGGAGACAAGTTTGCATACGAAATGGAGTTCAACGGAAAGGTACTCCAAAAGCTACTACTTATTGATAATAAACTCACGGGCAAAAGACACGCTGGTTTCACAAACATTGACAAAACTTGGATCTAAACCAAGTTCCACGATTAGATACCTTGAGAAACATTCTCACAAACGCACCAAACAATACTGTTTGGGTCATGGCGAATCTACATCCAGAATATTCCATGAAATACGTTTTTTTTCCCGTCTGTCGAAAATGCATCAGGTAAACTCCGTTAAAGAATTAACTATGAATTGTGCATGGAACACTTCCGTAGCATTGTATCGTTTAACTTCTGAGCAGCGAGAGAGAACGAATGGAATGCTGCAGGCAAGTGAAACACAACGCCACAATCTAGAGACTTGTTAGACTACTGGCCGGACATCAGACAGACCACAAAGGGGAAGACCACGGGTAACCACGGCCTACGAAGACCGTGAATTACCGACGAGAGTAGATTTAAGGTGTTCATTGCTGACGGCCGATTGTGGGTATACCGGCGTAGAGGCGAATGTGGGTCACGTTGCTGCGTTTATGAAGTGCAACCCTATGTAACCCTAATAATAAGTCTAATAAATGGTACCCGCAACGCTAACAACTAAAGCAACTAGGTCCTGATACCAGTGGTTCTTACATTCCTGAACAATCCAAGAACGCTGCTCCAACGTAGTAACCTGATGTTGATTGTTGTGTCTCCATAATAAAATCACGTTTTATCAAATACTGTTTCATATGTTTTTATAAAATGGGAAAATTGGAAGCCAGCGTTTCTTTGCCAGTGAGTTTACTTCTATAACCTCTACTACTACTACTTCTTCTACTACTTCTACTACCAATGCTACTACTACTACTACTACTACTACTACTACTACTACTACTACTATTGTTACTACTACTACTACTACTACTATTGTTACTACTACTAATACAACTGATTCTACTACTTCTGTTACTGCTACTGTTACTAGTACTATCACTACTACGAATACTGCTACGAGTATTCCTGCTACTGTCACTACGTGCATTACTGCTACTGTTACTTATATTACTGCTACTGTTACTTATATAACTGCTTTACTGTTACTTATATTACTGCTACTGTTACTTATCTTACTGCTACTGTTACTTATCTTACTGCTACTGTTACTTATATAACTGCTATACTGTTACTTATATTACTGCTACTGTTACTTATATAACTGCTTTACTGTTACTTATATTACTGCTACTGTTACTTATCTTACTGCTACTGTTACTTATCTTACTGCTACTGTTACTTATATAACTGCTATACTGTTACTTATATTACTGCTACTGTTACTTATCTTACTGCTACTGTTACTTATATAACTGCTTTACTGTTACTTATATTACTGCTACTGTTACTTATCTTACTGCTACTGTTACTTATCTTACTGCTACTGTTACTTATACAACTGCTATACTGTTACTTATATTACTGCTACTGTTACTTATCTTACTGCTACTGTTACTTATATAACTGCTATACTGTTACTTATATTACTGCTACTGTTACTTATCTTACTGCTACTGTTACTTATCTTACTGCTGCTGTTACTTATATAACTGCTTTACTGTTACTTATATTACTGCTACTGTTACTTATCTTACTGCTACTGTTACTTATATAACTGCTTTACTGTTACTTATATTACTGCTACTGTTACTTATCTTACTGCTACTGTTACTTATCTTACTGCTACTGTTACTTATCTTACTGCTACTGTTACTTATCTTACTGCTACTGTTACTTATATAACTGCTATACTGTTACTTATATTACTGCTACTGTTACTTATCTTACTGCTACTGTTACTTATATAACTGCTTTACTGTTACTTATATTACTGCTACTGTTACTTATCTTACTGCTACTGTTACTTATCTTACTGCTACTGTTACTTATATAACTGCTATACTGTTACTTATATTACTGCTACTGTTACTTATCTTACTGCTACTGTTACTTATATAACTGCTATACTGTTACTTATATTACTGCTACTGTTACTTATCTTACTGCTACTGTTACTTATCTTACTGCTGCTGTTACTTATATAACTGCTTTACTGTTACTTATATTACTGCTACTGTTACTTATCTTACTGCTACTGTTACTTATATAACTGCTTTACTGTTACTTATATTACTGCTACTGTTACTTATCTTACTGCTACTGTTACTTATCTTACTGCTCCTGTTACTTATATAACTGCTATACTGTTACTTATATTACTGCTACTGTTACTTATCTTACTGCTACTGTTACTTATCTTACTGCTCCTGTTACTTATATAACTGCTTTACTGTTACTTATATTACTGCTACTGTTACTTATCTTACTGCTACTGTTACTTATCTTACTGCTCCTGTTACTTATATAACTGCTATACTGTTACTTATATTACTGCTACTGTTACTTATATTACTGCTACTGTTACTGCTATTACTGCTACTGTTTCTACTCCTGTAACTATTACTACTAACACAGTTGAAATGGACAGTGCCTTTTGGACACAGAAGTGTTTTAATAAGACACCAAAGCTTTAGTAAATTCTCCTATCAAACCCTATTTGATTGAAAACAAAGAAAATTCGTTTTTAAAAGATTTCTTCTCACAGAAACACAAAGACCTGATAGTGTCTCTGTACCCGGATATACTCGACCTCCTGACTGACGACAGTTTCCCCTGGACTGGACGTGGATTGGACTACGGGACCAGAGTCGTCGAAAAACTTACTTCGAAAGGTATAAGCGCACTGTAAGTAACAAACAAAAACTTTTATCATTTTACATGGCCCGGGAACATTTTCGGAATAGTGTATATGGTTACATATGAAGAGAAAATGATGTGTTACAATCATTGATATAAGTTACAGAATATGTCATTGCAAATACCGACGTAATGTGATTTGTCTTTGACAGTTCCTTCATAAATTGTATATTGAACTGAAAATTTGACTTTAGGTTGGCAAATGATCTGGAGTGCATTGATTAATTTACTTAAACATAAAGCTTACAGTTTATGAGAGAGAATGTTATAAATAGACTTATAGTTTATTACGGTTATAGCATGTTGTCGTATTGCCTTGTTTTTGTATTGATTAAACAAATAATTGAATTAATCAAAAGACATATTAATCTCCCATAGAGGCTCGAGAAGTCTAACACCAGAAGATTACCGTGTTATCTCTGATTTCGTGCTGAGACTGTCCAAGTGTGAATTCATTGAGGCAGAGAGCAATACCCCTCGCACCGTCCATTACATAGTCTTCAAAAACACTGCCTCCAAACTCTTAGGTCTTGTGAGTGTCGCTTGAAATTGATAATAATTTTGTTGTTACACTACATTTAATTTTTAAACTTAACTTCATGTATCAGGCTTAACTCACGCCATTATGTTACACTGGGTAGTTTAAGCTTTGCCTCACTGCACCTTCATACGTGCTCTGAGTGCAACGCACATTTGCAGCAAAATCTAACTTCAAGAAGATTTATGTTTATTCGATTAAGGTAAGGCACAGTACGCTTAATGCTGTATATAGCAAGGACAGCCAGGGGTTGAGTCTTCAGTGGGTTCTACAAAATGTAAAAAGCACATACAATAAATATCAGTGCTGTTGCCATAATAACTTCATAGAAACAATGTATCTACAGCACGTTTCGAACTTCCACAGATGAATGACCGTGAGAAAATAAAGCACGGAGAAGCGGTCATCAGGGTTGTGGTCAGTTTGCTGACCAATGACTACGAAGAGGTTGTGGAAGACGCTTGTAGGATAGTGAGGTCTATAGCAGTTGTCGCGGCCTCAACGCTGGCACCAGACTTTGAGAAGATCCTCAACGTCTACCTGGACTCTGAAACGTATCTCCTTCTCGGTAAGTAAACATGTATATGTGAAATGTGCATTTCAGACCTCATCCTGCTGAAAAAGAATATCATTCACGACATTTTCTCCGTTTCGCTTACGGAGCAGTGCAAAAAGTAAACATGGTGAAAAGGGCTGTATACCTGTTTAACAGGATAGTTTGGGAGATAGTTTTGAGAGTTTTATTGACACAGAAGCGTTATTTTAAAATGGGTATCATAATTGATATCGTGAATTTTATTCTATTATTTCAAACATATTATGTTATTTTTATGATACAAGGTGAACTATGAAACTTGAAACTGATTCAATACATACTTATGTTAATTTGTGTATACATTAAACATGCGGATAACTATGAATGAATGGTTTCGTTTGTAAGTGACATTTTTTTTATTGATTCCTGAATATATCAGTGCACGATGAAAGCTTGGTTGGGCAATGGGAATTAAACGTCTTTTTATGATTCTTTCAGATGCCATTGTCCAAATCTATCCACATAACCCCACTCCTATGGAGCCCCATTTCCAGACTATTTTTGAGATGAGGGACTCAGAGCGCAAACACAATATACTTCAAATATTGACTGAAGTCGCAAAGAAACAACCAAAGGTTGGAACGTTTACCTTGACACCATATGTATATGTTAAGTTATTAAACGAATGATACTATTTTCACATTTAATGGTTTAGGAAGGATTAGGAGTATAGGGTAGTTTTTAATTTGATAGAGCATTCAAATTCCTCTATTAGCATGTCAAGGAGAAGATTGCTGGTTAACCTGAATGGTTTTTCAAAATTTATTTTTTATCAGCATTTTGATATATTAAACATTTTCGAAAGATAGTGTCTTATTTCATTTCCTATTTGACGTTTTCTTGTGACAGTGTCAATTCTCATTTAAGTGTCCATAAGTATATTTTTTGATAATCCATTCTCAATTTTACACGTATTTACCAATCTCATAAGCTTTCTAAAAATCGAGTACGTGTCCTTTCCTTTGTCAGTAACGGTGACAATACTCATTCATTCGTTCCCAAATATTTCCCAGTGCATACAGGACACTGCACCAGGTTACTTCACAGAAGTTTTCAAATCATACCTTCATTGCAGGCAGCTTCGCTTCACATTCCAAATTTGATGTTCAAATCTTTGGGTTTCACTCTTTTCAAGTTGCTGCTGCCATTAAACAAATGACTTACCCTCTCAACTAAAAAAAGACCGATTATTAAACACTTTAGAGCTAACCTGTAGATAAACCTTTTCTCTATATGTAACAAGTGATTCTGTAATTCAACCTTGTCTGCGCTATGAGCATGCTATCTGTGTGGGTTTGAAAATATCCATTCCCGTCAACATTTTTTGCATAGTTACTACTCTCACCAGATGTAAATAATTATATAATACATATTTCATGTTATTTTAAATCCCTATTTTGAATTTTCAATTCCGTTTTCATCCCCTCATAATAGAATTATCATAATGTTTCATTACCACAGCTGTTCACAGAGGAGAACGTGGGCGAACTCATCAAGGAGATGTACCAGGGCTCAACCAACTATCAGACCATGTACCTTCAGGTCCTCGACCCACTGTCCAGGACCGGCCCTGAGAAGATCAAACCGCACGTGCAGGCCCTGATGGAAGGTCCTATAAATGTCCAGTTCGGGGCAATGCATTACGTCTGTCTCATTCTGAAAAATATTGCTGTGCGCAGTAAAGATGAGGTCAGTTTGAAGAACATTCCGGGTCCATTGACGTTAACGGGCTTTAGAGTGTAGAATCGTATATAGCAAGGACAGTCGACTGGTGTCCGTCTGTTCTCTGTGAAATTTCATATTTTCCCCACCCCTTTTAAAAAATTAAGGTACATTTTAATCAAATATTTAACTTTTGGTCCTGAGTCATCCCTTTCTCAAACAGCTCTTAAATCGTGAAACAAATTCCCTGAAACCATTTGGTAAGTTAAAAGAAGTCCTTTACATGGAGCTCACTATGTAATTTGTATATTATGTCCAAACTTCTGAATATCCCTGTTGATAAAGGAGTTGGCAGAGACTGCAATGGCGTTCTACGAGAAGCTGCTAAGAGGTCCGGAATGCCAGTTGACGACCTTGTACTGTCTGACCGAAATGAGAGCTATCGGGGGCGTTTGGAGACACATTCTGGAGAAGCGGAAACCTGCTCTAGAAGATCTGAAGAGAAGGTCAACCATCCAGGCCAATAAGGATACAGTTACTTTCATACTTGACGTCTTGGAGGGACGAAGGTAGGTCAAGGTCTTTGAAGACTCGAAAGCATAAATCTTGACGTCACTTGACGTACAATTAACTTAAAGTATTCACAACGATGCATTGAGGATATGTGTAAAACGATTGTGACAAAACAGTATATCGCCTTCGTTTCTTTATCATCTTTACGCAAAAAATAGTTCAAAAGTTTCTAAAAGTCCTTTAAATCAATTGAAAATATTTAATAAACATACTTTAAATAAAATAATCGGATAGCGAAACTCAGTTAATTTGTCATGCTAAGATCGTATTTATTTTAACAAATTTACCATCATTAAGTTAACTCTTCCATATTTATAGCTTAGAGTCTCTGTCAGATGACATACAGGGAGTAAAAGAGGATGTTGAAGAACTTGACACAAGAGTCACCGAAACAGAAACAGGTCTTGGGAAGGTGACCAAAGATGTTGAAGAACAGAAAGAGGACATTGTCAATGTGAAAACAGACGTAAATCAACAGAAGGAGAAGATTGGGCAACTGGAAGAGTCGGTGGACGACACCAAGGTTAAAGTTGAAGAACTAGACAGTAAGGTATGAGTCACTTGCTTGGTAATATGGTATTATTAACACCATCATGTCCTAGCTCTCATATGATGATGATGATGATGATGATGATGATGATGATGAGGAGGAGGAGGAGGAAGATGATACTCATATATTGTGCTGAACTCTAAACTACAAAGAGGCATGCACAAAGCGCTTTATACATCATAACCCTTGTATGAGGGCAATTAACGTTCTATTTTCATTTTCAACAGCTTCGGCGTACGTATTCAACTCAGCTGCGATTTTATGGGAGTCCTTTCTATATAAAACAAATTTTAATCATGAAGTTTTTTATCTCTAAAAACTGTAGCACTTTAGTTTCTTGAAGACGTTTTCTCATAATTATACAAGTAAAATGATTGATAAATGTATATGCATGATCACATGGTGTATGTATTAACTTCATGATTTACTGAAAAACACGTAACGTTTTCAAGACTTTGAGCCATGCCCCATTCTGGTCAAGGGATGTCGCCAAGCTATTGAACCCTGAACATACTCTAGACTGGAGGTTACTGTCAAGTCGACTTAGCTACGGCAACGACGACATCAGAAGCTGGGCCCAGATGAACGACCCCTGTATGGCAATGTTGAATGAATGGTACGCGACCAGAAAGACGAGTGAAGCCACGTTTGCAGTTTTGACAGCTCTTCAGGAAATGGGCAGAATGGATGCTGCTATCATTGTGGAAAATGCTATGAAAATGGCTGGTGAGCATTTAAATACTTTTACTATAATGGGTAGGTTGACTAGACACACAAGTTTTGTCACAGTCTAAGAGTCAACGAGTAGATGATGAGATTAAACTCAGTAGTCCTTCACAACATATGTTTCGGACATTTTAACTGGAAAGTCACATGGAAACATCAGTATAAATTTGAAGCCTTTGGGAAAACTAGGAATCTACCCTATTTCCCGGTAACTGATATAGAAAAATGATTTAAATGCATTCAACCGTTCAGATACAGATGACAGTGATGACATCTCGTTTGTAATGTGTATGCAGAAACGGTTGTTGAAGACGAGGAGTTTGACTACCCGGAGCCCCCCGAGGTGTTCCTGAGCTACCAGTGGGGGATCCAGAACGAGGTGAAGCTGCTCAAGCAGCACCTGGAGAAGGCCGGATTCACCTGCTGGATGGACATTGGTCAGATGGGAGGTGGAGACAAACTCTTCGAGAAGATTGACAAGGGCATCAGAGGAGCAAAACTCATCATCAGCTGTGTCACCGAGAAATACGCAAAGTCTCCCAACTGTAACAGAGAGGTGAGTGATGTATCATTCGATATTACACTTGATCGAAACTAAAATTGTCTTTTTAATAATATGAAAGAGATCTCTGTAAAAACTGCAAAGATTCTTTTTTAACACTTGCTTAATAATAAGGACATTGTCATGTTATGCATTATTCTAAACAAAGATTATAAAGATTGAATCACATAAAATATTGGCTGATTTCTCGTTAATTTCAGGTAAATCTGTCGGTTGGTCTGGGCAAGCCAATTATCCCACTATTGATGGAGAAGTTGTCCTGGCCCCCTCCCGGCTCTATGGGTCCTATCTTCAGCGAGTACCTGTTCATCCGCTTCTTCACCCGGCCCGGGGAGGAGACGGGAGACATAAGATATTGGTCGGCAGCAAAGTTCCAGGAACTACTCATGCAGCTCAACTACAACAATGTGCAACCCGATGAAAGCAAAGTTAAAGATGGTGAGCTTCATATTCATTGAGAACAAACCTTGATACTTTCACCTTTTCAATACATTATGCCATTTAGATGATATTTCCTAATTGAAAACTTCTAAAAAAATGTTCATCAACATCGAACATCAACTTCTCCGCGTATAGCTATCCTGATGTTCCAGCGTCTGATTTGCAGAGTACAAGAACTGGTGGTGTCCTGTAGCTGAGGAGATCAAGATAGAGAAGAAGGAAGTGAAAGCCATGACACCTGCCAGTCAGCAGAAACAGGAGGAGGTCGAGGTGAGTTTTTGTAGTCAGAGGCGCGTTATGAGAATAACAACTACATGTAATTTAAGATTGCCATTGTCATTTTACTGCATTTGTGTTGTATTCATAATCGTCACATTCTATCAACTATGTTTGTGAGAAGATAAAACAGAAAATATAAGAACATACCCAAATTGTAGTATGAAACGGAAAATCAAAATCAAATGGAATTTCTCTTAAATGTAACAATGTTACACAAATGAAAGTAGTAACGTTGCTAGATATAAAGGATAAAAACATCTTTGGTTCACCAATTATATCACTAAACTTTTTTTCAGAAAGGGGTGTCGTCTCCCGATGTCTTCATATCCTATCAATGGGGTAAACAGAAGCAAATTCACCTCCTGTATAAACGCCTTTCTGAGCTTGGCTTCACGTGTTGGATGGACATCCACCAGATGGGAGGAGGAGACTCTCTCTATGACAAGATCGACCGGGGAGTCCGGGGAGCCAAGGTCGTTCTGACCTGTGTCACCACAAAATATGCTTTGTCTGCCAACTGCAGGAGAGAGGTCAGTCTCGCTGATGCTCTGAAGAAGCCGATCGTTCCTCTTCTGCTGGAGAAGATGACCTGGCCACCAACTGGACCCATGAGTATGGTCTTCACACAACTTTTGTACATCAACTTCTCTAAAGATGACTTAATTCAGGAGAAATGGGATGGGTATGAGTTTGAAGAATTGAAAGTCAAACTGGATCAGTATGTTCCCGACATTATTATTGAGTCTAAAGAAACTGGTAAGGAAGTAGACAGAAAACACGTGGGTAACAAGCCCAAATCTCGTGTTGACTTACCTCCCTCTTCAACAGGCTCTGAGGCTAGTTTGGAGAGTCTTGACATTACTTACTCTCACAATGTAAAGGCCGAAGATGACCATTCTGTTCCCACAACCGAGAACAATCAAATCCAATCTTTGTCCAAAGAAACTGCAAGAAAAGACGTACCTGGTGTAGGTACTTACAAGAGTCAGTATAGATCGACCGCTGTTTCTGACAATAAGCAATCGAAATCCTGTGTTATATTATAAGTATGATGTACGTAACATTCGAGAGACTGACTGGAATAGATCTTACTAAGAAGTGAAATATGTACTTGTAAGAAGATTGTAGACATTGTGTACATATGAATCACCAACAGAACAAACTATACCGGAAAGACACATCACCTATTATACAATCCTAACGCAATCATATTCCTTAACCAATTAACTCAGGCGAGATGAAATCTTGGAATCACGTTTTACTCAAGAGCAACATTCAAAGACATTGTAAATAGATATACTTCCTTCATATAGTAAATAGATATACATTCGTAAATAGATATACATCTTTCACATGGTAAATCGGTATTCTAGACAAGGAATTTGCCAACAGCATTTGAAACTCGCTAAAAAATATATTTAATCACCTTGTGAAGAAGTCTTATTCATATTATCAGAGTAGGAGTGGAATATACGTTCTACCTTTAAAATGATGTCTTTGATAAACTACAGGGCATGTTTTATGTCATACCAGAATGCAATCATTAGGGGTTTTTTCATTTGTCTTAAATATATGCATTGTTGTTTTCTCTCTTGTTTTGGTGCAGCAAAACGTGGATTTAATACACATGTAATTTAAAATTAAGAGATAATAAAAGTGGATTGTGTATACTGAAGGACTTTTTGTACATTAACAGTGACAGCATTTCGTTGTTGCGTCGGATTTATGTTGTGGAAAGGAAAGTGCATCTTGTCTTATTAAGAGACAACAACTTACTCTAAAAATCTTACTTGCCTTTTTAGAAATATCTTAAAAGATTTTGGACTTGAGTGATTAGCTTAGATCCTAGGATTAAAACATTGAAATTTGTTATAAATTGTTTTTAACAAACGCAACTCTGAGCAGTATCCCATTCAGCTGAAAAATACACATACAATATACATGTAGACTCATATGTACATTCAGCTGAGCTGATGGCAATTGTTTAATAAGAATTCTACTTCCCAAATTCTCGTCTTAAATCGATTATCAAATTATTTTTTCAACCATTCAAACATTTGTGCAAGGGCAAAAATGTGCAGATTTTATAACCCTCGCTCTCGCTCGGATGATAACAATTTCACACATGTTTCGTAAATGTCATGCGCCACACTTCATCGAGTAATCGTCTCTACATGTGTCTATTTTCGAGTCTAGAGAGGAGTTTGGATTGACATTTGGGATGTATGTCGGTGATAGCTTATTTCGTTAGCAAAGTTGGGTCAAGCATTGTCCAACTACAGAGTCTACCATAACACGTCAAACAATGGACAGGGCAATGGCCAAGGAGATAGTCAAGCAAGGATGATTTGTATGATCGCCATGCACAGGGTTAAGAGTGGTCAGATTGAATGTATTCAATCTTTCACATAAAACGTTTTTTGAGGGAGGAAGATAATGGAAGTCTAGTAATTGAAACATAAGGTGGACAGCTTAGCAAGCCTCCTAGAAATAACAGTGAAGTCATAAAGTGTTAATTAGCGACGACTGGTTAATTAGTGTCACAAGCACCATGGCTGCCTAGGGCGTTGATGCATTGCTCGTGAAATGACGATGATATAGATTTCAATAATTTAACGATATTATTAAATAAAAAAACGAGAAAGGTACAAAGGCAAATACAAGCGAAAACAATAATGACAGATTAGGCTAAACATAGAAGCAAACGTATTTTAGAACTAGCCTATCCCGTTCGATTTATGAACTACATATTGACACAAACGTGGCAGATCTGGCAACAATTAAGATTAAAAACTTTTTTTTCTTGGTTGATCAATTTCCTTTATTAAAAATGTATATTATACTGTCAATTTATTTCTAATGCATACGGAAACACGTAAACGCTCACTTACTAGAAAGAAAAAATTTAATCGATAATTAAAACATGACAATTTTGAATGAGAAGTTTAAATTATGTTATTTAATGTGCTTGCCACCATAACAAAACAGACAACCTTCTCAGCACTTTTCTATTTACTAATATTTCTTAATGCAAAAACTGTGTAAATTCAACCAACAAGAGCAAACATTAGAAAGACAAGGCGCCTACTCGGAATCATTATTGTTTACGTGTTGTCATGGTAGCAAACACTGATTCTCTCCCGCCTTATTGTATGTTATCATGCGTGTTACATGTAAAATGGCCGCCAGTGAGATATTTCAGGGGTACTGACAACACCGGGTACCGATTACATAGAGCATGTATTAGCATGACACCGCCCATAAAGAGACTAAACTAGCCTTCATGAGAGCCTGTCTATACCGATACCTGGTCTACCTTTAACTATGGCGTCCTGAGGAGTATTACCTGATAAGGTAAATGATTACATCCGCTGTGAGGGTAATACCCTTCTTTATCCTTAGTGGAAATTATTATCAATGCACATGTGTTTAAAGAAACTTATTATTACTATGATTTATGTTTGTATACTAGGTAATAGATGAAAGGTTTTTCGTTTAAATGTACTTGGGTTGTAAAATGAATTTCAGATCTTTGAACTATCGTTATGCACACTTTTGAAAAAAATATGCACTTTTACACTAATGTTATGACTAATGTTATGACGTAAATTGGTTAAGCGGATTTCTTGATATCCTTATCATTTTGATAATCGTATTATGCAACCACGTTGTTGAATGTACCATATAATGAATTAGATGAACTTATATAATTAATATAGAACTGTGTCATGCCATGCGATAACAACGTAGAATATTTACTGATTAGAATATCCCTTTTGAATTTAGTTGACATAAAAATGACTCATCAGATGACTGTATTCTTCCAATACAATACACAATTTGTGACTTTTTTCTTTTCTTTTACATACATGAAGATGTATGATATAAGCAAAATTATTTTTTTTATCATTTTACACCTTACATAAATAGATCTTGAATTCGTTTACTGTCTTCATTAACAATTATATTAACAAATATAATTATTCACCAAGTGAATGGACAAGAAAGAACCAAGCAACATGGTGTTATAAATATTAAACAAGATTTAAGTTGCAATCGATAGCAAATGTAACATCACCGACCAAAAATCCAAATGCCCATCAAGTATTTAAAGATCTAACAGAAAAATCTGAACGAATTTCATACACTGAGTCCGAATCAATTCATTTCATGACGATGGTCCCAACCTACCCTGTTCTCTTATCGTGAACTAGTCGTAATTACCATGCAATTTCTTTACTACAAGGGCTTCGAAAGTCTAGGTCCAAACCAACACTCTTGAAGTATAAATCATATAAGACTGTGAGATTAGATAATGTCTACAAAGAAAAGCGATTCTTTCAATGAAGCATTGAAATATTCTGAAAACTTAAAGCAAGTCTACCTCTAATTTACCTTTTATCAATACTGTCATAAGAAACGCAGAACGAAATGGTGAAAAAATATATTACAAGATATCGTACCTGTAATTAGTAAACGGCGTGATATTAAAATAAAGGATAAAAATATGCCAGGCGATTGTAGCAGTGTAGTAGTGTAACTAGAGAGTGAAAATTAGTAAATCGTAATATCTGATAAAGAAACATATTCTGTCATTGGTATCAATTTTGCAATAGCTTGAATTCATACTGAATATCATGCAGATATACTGAATGTAAAATTCGATATATCTTTATCTTTGAACAAATAGTGGTTGTTATATTTAGACATCACTGTTTTTGTTTAGCTTAGTAACGACCTGAGTACAATGGACGCTGTCCTTATCATTAGAAACACGATCGTGTTGATTGCAAAAAGCATGGAATCATGTGATAAATATTGTATGTAACTTAATGATTTCATGCATCCAAATGCATTTATAAATTCAGCTGTTATAGAAAATATGTAATAAAACGTTATCCTAAACGGCTGATCAATCCATATGCGGGTCAGTGTTAACTAAAATCAATGTAAACTGTCAAAGAAATTGATCGCCAGTCACGTGACCCAGTTTGCCCTGTCTGAATAGCACATCAAGCACGGTACATAAACAGCGCAGCGTTATTCAGGACTACGACCCAGTTAAATGGTATGCCGTTAGAGCTTTGGAGCGATTGTCGGTATACAATGATTTTGCTATTTAGTGGGGACCCGAGTTCAAAAGGAATCCATTGCAACGAATCAATTATAAAGCATAGAGTATCGATATCTAAAATGTAAACATGTAAAGTTTACATCAATGCTTCTTTCGAAAGTCACAATAAAGTACACATTAATCTTTCTGTACGAAACAAGAAATGAGTGTGAATGCAGTAGGCCTACAAAAGGTTTATGTAATACATGTATGTATATTCTAAAATAAACTTTATCGAAACTTAACATTGATTTTTTTCGAAAGATCACAATCGAGTACAAAATAATCTCGATGTATTGAGCCGGGATTCATGTGCTGTCATGTGTAACATTTGAATGATTGACGTAAGATTGACGTTGAGATTGTACCCTATACAACAATATGTCTTCTCAAAGGTTCACAATGTATAAAATGCGACTGTAATGAACAGAATGCAATGCTTTTTAAACATTTGTTTACATTTTATTTTACATTGTTATTTCAAGCCGTTAAATACGTTGTAAAACGTTGCGTTGTAATCTGTTAAAAATGTCTTACAAACTATTGCCCAGGTTAAAAAGGCACAGGGTAAGTTGTTGGAGTCAAATATGCCAGACTTCATAAATGGTGTTATATCATCGACAAGTAGTGGTTGTTTCTGAAAATTAACTTCTCAATGCTTATGAGTTAGTATAGTTACAATAAACAGGAAATAGCGAGTGAAAGAAATTGGACGAAGATTATTGACATTTATATGGCCGTTTTTAATTAACAATGGAAAACAAGTAAATGTCATAAAAGATGCAACTTTAGATAGGCGATTTGAACTTATCTTAGGTCAAATGATATTTTGGCTCTATAAAAGCAACGTAGGTCAAATGATATTTTGGCTCTATTTAAGCAACATACAAAATTCATGAAACATACTGTGTCGCTTAAAAATGTTTAGTGCATTTCGTAGATAAGACGTTGCAAGTATCGACATTCAAGCCTCGTAAAGTACGTCAGGGTTATGCAAAAGTTGTCACCAAAGATACGACAAACAGTGTGTTTGTGCAATCATTTCTCATTGAAATTAAACATTATTCTGGTTTCTAAGTGATGTTTAAATATTTACATCTTCCCGAATTTATCTTGTGGATGCATCATATAAATTTTATCAAAATGCATTATGACAATTAAATAATTGTTATATTTAAAACTTATTTAGAAACGTGTTATGACTAACGTCACAATCAGCAATATATATAATGATTATGCAGTACATTGCTACCCTTGACAGCGACATTTGTTATTTTTGTACATTAGTTTATTGTTTTAATAAAGAATTTTATTCGACTAACTATCGATAAAAAATGTATTTTTTAAACCACTCAATATATTACAGCAACGAAATCCTCATGCTTGAAGTAACAGTTGAGATACATGTCTTATCTTATCGGCCATGTGCTTGATATTTAAATGTGTATTAAACATGCCAAGAAAATTTACCGAGGTGCACTCGAAAACCTTTTTTGGATTTAGTAACGAGAAAAATCTTAAGGCAGATCAACCGAGCATTGCAGTGATGTGGATTGTTTATGTATCGAACCTATCTTTGAATTTAGAGACTTAAGTTCAACGTTTGAGACAGAAAAATTATTTCTTGTCCTTCAATTTTAGTTTTTATTAAAAAGAGTAACACCGCTACCAGGCGTTTCCGGGCAAGTTAGCCATAACGACATGATCATAGAATGCGGAGGTTTTTGGTAATTTCATAATTTTGACTTATTTGAATACAGAATCACTGACACATATTTGTGGCAGACCCACAAGCTCGACTATGGAGCTGCTGGCAAAGAGGTTTGATTTCATGAGAGCTTAACATTACTAACGAGCATATATATATAAATTTATTTTATAATTTCAACGTCATTCTATTACAGAAACACTGACCAATATTTGAAGCAAACCCACAAGACCGACCATGGAGTTGCTGGTGAAGAGGTTCTACTTCATAACAGCTGAACATTAATAACGAACATATTTATACAATTAATAATTTCAACTTCCTTCATTACAGAAACACTGACACATATTTGAGACAGACCCACAAGCCCGACCATGGAGCTGCTGGTGAAGAGGCTCCACTTCATGACAGCAGAGCATTAATAACGAACATATTTATACAATTAATAATTTCAACGTCATTCTATTACAGAAACACTGACACATATTTGAGGCAGACCCACAAGACCGACCATGGAGCTGCTGGTGAAGAGGCTCCACTTCATGACAGCAGAGCATTAACAACGAACATATTTATACAATTAATAATTTCAACTTCTTTCAATACAGAAACACTGACACATATTGAGGCAGACCCACAAGCCCGACCATGGAGCTGCTGGTGAAGAGGCTCCACTTCATGACAGCAGAGCATTAATAACGAACATATTTATACAATTAATAATTTCAACGTCATTCTATTACAGAAACACTGACACATATTTGAGGCAGACCCACAAGCCCGACCATGGAGCTGCTGGTGAAGAGGCTCCACTTCATGACAGCAGAGCATTAATAACGAACATATTTATACAATTAATAATTTCAACTTCTTTCAATACAGAAACACTGACACATATTGAGGCAGACCCACAAGCCCGACCATGGAGCTGCTGGTGAAGAGGTTCGACTTCATGACTGCTGAACATTACTTACGAACATAGATATATATTTCATAATTTCAACTTCCTTCATTACAGAAACACTGACACATATTTGAGGCAGACCCACAAGCCCGACCATGGAGCTGCTGGTTAAGAGGTTCGACTTCATGACAGCAGAGCATGAACAGCGGTCGGAGTTCAGTGACGAGTTGAGGAACCATTCCGACAAGTACGAGGCGGTGGTCGACGAGAAGGATCTGCTGGGAGCCTTCAAAGTGTTCAGGGCCAAGATTTGTAGACCTGACTTCCCTGGGGAGAGCGAGGACCAGTGCTACTTTGCTAAGGATGTTCTTGGGGAGCTCATGGAATGGTCCGCGTAAGTACTTTGAACTGTATTCTACTTATCATGTATTGAGTATACAACTAAGGGGGTACTTTTCCAGCGATAGGAGGAGTGACAATATACTTCTGTATACATACACTTTACTTTACTTTACGCACTTTATTCATATGGTGAAACATAAGCAGTGTTATGTTTTTCATATGTCCACATGTACATTATTTTGCTTTGATACAGTGGGGATATTAATTTTCTTCATTTCATAACGGAGTTCATATTAACGTAAATAAAAATCATGACGTTATTGAATCAGATGTGTCTAAAGAAAGGTTAGCCGTTTTATGAATTTTTCATCCTAATCAAAGTGAATATGATGGGTGATAAAGATGTTATGTATTCTTATAAATATGTAATATGTCCTTTTACGAAACATTTGTGTATAAACCTTGGTTTCGTTCGGTTAATAGAAAAAAAGACTCTTATTATAATCATTTGTCCGATCATTTCATGTGACACATTTGACACATGGTCTCTAATCATCCCTTCAACCAACTGTTAAATCCATACATATCATCACAATGCAGGACACTGCGCGACGATGGAAAAATCAAGTCATTGTCTCGGATCCATGACTTTTGTTTCGAGTTCCTACAGGACCTGATTAAACAAGGCCCTGGTACCTCACATATAGAAATCTTCACAAAAATGATGGACGATAGCGATTTTGGATTTGGAGAGTATTATGAGGTAAGGAGATATCTGTTACAGGTTACAGTAACCTGTATATGGGCCGGAGGCCACACGTACTGAAATAAAGAATCTGAATCTGAATCTGAGATATCTGTGTATTTTTAACTTGTTGTAGTTTGATCTTATGTCTTTATCAAAATCAGTGTTGTAGTTCATTCTTCTATCTTTATCAAAATCAAAAAGTGTCTTAAAATGGATAAAGTGAACCAGAATAATATGCAACTGAGATGTATTGTTTGAGTATATTTGTCCATTGATGAATATCAGTTAGTTATCAATCATATACTATATGTAAGAATAAAATTTACCAGTTCATATTCTTCAGTATCGAATTAGTTTACTTACAAGGGATTTATCTTCATGTGCTAGGTGGAATTTGGGTAAAGTAGACATTGATTTTTTTAAAGATAAAGGCTACTTTTAGGAAGTAAACAAACGAAATATTGTAATGATGCGGTTCACATTTCCTTACATTTTGGGTCGATTGCTTTACGAATCTCGAACCCACACCCTAAGAATCGGGCAACGACATAGATATGAAATGAATGAAATTGACAAATTCAAAATAAGATAAAGTTTACCTTCATGCAATGGCAAATCTTTGCAGGGACTACGAGGGGAGAAACTGAAGTCTCATGTGAGGTTCCTAATGCGAGAATATAGATCGAGGGAGCCGGGTCCTGACAGGGAGAGATTCACCATATCAATGGATCATGGAGTCCGCACTCTGATAGATCCCTTTGGGTTGGTCTCTCTTGATATGGTTGTCAAGTAATGTAGTCAGTTAAAAGATGTTAAGAATAGATTCTTATTGAGAACTTCACATGCCAAATTAATACTGGACAATTGGAAAGGAATACATATGTAAATTATATAACACTAGATCTATCTATTTATTGTTAAAGTGTGTAAACCTGAAATTTTTTTAAAATTTGCCTTACTTCATTATTCAGTCCATGTGAATTTTTATTCGAAAATAATGGTCAGTTTATCAACGAGTCACTAACAAACTATCAGTCATAAATCCCCCAATGTACTTTATCTATCTTGTCCAGTATATTTTGGTCATGTATCGATCGCAATGTCATTTCTGATACCTGTGAAAGTGAACTGTTATAGTTGTGTATATAAAAAGAGGGAATCATTAATAAACATGAGATAGAAAAACTACCATTAGAATTGGTTTTAAGAGTAAATTATTTTTCTGTAATTGCATGTGTTCAATCCTTTATGCAAATAGTCAGGTAAGTTTACAGCATAGCATGTTGCAACTAGAAGTCTACCTGTTACAGAGATGAAGCACTGGCTGAGGCCCAGACTGAGTTTATAGAGCTGTACATATACATGGAGTTGTCGTTCCTGACCCGGCCCAAGGAGGTGCAGGACGTCCACCAGCGCATGTCCCAGTCTCTCTGGTACAAGTACGATAGGAATGTATTCAAGGTACTTACCGTTATCAAGATCACACCGAGAACAGGAGACAGATAAGCAGGCTTGATGTTGGCTTCTAGTTTGAAAACTTTTGTTGGTATATTGCGTGTATCAGTAGATTACCTTCATTTCGAATAAACAATTGAAAATCTGTTTTAACCATATCATTTCACACTTTACATGAATTAAAAAGGGAAATATATACAAACAATATAAACACTGTTAGTCTTGAAAAAACAGTATGAAATAGAAATATGTAATATAATGCATGTCGGTTGACGAGACGTTGATGTTCCACCAACTTACTTCCATAAATGCACACTAAGAATATAAATGATACCTTGTTGATTTTCTCCAGGATATCAATGACCCGGCGATGATAAAGAAGTTCCTAAAGCGGCTGGAGGATATCATCTGCAGCACCAACCTGGTCACCGCCAACTCCAAGGAGGTCCTCAAGAAGATTGTCGACATTGTGAAGATGCTTCTCGATTCTGTAAAGTAGGTCTCTCTGTTGCTTTTAGGGGACGGTTAAATACCATCACGTGTCTCTCTGTTGCTTTTAGAGGACGGTTAAATACCATCACGTTTCTTTCTGTTGCTTTTTGCGGACCGTTAAATACCATTACGTATCATTACGTCACTTGGAAATAATCTCGCGTTATCAAATTATGAAGAGTGGAATGTTAGAATCATGTATTAGTGAAATAAACTATCTATGAAGCTAGGGTGACGATGTGGCCAGTGACGTATGAGATAACGTGTAAGCAAATAAAAGTAAAGATATATATATATATATATGAAAATGATTTTATCTACACCTGATTAACACTAAGTTGGTACATTTGGTAGAGCTAGTCGAATACTAGGTTTTTGGTTATTCGAGTATTTCACGAGATGCGCAGCTAATCGCAATGTTTGGCATACTCCATTTTTCGATACAAATAGCCTGTCTGGATCTTTTTAGTGGGTGAAAACATTATTTTCAAAAGGATGGTATGTTGTGTCATCAGTGTTACAACTTTTGACTAACGATGTAAATAACATTTTTTATAATGTTAATGTGAAATGTGAAAGAAGTGAAAGAAATATTACTTGTTAAAAAATATACGAATTCTGAAATGTTAATAATATATGGTATCAGATTGATATACTGACATCAACATGATGATCAAGTAGATGTCTCGACTTCATCATGCCTCTTGTCTAAGAAAATCAAGGATTTCACGATAACAACTTCTTTATTTCGGTGTATATGCTTTTTTTATCATTAAATAATAATAATGGAGTAGTAAGGAAATGCAATGCAATCCATAAAACCAATTTTTTCCTGTATGCAACCTTTAGATTCCCTATCCTCCATTCAATTTAATTTAATTTCAGGGATGGGTTTTTGTTTGACAAGGTTCATGAAGAAATTCTTGATTTTGTTGCGAACATTTGCGACAAGAAGGCTGGTAGCCCTTTACACGAAGTAGTGGAGGCCGTTGGATACTTCTACTATCATATCAAAGATGACGATGACCATCATATGATAGAGGTAAACTTTAAAATCCAACCTTCTATATTAGAGTATTCATATCCGCATTTGCCTCCTAAAACGCTTTTAATTATCTCGTGACTGTTAACATGTATGCGATATAAAATAATTTTAAATCGAGCAAAATTGACAATGGGCATGCAGTCATGCACTAATAAAAAGTTTAGGCTGCACAAATTAAAATGTCAGAAAGTGGTCATGAAGAAAATTCGAAAATTTCCCGTTCTTAGATAACTGTCACAGTCATTATATAACTAATAAAACTTAAACTGAACTAATATAATTACCATTTATTGTGTTTTATCTTGATTTTGTATAATATCGAATCTCACACTGACAAATTGTGACAATGTTCCCTGGAGATGCTTTGATAAAAGGAATTCACTACATGACCATAACACATTTGTATCTTGTTATTGATTCTCTTTTTAAACACAATAGTTGTAGTAAGAATTAGTAAAATATACCTGTAAGTAATATTCCCTTTCATTTACTAGTGTTGTTTGTACACAGGGCAACTCTGCGCTATTCGAGTCCATGACAACCAAACTGACCAAGTTCCTGGACAATCTCGAGGACCACACCATCATGAGAGTCAAGTTTGTTGACGCAGCAGTTTATGAAGTTCTCGTCAAGGCCATGGGAAAGTGGGTACAGTTAGATTTCTTTCATTCATTGAAACATTAGTATAACCAGCAATAACCAGTTCCCACTCGAAGGCGCTTTATTGTACCCTCGTCATTTGATCTCGAATTCACATTTTATCTCTCAATATTAAATTTTCTTCAGAGTATGCAAATAGAATATGAGGTGTTTTTTTTATTTCAAAAAGCAGCAGCAAAAGCAGAAAATGAATGTAAATTTTATCACTGACTCTAAGCACGACCACTATGTTTAATTCCATGAAGGGGCCACAGGCCCAATATACAGGTACATTCAAAGAACTGCAAAGCATGTAAGTTTTGCACTGATATAGCATTTGATATTTGAGGTCTACAAGCAGTATGAAAACTCGATAAATGTTATACAGAAGGACACCAATATTTGATGGATAAGTTATTATCCAGAACATGGAAACTAAATAAATATTCGTGCAGGGAATAGGTTTAAAATGTACAGGATATCACCCGTATCCTGAAATATATCAACTGTTGACTGGTTTATGGTGATTCACATTTATTTACTTTAACAATTAAAATATTTTTGTTCGTACATAATTATAGCACTCTCATTAAGATAAGATCAATATCTTCACTACGTTATACATACATCTGTGTAACGTAATGCAAGCAAAATTATGATAAATTGTAATGAGATTGATAATGATTGCAGTCAAAACTCTTGAAAACATTATTTAGACAAACTGTTCTTCAATCCATGTTCATGTGTATTTTGGACACCTTTGTGTTGCAGGAGTCCCGAGCATCAGAAGATAATGCTGGGTCTGATCAAAGCCTGTTTGCGTATAAGACATCCCAACACCGCGAAAGCTGCATATAACTGCATGCGGGAATGTGAAAACAAATTTAAATGGAAAGTATGTAAAGAAAACCTGTTCAGAAGATGTTATATGTCATTGAAATGGATACTTTTAGACAACACGTGTCACTGTATCTGCAAATATGATTAAAATGCTGAATCGCCAGATATCTCGATGATTTTTTATGGAAAGAATCATTCTTAATGTAAATCCAACGAAATACCGTTGCCAATATGTTGCAAATGACTCAAAGCATCGTCAACGAATTTTAAACAACGTTTCAAATAAATGCTTAAAATAATATGAAAAGTAGAAATTGAATTTTATATCTTACTCTGTCAAAATTTGTCGAAATTAATTTGCTTGATAGCATGTTGACTGTTGCAGGGGTTTGTAGAAGAAATCAAGGAACTGTTGGATCTTGTGGCCTGCGCTAAAATCTACGGCAGTGACCGCAGGAAGAAGGAAGAGTTCGCCGGGTACTACAACGACTTCTGTGACTATCTGGCCAGACAAATAAAGTAAGGGTCATCATTATGTATTCAACACTGCAACGAATGAACGTAGAATATTTGTAAATGTAATCGTAAATTGAAATTCATCAGTTGATTGCTATAAGTAAATGAATAATTTAAAGGCTAATTATGAACATAATGATTGTGAAAAGAGAATGTTTACTTTAAAAATCAAATCAATTAGATTAACTGACATCAATTATTCACCCATCTACACCTTATGAAAGGATAATATGAATGGTCATTAATTTATTCACAAGTAACGTACAAGTCGTTTATGATTGTCTATCTTGTTATCCGATACATGGTCTGTATGTCTTCAAGAGTTGAAGATATCCTATCATATCCAAAAGGGGTAATGGTTTTTTAAAGTTCTATGGTTTCACAGTAAACGTCAGCTACTTATAGGCTTTTTTAAATCTAAAACTATGCGTTTCATCAAACTCACAAATACTGATGTCTCTCCCAGTCGAGACCGACATAGCTCCTTTTCTGATAGAAGGCAAGAATGAAAAAGGCTTTAATGAATGAGAATAGTTTTCGAATAGAATTCAATGCATGGCAAGAAATGTTATCATTAAGAAGTGTTTTTTAATGGAATTCAACGGAACGACAAGAATTCTTAATAATAAGAATTGAAATTGAATTTTTGAAATAGAGGATTATTTAATAAATATGAATGCTTTTGAATGGTATTCAACAAAACGGGAAGAATATTTTTAAGTAAGAAATGTTTTTCTAAGGAATTGAACGGAACGGAACGGGAAGAATTTGTATGGTTAAGATTTGTTATTCAATGGAATAAAGGGATAAATGTACTGATGATACTTATTCTTCCCCAGACGAGACCGCATTGCTCCATTGCTGATAGAGAAGATGGTGGAGTTCGGCTACAAGATGCTTGACACCAGGGACAGAATGATCATGGAATGTGGGAAGGAGATTGTTGAGGAAATTGAATTCAATGGAAAGGCAAGCTTTTTATGATTAAAACTTATTTTTTAACGGATTTCAACGGAAGGGCAAGATTTGTTATGCTTAAGAAATATTAGGAATGTTGTTTAACAATTGAAATATTAAAAATTTGCTCATGGTAATTAACATATGTATATGAAATGTTAAAAATAACTAAGAGAAATAAAGTATAGGAATGGCAATAATTTACCCATTGACAACTATTCTGATATTTACATGCAAGTGGACCATGAACCCGTAGTTAATTGACTATGAAACACGATTATATATTTTCTCTTTTACGCTTGTATATATTTTCATTATAAAGATTATCTATATTCAATGATGTTCCAACTATCGAATGATCCATATTTCATTGTTGGTCTTCAGAAACACAAAGATCTGATCATGTCTGTCTTCACCGATCTGATCCCGTATTTGAAAGATCCAACTTTCCCATGGACTGGTGACGGATTTGATCGAGGAAGGGACATAGTGACAGACCTGGCTAGCAAGGCTGTAGAAGCAATGTAGGTAGTTGTTCCTAACCAACCAGTAAAAGAATATTTGCCCACCAATAGCTGGGAAAAAACAATGGGCCTGAGATTCTTTCTATGAGTATTTTGAACAATCAACATTTATGTCTCATTGGAGAAATAGGGTGTGATTGTACTGTATACTTAAACCCTAGGTCTATAGTATAAAGAAAAAGATACTGAACTCGAAATTACTCAGCTTACTTTTGATGTCAATAGTATTAAATTGGTTATCATATCGACAATATTTTATGGAATAGAGAATTTAATAACTTCATCAGAAACGTTTAATGAACTCAACAGTCTAGTTCATATATACCAGATATTCCATTATGAATGTCTGCATTACAAGAACTACGAACAAAGTCACGTTTGTATTTGTAATCTTTATTTTCAGAAATACAAGAACTATGACAACAGAAGATTATGACGTCATCTCCTATTTCGTCATAACAGCCATGAAGGGAGACTTCATAGACCCGGATCAGAACATCCCCATGACTGTTCACTACCTACTGTACTGCAGCGTTGGGACAAAGTTCCTCACATTTGTAAGTAAGACGGGTGCTTTCGTTGAGCAAGACATGGTGATCAAGTTTTTCATGTTGACACAAATCTGCATGTGTAAAGTTGCCATTGTCCTCCTTGTACCTCACTTGTAGGTTAGTTTACATAATCTATATATTTGGCTTAATTTCTTATTTACCAATCAAAGTGATTTTAATCATTTTACTATTTTATTTAAGAAACTATAAAAGCAATGGTACATTTATTTTGCTTCTTCGAGTCGAGTCTCTTGCAGGAGTCATCATGACAAAGTTCTTTGTAAAACAAATTAAAAACCCGAATCACGTCAGAGGGAATATGATTTAACTGAGAACTAGCTATGTAACCTCTCTCAACAGTAATGTAGTTAAGAGTCTAAACTGGCAAAGTTACTGTAGCTAGGTTAATGGTATCCATTTCCACTCATGTTTTTAACCTTATACTTGTCATGAAACTATATGCAGTAATTCAACGTCGTTGACTTTATCGAGTCGGTTCTCTTTCGGGAATCGTCACTTGAATCAACATTAAAAAGGTCAATTCAAATAACATTCAACACCCAAATCATGTCACAGGCGGAATGGCTTACCAGAGAACTATAGATGACCCCAGTATCCTCTTCGTAAAGGTATTTAAGAGCCTAACTGTAGGTAGTTAGATTTTACACCCAAATCATGTCAGAGGGGTTATGTCTTACCTGAGGACTGTAGATGTCTCCAGTATCATCTTCATCAAGGTGTTTAAGCTTTCTAGGTTATGCCCATCCAATTCTAGATGTTTTCGTCCTAATGTTCTTCAGCTGGACGACCAGGAGAAGGTGAACCGGTGCCTGCTGTTGATCAGGGAGATAGTGAACCTGATGTTCCACGAGTACTCCGAGATCGTCGAGATGGCCACCAACCAGGTGGTCCTCCTGTGCAGTAATGGAGCCAAGGCTCTCGCTCCTTTCTTTGGGAAGATTCTGGAAAGTTATATGGATACAGAAAACGTTTCTCTTCTCTGTGAGTTCAGTTTCATTGTGCATTAGTCACCTCCGTATAATAGACATCGCTTGCAATAAATATTTTACACTATATACGTTGACTTCATATCATGTCCACATGCCTAACCTTTGTCAGCACCAATTGAAAAAGAAAAAGACAAGTTCAAGAACCATAGGAACCAATAATCAGATAAAAGATGATTATGTGTTTATGATGAATTGAGGTGTGACGTCAAGAACGTTTAGCAGTGGAAGGGCTTCATCTCGTAGAACTAAAATATTTTCTGCATAGAAATAATCAATGGAAATAACGACAAGCTCAGGCCTAACAATCTTTGGAGACTCCGAGGTCAAAGTGAATCCTTAATATCAAAATGATTATGAGGTTCTATGCTTGTAGCTTTTAATAAATGTATTGTGTGAATGTCCTTTCTTGAATCTTCACTTGGACGTTTATCATATACCCTGTATTCTTTTACTTTACAGACCCCATCACTCAAATATACCCTTACAACCCGGCTCCCTTGGAACCCCACTTTCAGGAAATCTTTGAGCTCATAGACAGTCAACATAGAAGTATCATACTGATGTTGGTGGGTGAAGTTGCCAAACTTCAACCTGAGGTAATTAATGTGTATTTATAAATTTTGTCGAAGTAAATTCATTGAAGGATATCAACAAGTAACAAACATTAGAAAAGCATGGTATTTCCAGAAAAAAACTAATTTTATTTCAAAATGACATTCCACCGAATTATTGCAAAAAAATTATAATAAAATTTGCATTTCTTAGATCTTTATGTATTGTACATAAAGAAAACAAAGAACGAAAGTCCTTTTGGGGATGCAGGTCAAACTCTATAGCTTTTTTCATCTAACCAGTAGTGAGTTAATTTCATTTAAAGATGTCGTACATTCTGTGTACTAAAGGACATTTTGACCCACAAGGCCTAACCAATGTCCTTCTCCATCACTGAACGATTAAAGGAAAGCTCTATGGCCCCAAATCTGCTGTTCATCCTCGAACAACGAGGAGATCAAGATCAGCCGTATTCGGCTGAACAGCAAAAAGAAGAGACCAAACAAAATAGATCAAATTCAGCAAGGCTTTAACCAGCAAGTATTCGAGATGGTGCGGTAGAGTAGGTAGGTTTTGAATTTCTGAATGTCTCACCAGATAATCACCGAGGCGAACGTCAAGAGCCTTATAGATGAGATGTACCAAGGAGACGAACGTATACAGACTCAGTACCTCACAGCGCTGGACAGCTTGGCCAAGAAGACTCCAGAAAAGATCGTTCCACACATGGATACATTGATGAAAGGTCCAATCAATACCCAGTATGGAGCCATGTACCAGATGACTCAACTCTTCAAGAACGTGGTCATCAAGACAGAGGATGAGGTAATTTAAAGTTTACATTATTAAGTAAGAAATAATCTCTTAAGCAGATTCGTTAAGATCATCTGACCACAAACCCAAATGTTTTTGATACCATATTGCAAAATGTTAACCAATGTTTTATATGAATATGAAAGTAGATAATCATAGATAAATCAATCTTTAATTGCAATCATTACCAAATTTTACCAAAACCTGAAGCCAGAAGACGCTATGGCTACACGATGAGAAAGATTCAGTGTTATAGATGATGTCTTCACATGAATTTCAGAGGAAAAAACATCAGAAACAAAGAAGGATATATTAATATTCCAGAACGTTCAAACTTGTCCTTACATTTTCAATCTGATTTAGAGAGAGTTCCTTTTGTCCGTTACCCGGGGATGTAGCTTAGATGGTAGAGCGTCCGCTTCTCATCCGGAAGATCGGGGTTCGATTCCTTTCCGCCTCATAACAATTGACGGCCAAAGGAGGCATTTTTCCCTTCTTTGTGTTCATATAAAATTGATAGAAGAGTAATTGAACCTGCACTTTGGCTACCGGGTGCATAAAGAACAAACAAAATTTTCAATTTAAGCTGAGATGATGAAGAGTGTCTGTTATTATTTCCACAGGCTCTGGCAGAACGAGTGATGGTGTTCCTGGAGAAGAAGGTGAAGGAACCAGAGGACCAGATGGTCACCGGCTTTTGTCTGAACGAGATGAGGGTGATTGGTGGCAAGTGGAGGCCTCTCCTGGAGAAGAGAAAGCAAACCATCGTGGAACTGAGGGACAGATCTACTGTCCAGACGACGAAGGACTCGTGTACATTCATCATTGATGTGCTTGAAGGACGGAGGCAAGTATTAGATAACAACAAAATATGCGCTTTATTTAGAAAAATTCAAAACTATCTTCTCTGGCATCAATCCACATTTAAAGTAAATTCCAAAATGACATCATATTAATCCAGATGCTTTTTCAAGAACGAAAACCCCAAGCGTCTACCAGTATAAAATCAAGAGAAACACATCGAATTATATATCAAAAGATTCAAGCAAAAAAGTATCTTCTTTTATGAGTTTAAGTTAATTTTACATTTGTTAAGTAAACTATAACCCAGCCAGAGGTCATTTCATTTACAATTTTTTGTCATTTCATTTACAAATATTAATTTATACTATACCTGCTTACTCATCATAAAGCAATCTATTTTCCAGCTTGAAGTCACTATCAGAGGAACTGAGCGAGATGAAGGAAGACATTGAGCAGATAGACACACGAGTGACCCAGACTGAGCTAGGCTTGGTGCTGGTCAACCAGGAGGTGGGCAAGCAGAAGGAGGAGCTCAACACGGTCAAGGCTGATGTCCATCAACAAGGACAGAAGGTGGACAAGCTGGAGACCTCAGTTGACGAGACCAAGGCTAAAGTCGAGGAGCTGGATAGCAAGGTGCGTGTTGGGTAGTTTTAAAACATAAATGGAATAGATTAACTTCTTTTCTAAATTGATGTACGGGTGTTATGACTTAAATAACTATTTGATAATTCGGGAAACTGAACAGCTCAGGTTACTACCTTAAAGGTTTTTTCGAGATGGGAGTAGGACAAGAAATGGTCAACATGATTTGGAGGAGGGATATGAATTTATATCCGTCTGATTTCAGACTTCAAACCTTTTGGAATATACGATTAATAAATATATATTGTCGTATAAGATATTAAAGAAGCTGATCAATGTTTCTGATATTTTATTTTCTTCCCTTCATTATAAAGTTTCTATATAAGGATAAGTTCATGGTAGTCCACATTTAAATGTTCTATTACAGGTTGAACTATAAATTGTTTTACACAATGACTTTGTTTGGATCTTCAGACTTTGAGCCACGCACCATTCTGGTCGAGAGATGTAGCAAAGATAATGAACAAAGAGGACATCGTCGACTGGAGACTCCTATCACATCGACTTGGCTACAGTAACGACGACATCAGAAGCTGGGCCCAGATGAACGACCCCTGTATGGCAATGTTGAATGAATGGTACGCGACCAGGAAGACGAGTGAAGCCACGTTTGCAGTGTTGACAGCTCTTCAGGAAATGGACAGAATGGATGCTGCTATCATTGTGGAAAATGCTATGAAAATGGCTGGTAAGTGAATATATTTCGAAAATAGCATTATAAACATATTCAGTTCTCCATCTTGCATATTTTTGTGTGATATATATTTCATTCTCTTTTGTTATAGATAATAATAATAGATCCCAATATTAAAGTAATAATTTGGGCTAAGAGTCTAAGACTCTTTCAAAATTGTCTTCAGATTGGACTGGGATGAAGACAGAAGATTGGATTAATGCGGTTGTGGATCCTTCATTAGTTTCTTTTGAAATCGTTGAAATGAAAGATGGAAATGATAAAAACAATGAGGAGATTCTTGAAACTTATCCTCCCCGGTGTATTGCTGCAGCTCATTTGCACGAAAATGAAATTGCTGATATTATCCAAGAAAATGACAAGAATCTATCACAAGCTAATGAAAATCTTGAAATCGTGGTGCCTCAAACCAATCTGGTAATGACTCATTCGACTGAAATCAAGGATGACTTTAAGAATCCTGACGACACTGAAATGCAAACAATTGACAATCTTGAAACTGGAATTCCCAAAACATATTGTGATTTTGAAACGTTGTATTTTGAACAAAGAAGAGCGACAGATTCCTTAAACTCAAAGATTGAGGACCAACAGAAACAGATTGATGCTCTATCTGCCCAGGTCGACGTGTTGATGAAACAAGTTGTCATCCTTCAAGCAGCGTCATCATCTGAAAGAGTTGAATGAAAAGAATGTGTATAAGATAAGATAATAATGAAGACTAGCGTCGATGACCCGAGATTGGACAAGTATAGCGGAATCTGTTACTGCATTCTTTCTTCGCAATGGCATCTTTTTTATTCGGGTTAGAATTGATTTTCAAGATGCTGTTGTCTTAATGACTGACTTTGGACTATGTTCACATGTTGATACGCTTACAGAGGCCACGGTTGAAGACGAGGAGTTTGACTACCCGGAGCCCCCCGAGGTGTTCCTGAGCTACCAGTGGGGGATCCAGAACGAGGTGAAGCTACTCAAGCAGCACCTGGAGAAGGCCGGATTCACGTGCTGGATGGACATTGGTCAGATGGGAGGTGGAGACAAACTCTTCGAGAAGATTGACAAGGGCATCAGAGGAGCAAAACTCATCATCAGCTGTGTCACTGAGAAATACGCAAAGTCTCCCAACTGTAACAGAGAGGTGAGTGATGTATCATTTGACATTTGATGGAATTTGGTGATCTTGATATTGCATACTTTATGGTAATTATGTCAATTCAAATTGAACATTTTCTTTTATAGTAGGAAAGCAATCTCTGTGCTAAGATTCATTTTCTAACACATGCTTAATAATAATGATAAAAAATAATGCTTTCTTGTACATATTTCTAACGAAAGTTTATACATTTTGAATCACATCCTATATATATCTATATTGGCTGAGTTCTCGGTAATTTCAGGTAAATCTTTCGGTTGGTCTGGGCAAGCCAATAATCCCACTACTGATGGAGAAATTGTCGTGGCCCCCTCCCGGCTCGATGGGTCCTATCTTCAGCGAGTACCTGTTCATCCGCTTCTTCACCCGGCCCGGGGAGGAGACGGGAGACCAGAGATATTGGTCGGCAGCAAAGTTCCAGGAACTACTAATGCAGCTCAACTACAACAATGTCCAACCCGATGAAAGCAAAGTTGAAAATGGTGAGTTTTCATCACTGACTGTATATTGGGTAAGCCAATAAATTGTAGGCCTTGTTTTAATATATTTTACATGAACTTGACGTAATACAAATACGCCTCAAACTGTTCAGAAAAAAAGTTTGAAAATATTTCCACTAGCGGGTTAAAACCTCACCTCCTTTCACTTTCTCTCCTTATACGCAGTGCAAAGAGTTTAGTATCGGGGAAAACACTACATTGTAAACCTTATTCATGTTAATCAGACTATCATTGTGCCACCTATAATCAAATGTAACTCCCAATTACAGAGTACAAGAACTGGTGGTGTCCTGTAGCTGAGGAGATCAAGATAGAGAAGAAGGAAGTGAAAGCCATGACACCTGCCAGTCAGCAGAAACAGGAGGAGGTCGAGGTGAGGCCTCCTCAACTCTTCATTAATGTCTGTATAGTGGTGAAAAACGCCCGAGTTCTAATATCGGTGGAGACACCAAATAATTATAAGAAAAGTCTTATATTATGTTGTGTTTCTTGGCAAGAAAGTTGATCAGTATTGCACTCAGTACATCCAGCTGTTTGAATGAAAGTGCAAAACGTAAAATAGAGGCATGGAAAGAACAGTTCTTCAGCGTAATTATGTAACGCCTTGAGCAGGTATGAAAACCGTGATAACGCTCCTTTTAGAAATGCTTATTATTACATTTCTAATCTCTACCTCTGATTAACCACTCAGCGTTTATGAGGCACTTAATCATGAGTTTATAACGAAAGAAATATATAACAAATACATATTTGGACTTTGTATATATTTTGTGTGGAGATACTGACAAAGTACCTTATTTGCAGGCAGGTACGTCTTCACCTGATGTCTTTATCTCCTACCAGTGGGGTAAACAGAAGCAAATACAGAAGTTGTATAAAGTACTCATTCAGCTTGGCTTCACATGTTGGATGGACATCCACCAGATGGGAGGAGGAGACTCTCTCTATGACAAGATCGACAGAGGAGTCCGGGGAGCCAAGGTCGTTCTGACCTGTGTCACCACAAAATATGCTTTGTCTGCCAACTGCAGGAGGGAGGTCAGTCTCGCTGATGCTCTCAAGAAGCCGATTGTTCCTCTTCTGCTGGAGAAGATGACCTGGCCACCAACTGGACCCATGAGTATGGTCTTCACACAGCTTTTGTACATCTCTTTTGCAAAGGACGAGTCCGTACAGGAGAGATGGGACGGGGAAAAGTTTGAAGAGTTGAAAGTCAAACTGGATCAGTATGTTCCAGGTATCATCAAGATCAACGACGAAGGGGCTCAGCCGGAAGAAGAGGGTCCAAAAAATGAACCCAAACGAGAAGAGACACCCCCACCGCCTCCACAACCTCCGAAAAATGAGAAACCGCGAACGCCTGAACAACAAAGAAGATCCGAGAATAGCAAACCAGAAAGTACCAAGGAGCAGCCTCGTCAAGAACAGCAACAGCAGCAACAACAACAAGAGCCACCACCACAACAGCAACAGCATCGACCACCACCACCACAACAGCAGCAGCAACAACCTCACTATTCCCAGCCTCAACCCCAGAGAAGACAGCAACCTCCACCAGCTTCAGAAAAGAAGTCCAAATCTTGTACAATACTTTAGTCAGTTAGCTGTGATATCAAACGTCTGTGATGGAAATACGTGTGCCTTTTTAGGAAAATTATCAAATTTGTCAACATTCAATTAGAATGATAATATTTAATTTATAATTCTATTATTATTATTGAAGTCATTGTATATGTATTTGTTTCTTTTATACTAGAATATAGAAATGACCATTTACCATTTAGAGTATTTCATAATATAAAAGGAAACCAAGCGTGATATGCCAAACCAATTACATGTTATTTTTCAGCATGACAAGATAACGTTGATTATTGTGAGGATTATTTGGTTACGAAATGTACTGCTTATAATCTGTACGTGACTTTATGCCAACGAATCCAGCCTATCAACAACCAATCTGCTGTTACCTCTCAGGGCAACCGTTTATTGTTATATAATATTATGATGTTTCTTTTTGCAAAAGATATTCCTATTGGTCTTTTTTCGATTTCGCATAGCGCTATTTAAATGCCAGTTTTCTATAGCAATATTCTGGTATAAGTTTTAAGGATGATAGGTGCAATAATTATATGTTATCTTTTAGCATTAGTGATTGACGTTTATTTATTATGTAATTGTAATAATCAGTATATGCGTTATAAAGAAGTTTTGTTGTGCTTTAAAAATACGGTCATCTGCTTATGAAATAAACTGTTTTCATTTGTCAGACTTGCCTTTATTTATTTGTGGTTGAGGAAATAAATGGACTGGTCATCATCGATTAAAGTCATAGTCTCATTTTTGCAAGGCAAATTGTAATAAATGCCGGAGAAATAGTTCACCACTCACAGAAATCTTTCCCCTGACGTTTGCAACAATTTTCAGAACTCTGCAGGCATTCTAGCCCTCAATAATGAAGTTCAAACTACCCTACCCGAATATTATGTCTTTTGCGACCGTTAATCCTTACCACGTCATTTCGCTAAGGTCGTGACGAAGAACGCATAAAATTTCCAAGCTGAATATCCAATGAAAATAGCTAATAGCTTACGCTTTTCAAATAAAGAAATAACAAAAAGGTGGTAAACTCAATGAAGATTGCGTCTGTAAAAAGTATCGGCGCTGCGATGACTAGATTTCCGGTGTTTCGTACTCGCGATGGGATTGCACTTGATTCGGTACCTCATCGGTCTGAAACGGCATATGCCAATAAGTTGCTTCATCCAAAACTGTAAAACGGGCATAAAAATGAAAATCTTTGCAAATGCGACAGAAAATATTTGTGTTAGTGATCAGATTTTGTTCGTGAAGAATAATTAGTTCAGTTTAGTTGCCTTACAAAAATGAGACTATGACTTTAATAGACAAAATGCGACCTCTTGAATTTCAACTTTGCTCTTATTTTCCCTTTTCTGAAGTTGGGGTTGTCCGGTTGCCAGTCAACCAGCAAGTGCACGCCTAATATGAATAATATCTGTCCATTTCGATGGAAAAAATCTGGAAATAGAAATGCTGTTCATTTAATTTCGAGTATAGGTAAAAGGAAGCAATTTAGTTCTAAGCTGATAAATAGGCATATGCAATTATTGTATAAATATACGAATGACAATCGATAGCAGATAATTGGAGACAAGTAATCAAAGAAAGTTCGAAACGTTAGCATCTCTATGAATAGTAATTGGTGTATTTATTGCGCAGAATTCAGTTCTAGAGAATATGCGCTCAGTGAAACCAATGATAGAATAATCGATACAAAATGTGTACACAAAATGATTGAGGCTCGGAAGATGTTACAAATCATAAACTTCTTGAAGAGGAGTGCTTTCACAGTACATTTGAAAGACTTCAAGTTTGTAGTTACTCTCATTGATTTGGGGAGCTGGGATAACTTTGATCAGATTTTGTTCATCCAAATATGTATCTTCCCAGGCCAGCCCCAATGACTTGCTATGATAGGTCTTGCTGCACTCAAGACATGAAATTTGACTGGTTGGCAGCAAGGTTTAAATTAGCCAGCGATAGAGACTGGTGTAATGTAAGTCATGTGGTATACTTTCTTTATTCCAATTCTATTCTATTTGGAGTGCATTATTAAAATGGTGAGAAATGGCCTGTACCTCTTGCAAATGCCTTCCTCAGTGACGTCAACGCAGTTGTATATTGACTTAACAGACGAAAGAGCAATTGCTGGTAATGTGTGCACATGTGCACATTTGAAAAATATGACTCCACCATTCACCATTCTGATAACTAAAATGTTCATGTTTCCAAGCTAGATATCCACGACAAACTAAGTCGATCAGTTCCACTACCTGGCTAGGTAGCTGCAAAACTACGAGCAGGAATTTCGACAACTTACTACGACACATCCATCCATTACTGTGCAGTGGGGGCCGAAATTCTTCGGAATTACTTATGTAATCTTCGTTAAAAAATCAGGGTCGTTGAAATAGGCGTATTATTAATCTTGTTTTCGAAACAATGGATTTCTTTTATTGGTTTATGCTAAATGATGCTAATTTCATCTTTGTAATCACCAAACTGAACCCTGTGTAGTGTATCACATATGAAGGCGAGTATGCGTTGAAGATAGATACGGCGTTAAACTCCATATAGCCATCGATGCTATCAGTTGAATCTGATTGATCAAGTCAGTCGTAGCTTTGGGAAATACAGTTGTACTGACAATGCTACTAAACGTTCAGGTTGTCTTATCGTCTTGCTGCACAAGAAGACTAATCTTTACCAAAATGAGAATAGTTGCTGTAACTGGCTGATACTTCAAATACAATTGATACGATTAATCCGTTAACGGTAGTACGATGTCACAAAAATCTGATTTGACTCTTTAACGACTGCATCAAGAAGGATCAAGCCTTTTGAATTTGGTAACACAGTTGGGCGGCTCGTCCTTATTCTCGATGAGCATATTTACATTAGGCCTACGTGGAGCCGTGTCGGGTCAGTCAGCAAACATGTCCTATATTTCTGGCTGGAGTTGCCTCCCCTGGCATATTCATCTCCTACCAGTTGAGCAAACAGTAGAAGATCCAACTTTTGTACCAGCGTCTTTCTGAGCTTGGCTTCACGTGTTGGATGGACATCTTCCAGATGGATGGAGGAAACACTCTCTATAACAAGATAGACCGAGGAGTACGAGGAGCCAAGGTCGTTCTGACCTGTGTCACCACAAATTATGCCTTATCTGCCAACTGCAGGAGCGATGTCAGTCTCGCTGATGCTCTCAAGATGCCGATTGTTACTCGTCTGCTGCCCACCAACTGGGCCCATTAGTATGGTTTTACAGAACGCCAACTTCTACGTCAACTTCTCAAAGATGAAACTGTACAGGAGAGGTTTGAGGGAGACAAATTCAACGAATTGCTGGTTTTTCACAACAGCAGTATCAACAACAACCTCAACAACACATTATACACAACAGCAGTATCAACACCAACCTCAACAACAACACATATTCACAACAGCACTATCAACAACAACCTCAACAACACAATACATACAACAGCAGTGTCCACAACAACATCAACAACAATGTAAACGACAGCAGTATCAACAACAACCTCAACAACAACAAATATTCACAACAACAGTATCAACAACAACCCCAACAACACAATCTACACAACAGCAGTATTAACAACAACCACAACAACACCAGTACTCACAACAGCAGTGTCAACAACAACCTCAACTACAAAATCTACACAACAGCAGTATCAACAACAACCTCAACAACACCAATATTCACAGCAGCATTACCCAAAACAGTACTTCTAGCAGACACAATACGCCCCACCTCAAAACACGGCAAAATCATCCTCGTGTGTCCTATAAATTGAATGAGAAGTGATGGAAATTGGGTGAATCGTTATTGACTTGAATCTCTATTTAATCTTTTACCTTATCTGGAACTTTCTATAACTTTTCATCAAATTGTCACAGTAAGGAGTACATCTTGTCCGTTAACTTAACCAATATAATGTTTTCAGGTAGTTGCCGTTTAGTCGAAAACAATTAAGGAGAAGAAGGAGTATCATATAAACAAAAGTGATTTTCTCAAAAACGTATATCTTTTTCATTCCATGACCGTTAATTTCAGGGGTCTTTATTATCCAAACGTTGAACCAAAATATGAAAATGAATAAAATCATACAATAAGAATCATCATGGGTTAACGTCATTTTTTTAATGTTACAGTTATACAAATGAAAGACATTATAAATTTGTAGCCTGATTTCTCAGATTTTTCATTATAAAAAAGGTATGATAAAAGTTATTATTAGAATTAAGGAGAGTCACATCTGATCCGAAGTGGAGCTGAACAATATAATGACTATGATATTTCAAATTATTTTTTCAATCATTTTGATTGTTTAAAACTGTTTTGATGTTAAGTTCCTTCATTGGAAAATTTAAAAACAATTTTAATACTTACTTTTATTGTTGTTGCTGTTTTGCTTTGTGGTAAAATAAACAGCGTCATGGTCGACGTTTTGCTATTAAAATCAAACCAAGAATGTCATCAAGTTTGGTCAATTTGTAATAAACCAACAGTGTACAGCATTATATGATGTAAAATATTGTCACGTAATATAGTAATAAAAAATAAAAACAATTTTTTTAAAAACAATACAAACAAAAGAATGCAATTATTTCCATAATTACTTCAATACAATCAATGCATGAGCATGTCCTTAATAGCATATTACAAAGCTTCAAAATAGAAACCATGTTGCAACCTTTATCCGCTATCATCATATCAATATATCACACCATACAAAACATGTTTCAACCATTATCTTCCTTTAGTCAACTGATGACACTCCACTAGTGATTTTACTATGAGGAGAACATGATATCACTATTTTGAAATGTAATACAAAATGAATGTTGTAAAAGTCTAAACTTGTTTGGGTAAAACGACACAATAAGAGGTATAAAATCAAGAGGGTTTCATATGATATTTAGGATATAAACCTACTAGTGTGCTTAAAAATCAGAGACATGTTATACTGGATTGATAGAGAGTTAATCTAAAATTGAAACCGAACGCACATGACATGGTAGACTTTTACACAAAACACTAAGATGAAAATATTATTTGCTACAATATTTTGGGTTTTACATTTGGAGTGGTTAAATATCACATTTAATATTATGCAATTGCATGCTTTGCAATAATGTTGAGAATGAAAATATCTTAAAAAACGATACAATGTTACATTTGGTTAATTTCAGATAATAAAACAGTCAAAAGAACTTTGATAAAAAAAAAGCATACTTAGTAATCTACAATACACTTAATTTATTGCATTAATAATAAAACAGTAAAAAGACGTTTGATAACAAAATGCATATTCAGTGATCACATTACTGAATGTACTTCTTATATTTTGACCTTTTACAACAAAACTAGCGATGTAATGTAAGGTCGTGGAATGACTCATGAACCTTCATTGTAACATGATTTCGTTGTGGTCTCGATTCTGATTGGTCGATTTAAAAAATTGCCTTATGTTGAATGACAATGAATACCCGCAAATTAGATAAGGCGAATTACCAAGAATTGATACTCAAGATTTAATTTTCCTGTTTCTTTTAAACTTCGTGCCATACTCCAATTTAACAGTTGTCATTGTTATTTTTTAGATTGTGTCTACCCATAGATATCATAAATAAATTTTAATACAATTTATTTTTTCAAGAACGAATATATTTTCAACTGGCTAACTTAGTCCACGTTGGGAGCTTTTTTTTACAGCTACCGCCTTCTTTCGAATACCGTTCCCATGGCATATCATCACAAATGTCAACCGTTTTGACGTAACAATATTTGCGTCACTGTCACAATGGTCTTTAGTTAGTTTAAAATTTTTGTTCTTGGGGTCTTGCGATATCTGTCGAAGAGCTTTATATAGAGATTATTACCCGAGGTAGTGTGTCATATGATTTTTACGAAACGAGTGTGAATGTCTGTATTGCTCTAGCGAGAACGAGGGTTCTACACAAATTCGCACGAGTTAAGTTAAATTAATATAACACACTGCCAAGTGTAATAATTTCCTTATGACCGATTCTATTTCATTAAATATCATAAGAATATAATGCAGTCACTTACAACTTTAAAGGAATATCACAAGAAAATGTATTGCATTATAAACACTTATTTTCTGATAGAAACATTTTTAAGAAAGCAATGCATTATAACAATAAAAATGAAATAAATTGAGATTTACTAAGTAATATGATAATTATATAATAGATAGGGACTAGTCTCGCTTAGATATAGCGTTAGAAATACACTTTATAAACGTATATGCT
This sequence comes from Phorcus lineatus, assembly GCA_921293015.1. Lineage (NCBI taxonomy): Eukaryota > Metazoa > Mollusca > Gastropoda > Trochida > Trochidae > Phorcus > Phorcus lineatus. The sequence goes on along the minus strand of OV121081.1, from coordinate 10,849,308 downwards.
TACAGACTCTCCCCTGCTACTATTTATAATAGGGTAGGGTCTATATAGGCATATATGTCTTTCTAAAGCAATTTCTGAAGGATGCACTTCCTTGTGGATTGTATCGATGCAATTCAATGTTCAATCATCATACGTGAAATACAGTAAAAGTCAAATGATGCAATATTTCTCATTTTCACTATTGATCTACAGTACATTTGCTACAGAAAATAATGTTCTTTTCACAAAAGGATAAATAAGAATACACAATTAAGATTTTACAGAAAGTTGATATGATGCAATGAAAGCGGATTTACATACCATTAATTTAAGATATGGTAATCCCGGCTCAACTGTTTTTGTAGACAAGACAATTGCTCCAACCTATTCATTTATACGTGCAGCATTATAACTATGTATACATACCTGTCCGATTTACGTTGTGACGTCACGAGGACAGTTAAACCGTTATGATGTTCACATCAAACTGATGAAACTGAACATGGGCCGTTTTCACGAAGCAAATTCTACTAAGATTAACCTTATCTCCAATCCTTTATCATTGTAGGTTGCCTTAGTGACTAACGATCACCTTAGTGTTTTGTGAAAGAAAGCCCTGGCCTTGAACATACCACCAAAATGTGATCAGAAATGTCATTCAAACAAGAAACCTTATCAACGTCTTATATACCAAATAATAACGTTAGACATCTATACATTGATAATATACCATTTACATTATAAAACCTTCACACATGCTTGACTGGTTAAATAAAGCGACATTACGTAATACGTTTTATGCAATACACTTTCATTGCCAGTTAGGCGAGACGTGTATACATTTCTGGCCGTCAATTTATATTCAGTTCATATATAATAGTGCTGCGCATTTAATGTGTACATAATCCACTGCGTCCTTATAGCACGTTTCTCTCTCAAAGAGTATGCTAATCGTTAACCTTGAAAGATTATTTCAAAGGGCTGTTTTATTGCTGGGCTTAGATTCAGAGGATACAGAGATTTGTGTAAGATTCTGAGCAACAGATATCTGTTTTCAAAGCTTGGACCTCTGTTTCGAAAAATGTATTGCATATTTATATATCAACTGTATACATTGTTTATATCTATGTTTGTATATGTAATATTGTATTTCATAATCTGTTAGCCTTGAATTAACTCCAGTCCGAACAGTCTCCGGAAAAGTACGTATGAAAATACGAAACCTGCTGACAAGTGCCCGAAGTCCCATAAGGCTTTGTAGCTGATGATGATATTGAGATAAAAAAAATGGCGAACAATATAAGCCTATATGAGGAAAGTTTTCATTGCAAAAAATGAAACGTTTAGGTATAGAAACTAGCTCATTTATAAAGCAAATGGAAGTTTTCTATACCGAAAGTGCCTCACCGCAATACAATGAAATAAATAGAATGAAATAAAATAAAATAAACTAATGCTTATAATACTTTGGATTGTTTTTCCATATCTTGCCAACTTCTAAAATGCCTCTAAAATAAAGCATTTCTATGAATCAAATACATATCCTATTCAAACATAAGGATGACTTTAATAACTAAAAATTTTAACAACAGGTATATCATGAGTGGAAACATATATTTCGTATGATATAATGATAATGTTTCCTGAAAACTCATAACTAAATGATATTATAATAATACATGCACCATTGAAAGGGGACATAGTTACATCACACACCTCATCAACCATTTCTCTAAATAGAAATGTATTCTGATATCATTTGGTTTTCTTTAAATGTTGAAAAAAATGATATCATTTAAAAATACAATGATGTAATATGTTTTCAATGAGAACTACGAACAATTAATATTTTTATATAAGTGCAAAATTATCATTAGTAGTTATATAACTTTGATCATTATCACCTAATTTTTTTGTGCTGAAAAATTATATGATTATTGTGTCATCATACTAAACAGTCAGCAACAGTCACTATTCTCTATTGAACAACACAACTGATATCCTTTGGCATTTGTGGCTTGACTTCAACACAAGGCATAGCATTCGTCACTTTAAATACAGGAAAGCGTAATCGTAATTAATTTTCTCTATAATTCTAAACGGATAAGCAAGTTTAAAGACTCTTCTTTCTATGAATCAATCGACGAAAAGATTCAATGAATAAGTCGGTTATTAAAATCAAGTTTGGCAATTAATTAATAATTTCTTTGGAAAAAAAATGTTTTGAAATTGTGTTATGGCATGATAAACCATTTGTAAAAAAGCAGAAAGTTTAAAATGAGGGACATAAGATAACATGCTGCGCTTGAGTCCAAGTTTTCTAGTCAATGTGGTTACACTTTTTATTGAATTTGAATTTTCGAAGCGAAAAGTAAATATTATTGTCTAGGCCTATAACTTCTTATATATGCTGGTTATAGCCTATTTAAAGCCTGGGTTCATTCCTATAACACATCAATGCACTTATAATAAATCTAATTGGTTGTAATATTCATTGCTATCTTAGCAAATGACGTCAAAATGCGTGTTCCATATAAACCATCTGAATAAATTATCCTCGTTTCTCTGTGTATCTTGACCTGCTTAGCTTGTGCAGCCTAATGCAGTAGAGTCGCGCCGTTCACTCATGCTTGGTCGGTACCCATAATGCTTTGCGCTTACAACGTGAAGGAAAGAACAATGGCGGCCATGATGGTTTTAGCAACTTCAATCTGTACCTGACAGTTTTTCACCTATCATGATTGCCTGATGTGATTTTTCAGGTAAATATCCCGATAAATCGACTTCAGTGGACACAAGGGATGCTTTTCTTCTTAAAAGGCACTGTTCTGATGAGTTTGACACAAGTGCTTCCCGCTGATGAAATTCATTTGAGCATATTTTTGTGAATTCGAACTTTGGGAGCACCGGTTTGCGTAAAATTGACATAAAAATAGTAATTATGGGGTGATTTTAACGAAATTTTCACCAAAATGTTCACTGATTTTTTATGCACCATCTAGACTAACCTCGAGCGTGGATTGGAACAGACGAAGCACGTGATTGGAAAGGAATTTCAGCTCATTTCGCTTCATTGTTCAGTCAGCAGACGACGCCATGATGGAGCTCTCGAGTGATGCAAGATGAGCAAGGTAGGCCTTGCAACTTTTGTCATCGGATATTTTGTTGTTGTTTATCGTCAACTGTTCGTGGTTTATACTTGGGATCTTTTTACAACGACAACGTGTGATCCATGAATATGCTACGTGACAAACACTCTGAACCCATGGTCCGCCATGATGAATTTTGACTTCGTTTTCGTTGGACTTGCACAATATGGTCACTCATTGCTTTATTTGTTCACATTTTTGGATGATTTGATATTATTATAATTCCACAGTGTATATTACACACGAATACGTGATTTAAAATGAAATTGTGCCTTTCCATATTGAGATATATTGAATTTCTGGAGCCTACCCCACCGATGAAAATCGGTGATATTTCTATGTGGATTGTTGTTTACAAATATGTTTTTGGTGAAAAGTACCGATTATTGAATTTGTTTCATCTTTATTTTTGCTGTAATTGCTTCCCATACTCGATGACTTTCAAATGACCTTGGTCGTTTTCATTTCTATTGGGGACCCATTTTAGCAAATTTTGACTTTGTTTCCAGATACTGTGGACTTTAAACTAATTCTTGATGTTGCCTTTTGGTGATACTAATAAACTTTTGGATTTTTCTACCATCACACTCTTTTACATTCTGTCAATGTGTTTTAAAAGGATTTTGTCTGTTATTTACTGTAGAACAAATATTTTTCAATATTATTAATATTCTTGGAACAGTTGCTGTGATGATTGTCCAAATTTTATGATTTTGCAGACCTTAGTACCCATCAACTTCTCCTCAAAATGTGTAGAAAAGCATTCCTTCAAAGCAATAGAATTTAGCTTGCATATGCTGTAAAGCTATTCTCCATAAAAGTTTGATCATTTAATATCTATAAATGTCACTCAAGTCATCACAAAAACCATGTTTTGTATCAGGTTGAAGTTCCAAACATAAGTTTTTAAAGCCAATCAAAGGCAAATACCCACCTGAACATGTATTATATACAAATCAAGATCTTTAATTACCATTTATACCTATTTTTCTTTGGAATTTATGTGTTGTTAAAATTGGTATTGGTATTTGTTTTCAGGAGATGTATGTGTATTGAAAACATTGTTTTCAATGGCAGGGTGAATTGTAAAGGTAATTCAATATTAGTAAGGTATTCAAAACCAATGTTTGGTTTATTTCTTGTAATTTTCACTTGTCATACTTTGTTCTACATACTTGATATTACAATATGACTCTGAACATAAGGAATTGACCTCTGATGCAGAAGAAAGGGTAGTGAAGTATATATTTTGGAATTATGGAACAATTTATGAAAATTTATTGATGGAAAATCTTATAAATGATTTGAACACAAGATATTTCTCAACATTCAAAATTTTGATGTATATGATAAATAACATGTATTTCCTTATAATTTTGTGATTTCCAGAGTTATTCAGATCAATAGATTTTAAGATATGATATTTATAATGAAGTTTTGGGAATGTGTAAACAAACATTGGTATAGAAATTATCATATTCAACTTAAAAAGTTATTAAACAAATGCCTACACATGTTCAAACATTTATCATTTCATCTAAATGTCTTTCCCTGTGCAAACTTAGAAAGGACTTAATTGTGTTTATTTTGGCATGTATGAATAATCAAATGCTACTGGTGTGTACATAGTTATATATAGGATATTGCTAAAGATGACTGTTAATTGGATATATTGATGGTAATTTGGAAGTACTGTTTTGTGGTATTGCAAGGTAACAAATGCAAAGATTATGCTTCAAATAATTAATTCAAGTGATAAGCCTTGATTTCAGTCAAACAAAAGATCTAAAAAAGGTAAAAATATTGTCCTGACAGTGGTTCAGTGGCACTGTTTCATCTTTATCAATTACTGTAGTCTCATTTGTTGCCACTAATGATGTCTTTTATGAATGATGAACATCAGTGTAAATCAGCTGTTGAAATATCTCAGCCTGGTAGTTTTATATCATGTCATTACGGATATCCATGTTTTTGAGAAAAATGAATTAAAGGGTATCAAAGCTGCAATCACCCTCTTATCTGCAACTTGAAAAGTTATATTTATAGTCAGTGATTGGGAAAGGTAGGGGTCATGGGCCATTTTGCAAATCGGATGACAAATGGCCCATTAAAATTAGAACTTTTACATTTGTTACAAATGCGAATTGTCCATTCAAAATTCTGAAAATGACTAAAAGCCTTCAGATGGCCAATTGTCAAAGGTGTCTTTCCCAGTCCCTGTTATATTTATAACATTTTGTTCTGAATATAAAATTGAAACTGTCTTGTTTTGTAACTGTAAAATGTCTAATGACCTGTGCTTTGCAAGTTTGCTGAAATATGGACATGTGGGTCATTGCATTAAAAAGAAGAGATTTTGAAACAGGTTATATTTTAAATGGTTGTCCAAAGAATGATCTTATTCACAAAGGAAGAAAGATCCGATAGGTATTCAATACTATTTATGTAGTCACTTCAAGTTCAAATCATCTCTTCATTGTGCTAGCATTGAATTCAATTTTGAGACTGACCGTAATAAACTTATTTGCGTTTTGCACTCCACAATGGTACTAAAAATGATGATAGACAGAAACTGATTGCAAATCCCTGTATTTCTTTCTTCTTGGACATTTCTCTTTTCAGATACATCTTGGCAATAAGTTGAAGTGTGTTACTGTTGATGCTTGTTTTAACTTGCACTACATCTTAGAATTATTTAGATTATCTCAATACCACATTATACCATTGAAGTGTTTTCTGTGTTAATGTTTTTAAATTAATTCAACACATGCACAAGATTATGGGAAGATGATAGCTTTCAAGGGGAACAACTCTGTATGATCTGTGGTACTTAATAAAATTGTGATGATTATAGGCAAGTTTTCTGTTAGATGTTTTTGCTTTCAGTACTTGGTCAGTTTCATTATCATTGATAATATTTCTTAATATATTTATGAAATTTCTTTTTTCTTTTAATTTCATTGATTGTATGGAATTCAGTTTAATATTTGAACTTTTATGCACTTAGTAACCTGAAGAGACACATGAAAAATCAAGGTCAAGGTCAGTGTTTGTTTACACCTGATTTTTAAAGGTAGTTATAAAGTGTTCAAAGGGAATTGCTATTTCTTTGTATTGGGTATATTTATTTATATGTATTTATTGAAATGAGTCTTGGTAAACACCATGTTTCACCATTTTCATGCCTCAATAACCTTATTAGCAACTCATGATTTTGCAGTAAAATTTCATTTGTCAATGGGTTCACAATTTATGCTTTTTAAGTAAGGGTTAATTTAGGAGGAAATATCGTTTGTTCACAAATACTTGTTTATTGGTGAATATTTCAAAAGTGTCCAATTTCTTACATAATTAAAATATCGGCAAAATAGTGCACTGAAAAGATAATGTGCATATATTCAAAGATTGATCTGCATAATTGAATCTGGACCAAAATATTTTCAATTAAAAACATTATTTTCACTTCTTAACTTATGAATGCAGTTTGAATTTACTTGAAACTTTCGTGACGCCATTGAGAAAAATAGAAAACAATTTGAGAATGTCCATATTTTGTAAGTCATATGAGTTGTTTACTGGTGATCGTTTCAAAGTTTTAAGTACCAGTATTGAATTATTTATTTTGCTCAAGGTTTTACAGTTTATGATTTGTAAGGAAAAATGTTATGATTTGATATTCTTAAAAACAATTTCTAGTCTTTATAACTTGTTTACCATTGATGTTTAAGATATTTTGTGGCATTCCCACAGTTGATTATAAGTCGCCTTAAGTTTTAATACTTAATTTTTATTCTTACTTTTTTAATGTAATTTTGACACTGACCATGTTAAACTTGAAGGACTTTTACATTGCACTCTATAGTTATACAGAAACATGCTGTCAACAAAATACTAAGTTTTTCATTCTGTGTTATTCAGTTGTTTAGATTAATTCTTCATTTGCACTGGAATTTATGTGGGAAGATGATAGCTTTAAAGGGAAATAACTCTGCATGATGTGTAAATTTGTGTTGAACTTGAACAAACCTTCTGTTGGGATTTACTGCTCTTGGTACTAAGTCAATATATGTATTATTGATTAAAGTTGTTTAATACATTTATGATATATCTGGTTTCATATTATTTTAACATCTTTATGAAATTTAACTTGATTACATATATCAATGCTTTCTTTCACTTAGCAACATGAACAGACAAATACAAATACCAAGGTCAAGGTCAGTGTTTACACTGGTTTGAGGGCATTCCTATAAATTTTTAAGTAAATTGCTTTTTCTTTGTATTGGATATATTTATTCATACGAATATGCTTAAATGGGTCTTGGTTAAAACAATGTTTCATCATTGTCATACCTGAATGACCGTATAAATAAGGCATATATTCAAGTAGAATTGTAATTGTCAATGGATTCACAGTTTATGCTTTAAAGTAAGGGTAAAATAGGAAAAATTGATTTTGGTCGAGAGATACTTGCTTATTTAGTAAGTATTTTTCAAAGAGTTATAACTTCATTTTCAAAATATTTGCAAAATGGTGCACTGAAAATGTAATGTCTGTATGGTCAAAGATTTTTCTACATAATTGAATCTGGACCAAAATATTTCTGTTAAGTAACATTAAATACACTTCTTAACTCCAGAATGCACTATGATCTGACTTGAAATTTATGTGACGCCATTGAGAAATTTAGAAGATATTAAATTTGAGAATACCCTTACATCACTAGTTACATTAGTTGTTAAACTGGTGATTGTTTTAAGCTTCTTGTTTTGAATGAAATTATGTTCTACTCAAGTAAAACCATGACTTGTAACAAAATGCTATGACAGCGAATTCTTTGAATTATTGGTGTTTTAAGATTTTTATCACTAGTTTACCATTGATGTTTTCAAAATATGATGTGGTTATTCCAATGTTACCTGTATGAAGCGTTTATCATTGATTGATTTTATTGGTATGGAATGTAATTTTGTGACTAACTACATTAAATTTTTGTGAAGTTTTGATAGTTTTGACTCCCATTTGAAACTGAAGCATACTGTTTGACAGAAACTGAATACATTGTACTTGGATATGCATTCTGTGTTAATGTGTCGATTAATTTTTTCATTTGCACCAGCTTTTATTTTGGGAGATGATAGCTTTCAAGGGGAATAACTCTGCATGACGTATGGGACTTGGTAATTTTGTGATGATTTGAACAAATTTCTGTTAAATCATAAGGTGGTGTTGCTTTAAGTACTTGGACAATTAAAGTATGATTTGTTGAATTGGTATATATAGTTTTGATATTTGGTTTCTTTTAATTTTAACATTTTCACGAAATTCAGTATGTAAATTTTACCTAATACACTCAGAAACATGGAAAATCATATGACAAATCAAATCAAGGTCAAGGTCAGTGTTTATTTTTACTCGACGGCAGGGCTATTCCTCTACCTTTGAATTGCATTAATTTATTTTGTATTAGATATTCAAATTCTTCTGGGAATGCTTCAATGAATCTTGATAGACAGAACATTTTATCTTTATTTATTTATCTCAGTTAGCTTTCATAGTAGTCATGCTATTTTTACAGTTAAATTGTGTTTGTAAATAAACTCACAATTACTACATTGAATTAAGGTTTAAATAGGCTGAAATGTACTTCTTCCAGTAATACCTACTTATTGCAAAATCTGTTGTCTCCTGCTCAAAACAAGCAAAATGATGCACTAACAGGATTTATCTCCATATTTTCAAAGATTTGTTTGCATAATTGAATCTGGACCAAAATATTTTTACTCAAAAATGTATCTTACACCTCTTTACTTTAAGATGTAGTCTGATTTTACTTGAAGTTTTTGTGACGCCATTGAGTAAAATAGAAGATAATATGAGAATATCATTTTATCATGAGTCATATTAGTGCTTAAACAGGTAATTAAGTAGTACCTATTTTGCATCTATAGTTTGCTCAAGGGTTTTATGTTTTCATTCATGATTCTTGACCAGTTTGAAACAATGCTTTACACAACTTATTAGAATGATTTCATTGTTCACATTTGTTTACTACTAATTAACATTTGTTTTCAAAATGTTTGCATGGTGCCACTTCCCCGTTTTGGGAACAGATGCTCATGTTACATGCATGCTTTTAAAACGACTGCCTCTAATCTGTCATATTTCAGGTTTGATAATTGGAATTTTGGTCAGCTTTGGAAATTTTAATTGTCAGTAAATTTACTAAATAAGCTATCTGAGCTTTGTCAAAAAACATTTGATCTTTTTCATTGTTTGAATATTTTCTATCTTAAAACTGGACAATATTCTTTAGTTTTAAAAGTAAGAATTAAGTTTTCAAAAATTGTGATACAATTTGACGAAGATGGCATTTGAGTGTTTCTGAAACAAGTCTATTACTGTTAGCTTTGATGAAGATTCAGATTCCTTTAGAGTATTTTTGAAATAAATTATTTTCTTATTATTCCGAAAACTCTTGAGTCCCTCAAACAGTAATAAAGAAAATTGCATGTAATTAAAGATGGGCCAAACTTTTTTCATTATACCTTAGTTATACATGAAAATGTTAACACAATGTATGAAATGATGTTGAAAAAATTTGAACGCCATTGAGAATATAGTTTGTTAGATCCTTTGTGTGTACTAGGTCATTGAGACATGTGTGACTTCACTAGGAGTCTATATTGTGTTTAACAAGCCGCTAATAGCTAAAATATTGCCCAAGGAGCGCTAAACAACAACTCTCTTGATTGTGTTTAAGACTTTTGGATATTAAACTTGTTGGTTCACTGACATTTCAGTGTATCATGTTAAAGCATGGAAACAGTTTAAAAACAGTTATAAGACAGTGATTTTTCAAGTTGAATAACCATGAACTCTTATACTTTATAACAATCTTCTTCAACAGTTCTGAACGCCGCTAATGGCTGTAATATTGCCCAAGCGGCATTAAACAACAACTCACTTATTCAACAGTTTTGAGAGTCTAATTGACCATAGTAGATACTGTAGATTATCTGGAGACATTTTTTGTTAATCTGACATATTCCTCTCAACTTACTACCCATATGTGTACAATGGGTCATAAATTGAAATAATCCTTTGAACTAACGTCTACTTTTTACTTTCAGATTGGTGTACCTGGTCTTACAAAATTTGATAACCCTGGGTTTGGGTCGACAAATGGCAACAACTCTAACAACAATGCTGATTCAATAACAACTACACACCTGCCACAGACTGACTACCTGAGTGATGCCAACTATAAACACACTCTACCTGCCGTGAGCAAACTGGAGGACAACCACAGCAGCGCCTCTGGCTCAGAGTCAGGATCAAGGTCAGCAGAATACACAACATTGTTGAATCATTATTAATTGTAGATTCACCATGCTAGAGAGGAGGGCAAATTATATTTAACTCGCATGTATTATGTTGTACAATGTAGATAGGTATATATATATGTAAGAATATATTTGCATTTAGCAGGCATTAATCAAGAGACTGTTTTATAAGATACTATAAAACTAGCTAATAGTTTTAAGACAAAGGAAATATAAATCGTCAATCCAGTTGGCATGGCTAAGATAGTTACATGAGATACTCACAAAAGACTAATTTAGGCAAACTAAAGTAAGAATTTTAAAAAAGTGTTCTCTCCTTTAAATATTTCTGCAACAGAAACTGATGAAAAAGCTCAAGTAACGTGATAACATGTAATCACTTGTACCATGTGGCATGTCAAAATATCTACACTACCATTTGACAGCTGTTTGAGTTAAAATGTTATCATTTTTATATATATATACGTATATTTCAAATTCCAATTTGAGATCAAGTATGATTAGATGGATATATACTTTAAGTGTATTGCTTGTTTTCAGTGGATCAAGTTCAAGTTCAGATTCCGATTCGGATGGTTCAAAGTCAGAGAAGCATTCCTCTGACTCAAGCAACCAGTCTGATAATGAAAATTTCCACAAATCGGACAATGAGTCCCACAGTGATGCCCAGAAGAGTGGGAGCGAGTCCAAATCAAGCAGTGGCTCAGGGAGTGAAGGGTCCCCGCAGAAACACGGACATTCTGGAGGGGACTCTGAGTCACAGGACTCAAATGATCACGGGGGTGGTAGCAGAAACAAGAAGTACTTAAAAGAGGTCAGTTGATGCTCCTGAAAAAGGTAATCCCCATAAACCAATACAGAAATCACACTTAACAGTGCTTTGAAGTCCGATATAAAAATGTGTGATTTTCTAAAATTTCGATTGATAAATGATTTGCTTTTTACTTCTTTGAATTTAAACTTTCTCAGCTATTAGGGGTTTACAGTCTTTACAGTGCAAAAATAAACTTATAAAAGGTTTTCGCGGCTTTTAACGTGGCTCTTTTTGAAAATCAAGCCAATATTATAGTTAATTTCATGAAATATCATGTCATTGAATTTGGGTAAAAATACTTTTTAAGTCTAAAGTAAATTTGGCAAGTCAGTGACCCTAAATCTTACAGATTTGTTTTGAATGATTTGTCTCTTATTTCTTACTCTTATTTTATTATTTTGCATTTAAAGACCCATATTATTGCTTACAGTTGTGGAACGAGGAGCCTGATCTCTATGGCATCAGGCGATCGGGGAGATCAAGGAAAGAGCCAGTACGCTACAATGCTGCTAATGTGAGTGGATGGTGGTTCTGATATTCTTAATTTGAACTATCAGTATCTTTGTAATGGTCAAAATTTTTCAACTGGCATGTGCTTGACCTTTTGTCTGAACTGGTGTATTGATTATGAAATGGAATTCTTTATATTTGAAAACATTTTGACAGATTCAGATTGACTATGTAACTAATAATTTGATCTTTCATTGTCAGAGCGACTCTGATGATGACAACCCAAGGGCAAAGAGAAGAGGCAGAAGGAAAGAGTAAGTATTGCATCTAATGTCTGGATTTCATGCAATTTTATTGCTTGTGAAATAGACTTGTGATAACCAACCGAAATAATGAACAGGACTGTACATAATTACTTATATTTGCATCATTTGGCAGTATCAATCCCAGAGGGGGAAGTTTACCTACCCTTTTGACTTGGTGTCCCTAAAGTTTCCACATGTTGGATACTTTCACCATTACAAGGGGTCCCATCAGCTCAGAATATGCCAAAATGACCCCCTTAGCTGATCTCTTAAGATCAATACTGATGTGATCAATCAAGCAAGTTGTTGTTTTGATTTTCACGCTCATTCTATTCTCATTCTATTTCTAGGTCAACAGATTGGGGGAGTGATGATGACAATGATGCAAGTTCAGGCGACTACAGGCCTTCCAACAAATCATCAAGGTACACATTTTCTAACACATCCCTCACAACCATATTATCACAAACACAAGCATAATCATTTCAGAATAACAATTTGCCTAAAGTGATTTAATCAATCAAATATTTTTTTAAAATAGCCTTCAAAATGTAACTACTTTTCGGCCTTTTTTTGTTTTATTCATCAGCTATTGGCTAGGCATTCTCTTCTCACTAAAGTTATTCTACTCTTTTCTTCATACATAATCTTTTTTTCACATCAGGCACTTCCTTGGCTTCTGATAGAGAATTCTGATTTGTAACATTCAATGTTATGCAAATAACAGTAGCAGTTCAAAGCTGTAACCAATCAAGAAAATAAAGACATTCTTCATCTGTCCAATGCACACATATTGTCACACAAGGCAGAAGTCTCTCAGAATAAAGAGATTACTTTTTTCGGATGAAAATAGGGGACAGAATTCTGTCTTATCATATGTTGCCTCTGATTTGCATCTATCGTTTTGTCTAGGTCTAGACGGCCTCCACCTCCCCGGCGAGCTGTTCGCAGTTCAAAGCCTTCTCGAAGTAGACCGTCGGGCACACGGAGGAAAAACCTGTCTTCATCAGGATCTTCTAGTGAAAGTGAAGATTCAGATGATGAGAGGAGATTCGTGTCTCGGAGAGCTGCTACTGCCAAAGTCAGGTAAATTTACAACGCTTGCATTAGAAATAATAAAATGATGAAAAAGTATTGTGTTGCCTTGTTAATATGGCATTTGCTTACAGAGCTGTACAAGCCAAACATGTTAAGATTTGTTTGAAAGGATATAGAAATGGGTAAATGTAATGTCATCCACTGAAGACTAGTCTCTTATGTGTATGTACATTAAGTTGTGCTGATAGAAAACGGTTGATTATATAAATATTTGTGCATCTCAATGCTGCTCTGAACATTTGCTTGTAGAGAAGTGAATGGGATGAAAGAGTCATAATCACACTCATTATAGCTGTCAAAACATTTAACTTTGTTCAATTTTCAGTAACATCACAAATCATTGAATTTTAATGCAAAATTTCTTTGTTTTGCTTTGCAAATAGCAGTTCAATTTCTTATCTGGGAGTTTACTTTAAAGTAAAATATGGGTATTGTCTATAGCAGGGGCAAAACATCTCGTGCTTCCAAGCGCAAGTCAACTAAAAGTGTTAGGTAAGACAATGGGCTTTGTATTTTAAAAGCTTATTTTGGTATAGAGATGGTGGCATTTGTTTTATTTTCCTGTAATATATGTCATCTCATTCTTTCATATCTTTAAGCTCATAACCTTTCAAATGCATGTTGTCATGTCTGTGTACTTGTAATGAACTTCAAGAGTTATTTTAGCATATTTCTTGTATTTAGTTTTCTTGTTGTTGCATAGAAGTCTCATCTTCATGTGTAAATGTGTTTCGTGTTTAGTCCCTCATTAAAATTATTCTGGAACAGCCTTTTTCTTTTCAAAATTTCATAAGCATATTTTTCAGTTTAGGTAATTGAATATATGGCTTATTAGTAGTTTAATGTTAAGTATTCACTGGGCCTGAGCATTTATGTCAAACTGAGTTGAAATCAACACTTAACACATGTTGAAGCAGAATCTTGACGGCTTATAATTTGTGTTACCTCCCTTACAATAGCCCCTCATCAATACATTGCTGTCTATGTTGCAGCTACAAGGAGGAGTCCAATGATTCGACCGACTCTGATGACATCATGGAGGTCACTAATGCAGCTGAGGACTTGGAGGAGGAGAGCAGAGAAACTATCGAGAAAGTGCTGGCCAAGAGGATGGGCATGAAAGGAGGTTTGTTGATACTGAATCTTAAAGTTGAAAGTTGGGAAATTTGCCAACCCTTGTGGCTTGTTGTCCCTTACAATTTTGAGAAGTAAGATACACTGTAAAACTAGTGTTGTAAAGTTTCTGGTCAAGATTACAAAACTTCCTCTTATAGTTTTTGTTGCTAATTTGTTAAAAATAATTATTCATAAGACTTTGAAACTTTAAAGATAATCATGTTATTATAACAAATAAATTTTTTATTTGAAATTTTTTTAAATTTTAAGTGTTAAATTGTGATTATGAATATATTTTGCACAGTCTTGTCCTTGTGTAGTTTGTAACTTGTTTTCTAGGTTGTAATGTATAAGGTATTTTATGTACTGCTGGTGAGATGGGATGGTGGTGGCTGATGCAAGCTTTGCGTGCTGAAAGGGAGATAATCTGTGGGCATGTTTGAATGTAACCTACTTTTATTCATGACAGGGATGGAAGCTTAGTGTCTCGAAGCTATTTTGACCTGTTGACTGTTTTTTATTTAGTGATTTGTTTTTAACCAGTTACATTCACTATGGTTACCAGTTAGGTTCAAGTTGGTTTACTCTCTATCTTCATCACAAAGCCAGTTTGACGTTACTGTAAAATCTTTGTCAGTGATTGAGTTACCTCCCTTTCTATGTTTAGTTGGAATTCATCCTAAAGTTTTGGGACCCTCATATTTCTTCAACTGCAGGGAATAGATTATTTCATTGAGGGAATTTCTTACCAAATAATAAAATAAAAGGCCAACTGATGACTCATGTCAACAGGTTTATTTGCCAAACTTTTGTTTATTCTTCAAAAATGATGTGAAACTCTTTCACAAACTGGAAAAAGTTTTGAGATATTCACAGGAATCCAAGTTCCATCCCTGCATGTTAAAGCATCATTCATACATCATTGCTGCTTATCCATAAAACATTTTTTGCTAAAATTAAAATTTTTGTGCATGCATAAGTAACGTAAATTTGTTGTATCTGTAGAGTGCTTTGTGTTAAGATCTGGGTGGAAATGCACGCTGCACAAGAGAAACAAATGCCTGAGATATATTACTTGGTGGTGTCCGTTTTCTCGGTGCATGCCCATCATGTGGCTTCCATCGCTCACCATTATCCCTGCCCACCTGCTTCTCATTTTCATACATCCATTTATTCATTGCCATGAATTTACAGCTCTTTGTTTTGATCAATTTCAATAGATGGAGAACTGATATTCATAGACAAGTATGAGCTTAATGAAAGTATTTGACTTGCCAGAAAAAGATATAATAATATTTTAAAAGGCTGCAATCAGCAATCTGGAATTAAAGAGCTGTAAGACATGTCACATTAATCAACAATTCCTCTGAATTATTTCATGATAAGAATATTCTATAAATTCTATTTTTCAAAATAAAGAATTTTCAGATGATTTGTTGATATCATTGTTCATTGTTTCATAGACCATGCTGTGTTGTTAAGTAAGATTTGTAACTCGTCAACATTACACTCAATTTGTAAGTCAACTTTAAGAAAAAATGACACCTAGTGGTTGAAATATTACCAAAGCTGCACCAGAAATAACTCTCACTAAAGTCTTACAAAATCCAAGAAGTGAAAAAACAACACAGCATGTTTAAGTCATTTGCATCTGCTTGTAGTAGAGTATGGGTGTGGATGTTGTGCTTCATGTTACGTGGCTACCGTTCACTCTTTAGATACAGGCAGCAAGACCACAGTGTACAATAAAGCCACATGTGGTGATCCTAATGCAGGAAGCAATCCAACAACGGGAGGCGGGGCCGAGGAAAGTAAGGAGGAGGAGAAGAAGGAACCGGAGCAGGAACTCCAGTATCTCATCAAGTGGAAGAACTGGGCACACATACACAACACGTGGGAGTCCGAGTCCAACCTCAGGGAACAGAAGGTCAATGGTATAAAGAAGCTGGAGAACTTCAAGAAGAAAGAAGAGGAGATATCCGAATGGTGAGCTGTGCTGGTTGTACCATGGGTCAGCCAAAAATTAGCAATCATGATTTGAAAATAATACAAGTCAGAACGGAGCAATATTGATTGAAGAATAGTACATACCGTAACTGCTGAAAAGAAGTCAGTTTATGATTACATTGACTAAACACGGACAATTTAATGAGCTTTTGAACTGTCAATTACATGAAGTGTAGTTAATATCTACAAATACAAAATTTGCCCTAACTGTTGTCATCAAGACCTAGTTGTTTTCGAATGAGATGTATGAAAACTAAAGAGATACAGGGATTTTCCTGGGCTCTAAGAGGAGTGAGATAATTATCTCGCCTGACTAACAAGAGTGAGATATTTTGAGATTGAGTGAGATTTTGTTATCCATAGTGAATGAGTTATGATTGCCAATCTATATGAATTATGAAATTGTAATAATATAAAACAACCACAAAGAGTCAACAACAACACAAGTGTTGAATTAGGAAGTGTTTTATCTCAGTAACCATTTTGATAATTTTAAATAACATATAACATAACTTTCTGGATTTAGGTTGGGACATTTTCGATAACATTTCCATTCGCGTTATATGAAGGTCTCTATTATCTTGGGTCTTTTCATTATAAATGTATATTGTCATAAAAATTAGTACAATTTACACATTGTTGATTTTTTTAAATAACTGCACAATTATCCTAAAAAAATATGTGAAAATTAAATTCTATCAGGGGAGAATATAATTTTTGACGATTTTTTGTCTATGCTATGTATTTTAACAGAGGTGTCCCTATTATCGGGGTAATTTATCTGATAATAATTGATAAATTAATATCTGTGAACTCTTTATATTTGGCATAAAGGTTAATTTTTGGATTTGGTTCTTACTTTTCTTGTAAATGGAATGTTACATTTAACGCATGTGAAACCTTCAAAACATTTTTAATGTGCACATTTCTCATCATTGACTATCCAACTGTTCATGAGCAAAAGTACAAGCCAAACGGGCTATATTTTATGAAGAAAGAATAATTTTTCAATTTAGGCAAATATTTCCGAAATGAAAATAACATTGAAGACTTCAAATCAGTGAAGATGGAAGAATATATAGCTTGATATTAGAACACTTAGATACCTGTGCATTTGGTTTATTCATTTATTACGCCTTTTACAAATATAATTATTCTTGGTTAGCGCTGGAGACTGAAATAATTTTGCAACGATAATATGCTTACCGCAACCAACGATACTTTGTTTCCCAAGATCTTTGATATTTCAGAAGTTGTTTGACATCTTTAGCGATAGTGTCATCTTTATCAACAATATCATGGTTATTTACAGTCTGATCTTTCTCACTTACTGTTAAGAATTATTTAGAAATATGGTTGGTGGATAAATTCTCAGGCAGACGCTTTCGCGGCAGTTGACAGCTCTGCTTCCGGTAAACAAAACTCCTTACACCGATCAACTCATTTGTAGTACACTGCAGGCGATGTTAAGAGTTTTGAATATTGATCTCCCCACAGCGTCAGAATCGCAATGTTGAGAGTTTTTTTACCGGAAGTTTTTAATACTTGTTTACTCACTTGTTTGTCAAAAAATTTGACAACTACGATTATCATGAGATTTTAAGTCGCATTTAGCAAAATGTAATGGGATATTTCCAATATTTATGCGATAATATCGCGATATCGCGGCCCAAGTCAATCCCTTGAGATAGGAGAGACATCTGATTTTGTTAAGACGCCATCAAGTTGCAAGTTTGTATTGTTACAGGAGGATGACAGCCAATCCCGAGGACATTGAGTACTTCGAGTGTCAGCAGGAGATGATGGATGACCTGCAGGAACAGTACAGGAACTGTGAGAGAATCATCGGTACGTAGAGCAATAGCACAGATTAACTATTCCCTTTGATCACACAACATCATTTCTGGCTTCATGTTTTCCATCCGCTACCCCAGAGGAAAATATAACTTTGTCATTGTGTCATGTCATGAACAATTCTAGTTTTGTTTTGTTAATATCATTGCTCTATGAGTAGCAATAAAAATTTAGTTTCCATGTCATATGATGAATGTTCTAGCAAGTTTATAAAATCATATTCATGTGGCAAATGTAGTTTGTGTTGGGCATGTATAAAAGTCCTCGAGGTAATGTAAGCAAAACCAAAAGCGTCAGATTTCTGTAAAGGGATTCCTTCCTTTTGTGAAAACTAAGATGTATTTAACCTTTACCAAAACAGTGGTATGCATGCAAGGTTCTCAAGATGGTAAAACGATCATTAATCATTGTTGTAGCACACTCCAACCAGAAGCAAGCAAATGAGCACAATGGTTATCCAGACTACTTGTGCAAGTGGCAAGGTCTGCCATACTCTGAGTGTACATGGGAAGATGGTGAACTGGTGTCCAAACGTTTCCAGACATACATAGATGAGTATCATGCGAGGAACAAGTCTCAACGTATACCCACAAAACTTAGCAAGGTCAGTCAACAAAACGTTTTTTTAGCTAGGGGCTGGTATTTTTTAAAAGAATAACTGTAAAATGTAAATTGGAGTTGAAATCAAACATCGAATTTGGATTGTTCTCGATTTCATTCTTGGCATCCCTAACCCAGTTAACTTTCAATAATTGTGTAACCAGTAACAGTGTTTAAAAGGTTTTAGGTATATTGTTGACTGTGTGAAGCTCAATAGATGTAGAAAATTATACTTTAAAAAAACCTCATAGACATGAATTTAATTATTGAACTTGTATTGTATTTTTAGGTACTTAAAAACCGTCCAAAGTTTACCCAATTAAAGTATCAGCCTAAGTTCCTGGGAGGAAGTGACAAGCGAGTGTTGAGAGACTACCAGCTGGAGGGGGTCAACTGGATGATCAACGCTTGGACCAAGTATGTGCACTTGTTATGACGCAAACATCACATTTAGTCCTAATCAATATCAAAGTGTAAAAGACATCTATGTTGTATTGACACAGATTTTGTATAAAATTAAGACAACCATGATACACAAGATACAATTACATGAGAATATCTGATAAAAAAAACACAACTCACACTTTCCATGAATCTATAATAAACATTAGATAAATAAAATAACTCTTTTAATTCTGCTAAATGTAATTGTTTTGAAGGTAGCATCCATTCATGGCAGCAAAAATGTGACACAGGAAATTAAACGAAAACAGAGTGACCTCCCCTTGTAGCACTTATTTTACTTACTTAGATATGTATCGTATCATGAGCTCAGTATTGAAATAGGTATTGTATTGTGAGTCTGTATCGTTGCACCCTTAGTAATTTGCTAATTTCCTGCCGCACAGAGAGAACAGTGTAATCTTGGCTGACGAGATGGGTCTTGGTAAGACCATCCAGATCATCAGCTTCCTGTCCATCTTGTTCAACCAGTACCAGCTGCACGGACCCTTCCTCCTTGTGGTGCCCCTCTCCACTGTCGTCGCTTGGCAACGAGAGTTTGTCAACTGGGCACCTGAGATGAATGTCATCATCTACCTGGGCGACATCACCAGCAGAAATATGGTAAGTTGGAATTGATGTATAAAGCAGTTTTGGGTTTCATTTTTTCAGAGACTATTAACTTTTAAGATTACATATATTTGTGAACATATTTTTTCTTTCTGATGAAAACTGGAACTGACTATTCCACTAGTTTTGTTCAGTGGGTTGATCTCTCAAGAAAATCATTGAGGTTGTCTGCAACAACAGTGTTGAAATGTTCAGATCAATGATTGGAAGCAAACCTAGTTAATGTCTCCAGTAATAAGATCACTGAGACACTTTTGATCAGACATTTACTACTGTTACTTGGAATGAATGTTATATTTGACATTGCTTCTTTCTGTATACAGATCCGAGACTACGAATGGTGTCACCCAGGCAGCAAGCGTCTCAAGTTCAACGTTTTTGTCACAACATATGAAATATTATTAAAGGACAAGGTAGGTAATGTTTTCTAATAATAGGTAACTCCATAGCATTTATTTTGAGGAGAAATCTGAAATCGACTTGGGTGATTTTGTCATTAAGTCTTACAATATTTAACAATGCTGTTTTTACAAGTTGTAACTGTAATGCGGTATGTAAGAATAAATCTCATTCTTTGTTAACCAGTCTTTCTTAGGCAGTCAGCAGTGGGCCTTCCTTGGTGTTGATGAAGCACATAGGCTGAAGAACGATGACTCCATGCTGTACAAATGCCTGATGGATTTCCACACCAACCATCGCATCCTCATCACGGGAACACCGCTCCAGAACTCCCTCAAGGAACTCTGGTCGCTCCTCCATTTCATCATGCCTGAAAAGTATGGGAATTGTTTAGTGTCTATGCTTTTTATTTTTACCACCTGTCAGCTAATCACACTTTCATGTGATAGAATTGGAGTTATGCTCTAAACATTGACACTTTCTTGCTCTAAAGCAAAAGGAATAATTAGTTACTGTTTATAATAGTTGGTGCTTAGCATACCCAGCATATTTTATTTGCATATAAAGATTTGTTTAGGTGACAGATTTAAATAGGTTCTTTAAACTATTTAAAAAATGAATAAATTCATTCTTGATCACTTTCATTCAAAATGTTGTTTGAGGTTATTAAGGTTATGGTCCTGGATGGAGTAATTAAGCCCCTTCTATGATGTGGTTGGCAGTCTGGCACTGCACGTGTGTGTTTTTGCTTTTGTGCATCTATCTGTGTGTGATAGATTATGGAGCATATCTTCGCAAACTATAAGTCTTAGTAACTGGCAATATGCTATGTACAATACCAAATAGGTGTTGTGTACCATTTAGGGATTAAAAACCTCAAGAGTGACAAAATTTCTCTGAAATTTTAACCAGAACAGCTCAAGTTTCATATCTTGAAACTCAAACATTTTGAGTTCATTATTACAAATTATCAGGGATGTTTCATGGTTTTTTTTACCTATAATTGTCTAGAAAGTTGCATAAACTTTGTCCTTTGAAAATTATCATCATTCATTGATATGATTAACTACACGATTTCAAATTGATATTGTGTGTCAATCAATTAATGATTATATGAAAAATTGATTACTTCTTGAATTAGTCAATAAAAAGATTAAGAGGAGTTTATTCTTTTGTACTTGTTTTCAGATGAATGATGCCTCTAATGGATTAATATTTGTGTTAAGGTTTGACCGCTGGGTAAATTTTGAGGCAAAGCATTCCAAAGCTGACAAAACTGGGTTTGCAGCTCTGCATAAGGAACTGGAGCCCTACCTTATACGACGTGTCAAGAAAGATGTAGAGAAGTCACTCCCAGCCAAAGTATGTGCTTACATATTCTTGAGATATTCTCTCATCTCTTTTCATGACAACTTATTTTTTTGAAGAGAGAAAATCGAAAAATATATTCCTTATTTTCATATTACTATTCAGATTTTAAGATAAAGTAACTTTCTTAACCTGATTGTGTTCAGTGACTGAACTACATTTTGAAATTTTTTTATAAGTTTGAATGTACTTTTCCTTTCAGGTTGAACAAATTCTACGAGTAGAAATGTCTTCTATACAGAAGCAGTACTACAAGTGAGTTCATATTCTTTTACAATAAGTCTTTTTCATGAAGCAATTGTAATCTTTTATTAAGCTTTTTGACATTGAAAACTGTAAAACAAAATTAATTGTGTTTTTTTTTTAAAGGTGGATATTGACGAAGAATTACCGAGCTTTGAGCAAGGGCTTGAAGGGGAACATCAGTAGTTTTGTAAATATTATCATGGAGCTGAAGAAGTGTTGTAACCACGCAGAGTTGACACGCCCACCAGAAAATGAGTACACGCAGCAAGAGAGACTTCAGGTAAGCACTTCAGAATGCTCTCAAATTAAACTATTCACTTGGCTGAATTCATTGGCTATTATAATGGATATTATTTCAAGTAAAGTTTAGATAGGCAATTGTTTAAGTAAAAAATTAACAGAATGACTGTAAAGAGAGGCAATTGTTATTGTTGTAAATCACTATTTGAATAGAATTCTGTTAAAATTGAGAGGAGATAGTAATGAGTCTCAGTACGTCTATCCACCTAATTCATTCAAGATTCTTGACTTGAAAATGTTTTTAGATAAATTTACAGAAAAAAATGTATTTAATGGCGCTACTGCAAAATTGTACCCCTTTCTTTTAATAATTGAAAAAGAAAAAAAATCAATGAAATACTGTTATCTTCTGTATAATACTTAAAAAATCTTTTAACATTTGATTTGACTTTGTGTAGTTGCTGATCCGAGGCAGTGGTAAGATGCTGCTACTGGATAAACTGCTGACACGACTGAAGGATACAGGACATAGGGTGCTCATCTTCTCCCAGATGGTCCGCATGTTGGATCTCATCGCTGAGTACCTCCGCCTTAGGAGGTTTTACTATCAGGTATATGACCGCAAAGTTTTGCTTTAGATTTTAGAATGTTTATCTGTTCATTTGAAAGAGGATACTTACAATTAATGTGTAGACTCGTGAATGCAATATAGTTAAAAAAAAACCCTCATTTTTCCAAATCCCAAGCCTGAAGTCCAACATGAACTTTTCATAGACTTGAGATTGTTGTTTGTCATATTAAATATTTAGTGCATTTGAAAAAAGATTTTGAAAATCTATAATTAGAAAATTGAACTGCTGTTTTTAGCTTAATATTTCTGTGGTGTGTGTTGCCACTTCTACCAACTGCTAAGCCCTTAGTCCTTAATAGTCTATGTACCAAAGTAGAATGTTGTCAACTTAAGGAAAGAAATATGGATAACAACTATGATGATTATATATGTGACATTTCAACACAAATTCTTGGGTTGGTCTAAAGCTGAGGTCACAGGAATCTGTTACAATTTTGCATATCATAAACAGAGAAGCTGTACCAAAATATATCCTTTGATTGTCTCATCATTCCTTTTAATTGTGAAGTTGTCCACTAATATTGAATCCTTTTTTTCAGAGGCTGGATGGATCCATCAGAGGGGAGACGAGGAAACAAGCTATGGACCATTTCAATGCAGAGGGGTCTCAGGTAACATACCTCTTGTTATTTGTTGACATTGAAATAGTTTCATAAAGTGAATCATGGTATTTGGTTGTTTTATGGAATCTGTTCATATGATTTGGCATATTTGGGAACTGCGTCTAATAGCTGAAATTTTGCTCAAGTGGCACTAAAAGATAACTCACTATTTGGGAACGTACAAGTAATCACAATATCTTTAGTAAATGCTGTGCCTGTTTCTCCTACTTGAATACATAAGGGAACTTTTCATTTATGATGAACCAAGTTTTCCTTTTGCGCCCAAAAATGGCCTCAAAAGACATAAGTCAAGTCTCAAGTTATCCAACTCTAGTACCATCACAGTTTTGAACTTGTTCTCCAGGATTTCTGTTTCCTGCTCTCTACACGAGCCGGAGGTTTGGGAGTAAACCTGGCTACAGCTGACACTGTGATCATCTTTGACAGTGACTGGAACCCACAGAATGACCTGCAGGCACAGGCCCGGGCTCACAGGATCGGTCAGAAGAACCAGGTGGGTTCCCATTTGCAGGATAACATCATCAGGATCCACTTAGGTGCAGTGACAAACCAACAGCCGTTGGTAGTGCACCAGACTCTGATGAAGGGGGTCTAACCCCAAAAACATTTAGCTACTATTTTCTGCTCCCCCTTCTCTCTTGGTTGCTAACTCCATGTGATGATCATTGATTCTGTGGCAAGGGGGACTAACCCTTGTAACATGTTACTCGAAAGACTGCTCCACCGGCAGCTAACTCCATGTTCGTTAATAACAGAAACATCCCCTTCTTGTCTGAAAACAGTTGATCAACAAGTCAGGATAGTGTTCCAAGGTCAGAGATGACTTTAAGAAAACAAAGAATTTTAATTTCTTAAATTATTGAAATATTTAAGTAATGACTACCTTGTTCCAATAGTTATAAAAATTTCATGCAAGTCATATATTTATGGTTTGGTTTACAAAGTAACACCCTTTGCATGATGTGTAGGTGAGTGTGTATCGTCTGGTCAACAAGAACAGCGTGGAGGAGACGATCGTGGAGCGAGCAAAGAAGAAGATGGTGCTGGACCACCTGGTCATTCAGAGGATGGACACCACTGGACGCACCGTCCTCAACAAGGGCAACGCCCCCTCCAGGTCAGTGCTCTTACTGGATAAAAGAAAATACAACCTAAACATTGCATGAAGTGAGAGAAAGTAATGGTAATTTAAAGCTTCGGTAACTCATGTATCTTTATTATAAATTTGGTTACCTTGGAGATTGTGGATTCATAGATTTTAAACTATTTTGATGCTGAGAGTCAATAGAGAACTGATCAAAAGCTCAAATTTCATGGACAAGAATTTGAAAACCCTGTTCATGCTTCATTGTGTCATACTTGACAAGGTTGACTTCCTACTCTTTAAAGTTTCCCCTTTTTTTTCATTAGTGACCTTCTGTCATAATGCTTTTAGAAAAGAGGCCCTGTACAGCAAGTACATTTGTACATTTTATTTCACAGTAACTCGACCCCCTTCAACAAGGAGGAACTTGCGTCCATATTGAAGTTCGGAGCTGAGGAGTTGTTCAAGGAAGCTGATGAGGATGAGGAGGAGCCCCAGGTCGATATTGACGACATCTTGAACCGCGCCGAGACCCATGAGACGGACTCCTCCACTGTTGGAGACGAGTTGCTGTCTCAGTTCAAGGTGGTCAGCTTCGACAACATGGAGGAGAATGAGATAGAGCCCAGTGATGATGCAGGTTAGTCTGCCTAGTCCTATCAAATATATGCAACACTTGGTTTAGATTTCTTATTCAATGAATATAGTGTTTAGAATAACTTAGTTCATGTTTTACTTTAATGATGTATCTTTCTTTTTTTGTTTGTAAATTGGTAATTCTTTTAACCTCAACCATCCTCATTAAGTTTATTTAGCGCAATGCTGGTGTTGTGTAGTAAAGGTTCCCTAAGCACTAAGGGGCTTAATAGATTTACTGCTAGCACATGCTTTTAGTTTGTAAACTACAATCTGGAAGAATGACTTATTCTTGCTGCTCTTTGTAGCAACAGCTAGACCAACCAAGACTCTAATGACAGACATAGATACTAGATTTACACTCACTGATGGTTGCAGTGAAAGTCAAGCCTGTAGATGGCTAATCATCACTAAATGCCTGTTGTGTCTGTGTGCAGGTAAAGTGTGGGACTCCATCATCCCGGAGCAGGACCGGAAGAAAGTGGAGGAGGAGGAGAGACAGAAACAGCTGCTGGACCTCCACCTCCCTCCCCGCAGCAGGAAAACCATACAGCAGGTCAGTAGATCTTCACTTGTCTCTTTCTCTTGGGCTGTTACAAAGGCCATCTGTAGAAGGATGAGACAAGCCCATGGTTGCACACAAGCAACCTCAATTTTCAATTCTGTGGAAAAAAATGCTGAATACAATATGCATTAACAAGGGTAACTTTTGAAACTTGGCCAAGCAGAAAATTTTGGCCCTCCCCCCAATTTATACGGCATGATAAGTACATAGTTATTGATGACATGGGTCGTAACTAGCTAAAATAGACATTTCTCTAACTCATGTAAATATTTTCATATTGAGGAATACCCTTGAGCAATGAAAGAGTAAATGATTTCTATAAATGAGGTACATACTTTAATGAGGAATGTCTTGACTACAATTTTTACAGCAGGCTTTGGAATATTTATATTCACATATGGTTGTAAGTGTCGAAAAAAAATTCTGATTAATTTGAACATGGGCGTATTAACTTAAATACTCTAACCAAAGCTGAATACTTTGAAGGACCTGAAAATAATATTTTACAGCTGCAAAATGAGTATGACTCTGATGGAGAGAAGCGGAGGAAGAAGAAGAGAGAAGCGGAGGAATCTGAAGGAAGTGAGGACGATGAAGATGATGATCGTCCAAAGAAGCGTGGTAGACCTCGAACAGTCAACAAGGATTCAGTGAAAGGCTTTACTGATGCAGAGATACGCAGATTTGTCAAAAGCTTTAAGAAATTTGGCAATCCTCTTACAAGGTTTGTGTCTACAATATTATGCACTTAATTACTCATAGTGAGATCATTATGTGAAATACAAGGCCTCAAGACCTGACTCCCGAGGTGGCTTGACCTGATCAAGGCGCAGTCAGTATCTCAGGTCAGTGGCACATTTCTGTTACAAAACTGACATCCTCACCAATTTAATAGACGCATAATAACAATTTATGGTGTCTCTCCAATCTTGGCCAATCTTGGCTTATTTAAGCCTCGCTGCCTTAGAGAAGTTGACCAGCCATTTACCCCCCATTATTGTGCTGTAGTTAAAACTTTCTCATTGAATGTTATGTTTTGAGAGTCATCTTGATATGCCATATCTCTTTTTCCTGAAGAGAAGACACAGTCCTTTATGGATATTGTCAAAGCAAGCCTAACCAAAAAATGGCCCATTTCTGTGACTCATTTGAAATATTCTAGTAATGAGCCTGCATGTAGAAGCCTAATTAGTTATTGAAATATTTTCAATGATACACGTCTGTTATCATAACCCCACTGTTCTGTAGCTCAAACTTAATTAACTTATTAAATTTTACTTTCAACTTGCAAAAAGAATCACTTATAATTGAGTGGCCTGCCTTTGTCGAGACTTTATCAACAAAAGGACCTCAGTCCTCAAACTGACATAGTGGGAAAAAAAACTGCTACAAGTTCATTACCTTCTGACCCATATATATTCTGACCCAAGTCGGACACATGTGCCTTACACCCACATGTATTTTTGTAGGTTGGATGCCATTGCCTGTGATGGAGAGCTACAGGAGAAATCCGAGGCTGATCTCAAACGGTTAGCAGAGATGTTGATCAAAACCTGTCAGGAAACAGTGGAGGAAAGCAAAAGCAAGACTGAGGATCAACCAGCTGAAGGTAGGCGTTAGCACATCTCAGTTTCCTTTTACAAAAACACATAAAGAAGTCAGTGACTTGCACATTGTTATCTGTGACTATGAATATTGACGTCTGGTGTTGCTGTAAACAAAAAAACTGTATTTTGATAGTACCAACCTTTAGTCTTCTTGACATTTAAGGAAATTATTTAAAAAAATATTATGGCTCTTCATCTGACATCATGACATATTGTGAAATGAAATTTGACATGATAATTTCAACAGTATTGGTCTTATGTTCAATACAGTTCAAATTGAGTTATGAAACAAGATCAAACAATCTTTGTGAATTGGTATTTGTTCAGATAAGTTTGTTTGAAGGCAAGAAGTCCCATGGTCGCGGTCCCACATTCAAGCTGTCTGGAGTGATGGTGAACTGCAACTCTCTTCTCAAGGCTCAACAGGAACTCGAGCCTCTCTCACAGGAAATACCTGCCGACAAGGATGAGCGCAAGAGGTATGTCAAACATAACACTCTTTTTGAATAAAGTTGTTGCTAGATTTTTTTGGTTAGTTTTAAGCGTAAAGGTTTAAACAGAGCCAATAGATTATAAAACCTCTCACTTGATAATTGTGTTTGTATTCATTGCAGCTAAGAAATTTATATTTGGTACAACATGCTATACCCTAACCCACCTACCCACCCATCCACTCTTCTGATCAAGGAAACCCAAGTTACTTCTTGCATCTATACATCTTCTAAAATTCCTCTGAAGGAATAATTACAAGCAAAATTGTTATTTTTTCTTGTAAGTTTAACAAATTTCTCAAATGTTGTAATGCATTATGAATTCAAGAAATACAAATAACCTTTAATAACTTTTTGGTTGAATAGATTATAATATCTTTAATGATTAAACCTTTGCATTTCAGATACCAGCTTGACATCTATGTGAAGAAAGTGCACTGGGACTGCTTATGGCACACAGAGGATGACTCTAATCTTCTTAAGGGAATCTACGAATATGGAATGGGCAGCTGGGAAGCTATCAAGATGGATCCTGAACTTTCTTTGCATGAGAAGGTTAGTAAAGGATTCATTTTCTTGGGTCAGCTTATGTAAAGGATCTCTCTTTATGCTGAAGTTTTCAAAATTACTATCTATTGACTCCCTTAATGTGTAAAGGGAACTAGAAAAAATATTTAAACCCTAGTACTATGTAAATATTTGTAGATGAGGAGGTGATAGTATGTTGAACATTCAATTTTAACTTTTGTTTTACAGTGATGTAACATCATTTACTTGTATACCTTTACTCGAAGTTTGAGGATAATGAGTTATTAATAAGGAGGCTCCAAAAACATAGTCAATATAACTGTAGCAAACACAGTAATGTTACACTTCGAAGACTATTATTCTGCAGTGTTACTGCCTAATTGAACCTCTCAGGCCTGACATCAGGCTTGTTTATGTATTTATTTATCTGGTTGGGTGAAAGGGTTAACAAGTGATGAATCGTCAACAATTTCCATGTTGATTGTTGCAGATTTTGCCAGGTGGAGACATGAAACCTCAGGGGAAACATCTACAAACTCGAGCTGAGTACTTGCTCAAGGTGCTGGCAAAGAGAGCCTGCCTAAATAATGTGGTAAGCTTCAATATCTTGCTTTGAATGCCTTTGAATTTCATTAATAAGATTGCCTTAAAACAGGAAGCTTATTTTAACAACAAACTATTTGTATAGCATAATGGGATATAAATCATTTTGACATTGGACATTGCATATCAGTGGAGAATAGACATTTTGAAGGAATAGTTTGCCCTAAGAAAAAATATTGTTTACTTTCAAGTTCCGTTTAAAGCAATCTGTAATATCATTATCACAAGCTAATGAGTGAAATATTTCCTTTTCAGTGCTGAATACCTATAGATTAATTAACAATCCTTTCCTTTTCTTTAAGCCTGTAAAAACCAAAGCCAAAGTTCCAAAGAGGCAACGGAAACCCAAGTCCAAGCCAGAAATCATAGAGAATGACTTCAGCAGCTCAGATGAGAACAGCACAGTGAAGCCAGTCAAAGAAGAGAGCATGGATGTACAGCCAGTCAGTCCTAAAAAATCTCGGAAAGCGTCTGAAGAGAAGGAGATAAAGCACGAGAGTGACAGTGACGCTAAGAATGAAGATGAAGACGAGGAGGTGGAGGAAGGAGAGATCAAAAAGAAGAAGAAAAAGAAGGATAAGAAGGAGAAGAAAGAGAGGAAGAAGAAAGACAAGGACAAGGAGAATCTGGGGAAACATAAAGAGAAGCCGGAGGAGAAGAAGGAAGAGAAGAAGAGTAAACACAAGAAGGTAAAACATCCTAATGATAGCCTTATTAACTTCCCACAGAAAGCATTACTTTAGTCACTCTTTTTATGATAGCCTTATTAACTTCCCACAGAAAGCATTACTTTAGTCACTCTTTTTATGATAGCCTTATTAACTTCCCACAGAAAGCATTACTTTAGTCACTCTTTTTATGATAGCCTTATTAACTTCCCACAGAAAGCATTACTTTAGTCACTCTTTTTATGATAGCCTTATTAACTCCCCACAGAAAGCATTACTTAAGTGACTCTTTTTATGATAGCCTTATTAACTTCCCACAGAAAGCATTACTTTAGTCACTCTTTTTATGATAGCCTTATTAACTTCCCACAGAAAGCATTACTTTAGTCACTCTTTTTATGATAGCCTTATTAACTTCCCACGGAAAGCTTTACTTAAGTGACTCTTTTTATGATAGCCTTATTAACTCCCCACAGAAAGCATTACTTTAGTCACTCTTTTTATGATAGCCTTATTAACTTCCCACAGAAAGCATTACTTAAGTGACTCTTTTTATGATAGCCTTATTAACTTCCCACGGAAAGCTTTACTTTAGTCACTCTTTTTATGATAGCCTTATTAACTTCCCACAGAAAGCTTTACTTTAGTCACTCTTTTTATGATAGCCTTATTAACTTCCCACGGAAAGCTTTACTTTAGTCACTCTTTTTATGATAGCCTTATTAACTCCCCACAGAAAGCATTACTTAAGTGACTCTTTTTATGATAGCCTTATTAACTTCCCACGGAAAGCTTTACTTTAGTCACTCTTTTTATGATAGCCTTATTAACTTCCCACAGAAAGCATGACTTTAGTCACTCTTTTTATGATAGCCTTATTAACTTCCCACAGAAAGCATGACTTTAGTCACTCTTTTTATGATAGCCTTATTAACTTCCCACAGAAAGCATGACTTTAGTCACTCTTTTTATGATATCCTTATTAACTTCCCACAGAAAGCATGACTTTAGTCACTCTTTTTATGATAGCCTTATTAACTCCCCACAGAAAGCATTACTTTAGTCACTCTTTTTATGATAGCCTTATTAACTCCCCACAGAAAGCATTACTTTAGTCACTCTTTTTATGATAGCCTTATTAACTCCCCACAGAAAGCATTACTTTAGTCACTCTTTTTATGATAGCCTTATTAACTTCCCACAGAAAGCATTACTTTAGTCACTCTTTTTATGATATCCTTATTAACTTCCCACAGAAAGCATTACTTTAGTCACTCTTTTTATGATAGCCTTATTAACTCCCCACAGAAAGCATTACTTAAGTGACTCTTTTTATGATAGCCTTATTAACTCCCCACAGAAAGCATTACTTTAGTCACTCTTTTTATGATAGCCTTATTAACTTCCCACATAAAGCATTACTTTAGTCACTTCTTATGATAGCCTTATTAACTTCCCACAGAAAGCATTACTTAAGTGACTCTTTTTATGATAGCCTTATTAACTTCCCACAGAAAGCATTACTTTAGTCACTCTTTTTATGATATCCTTATTAACTTCCCACAGAAAGCATTACTTTAGTCACTCTTTTTATGATAGCCTTATTAACTCCCCACAGAAAGCGTTACTTAAGTGACTCTTTTTATGATAGCCTTATTAACTTCCCACAGAAAGCATTACTTTAGTCACTCTTTTTATGATAGCCTTATTAACTCCCCACAGAAAGCATTACTTTAGTCACTCTTTTTATGATAGCCTTATTAACTTCCCACAGAAAGCATTACTTTAGTCACTCTTTTTATGATAGCCTTATTAACTTCCCACAGAAAGCATTACTTTAGTCACTCTTTTTATGATAGCCTTATTAACTTCCCACAGAAAGCATTACTTAAGTGACTCTTTTTATGATAGCCTTATTAACTTCCCACAGAAAGCATTACTTAAGTGACTCTTTTTATGATAGCCTTATTAACATCCCACAGAAAGCATTACTTTAGTCACTCTTTTTATGATAGCCTTATTAACTCCCCACAGAAAGCATTACTTTAGTCACTCTTTTTATGATAGCCTTATTAACTTCCCACAGAAAGCATTACTTTAGTCACTCTTTTTATGATAGCCTTATTAACTTCCCACAGAAAGCATTACTTTAGTCACTCTTTTTATGATAGCCTTATTAACTTCCCACAGAAAGCATTACTTTAGTCACTCTTTTTATGATAGCCTTATTAACTTCCCACAGAAAGCATTACTTTAGTCACTCTTTTTATGATAGCCTTATTAACTTCCCACAGAAAGCATTACTTAAGTGACTCTTTTTATGATAGCCTTATTAACATCCCACAGAAAGCATTACTTTAGTCACTCTTTTTATGATAGCCTTATTAACTTCCCACAGAAAGCATTACTTTAGTCACTCTTTAGCATTGGCTAATAAAAGCCTTGCTTTAATTCATCCAAATTTGTTGATTGAAAGCAGCTCCGTCCTCTGCGCTTGAAGAAACCTCAAAAAGATTTCCAAAATTGCATTACGGTGAAGACCTGGCACAGAAACTTTGAGGAAAAGCATCAAGGCTTTAACAAGCCATTTATTGAGATTGGCACAAGTTGAACCTTGTAAAGGGAGAAATCTGCTTCAGTAAATTAGGTTCCTTTGGTTTAAAGATTTATCTTGCATATCATTGTAATGACATCCACTAAAATGCTTCTGCAAGAAAATTTATGTTCTGTTTGGTTATTTGGCTATTTGATTCTCCCCTGTGTTGAAATCATTACAATTCAAGACTAAGCTTGTCTAATTGATATTCTTTGATTATTCCAGTCAAAAGCCAAAGAGGGTGATGGGCCCATGCACTTCACAGCTAATTCGGAACCTATATCTGTCTCACAAGAGGAAGCAGGCATTGAGCTTACCAAGGAAATATTCTCACAGGTAAGTTAAAATGCTTTCTATAGAAACGTAAATTAGCTTTTGAAGAGTTTAGATTTACACATGTGGAAGCTGCAACCAAAAGGAGGGCAAGAATAAAAGTAAAGATGAAATTGGTGTATGCTTTATTGAATTATGTATCAATTAGACAAATATATATAATATTCATCATTACTGCTTCGCATTTAATAAACTGTTAAGAAGCATATGGTTAGAGTTTCACATGATATGAAAGTGGCCAAAAACAAATTTGCGTATGGATCTTGAATATAGGCTCAAATTAACACATATTTAATTCATCACTGAAAATGATAATAAAATAGAGACTGATAAAAAGTATGTGATGTTACAAATGTATGTTTATGTCACCAGTGTAAAGAGAAGATGCGTCCAGTGAAACATGCCCTTAAGCAACTTGACAACCCAGAGGACGGTCTGTCGGAGAAGGAACAGATCGTACACATGCGCCAGTGTCTCCTCAAAATTGGCGACCAGATAGGCAAGTGTCTCGTCAACATGAGCAATCCTGAAGTCATCAAACAGTGGAGGAAGTGAGTGGTATTCTATAAAATTGAATTGGAAAAAAAATGAAGTAAAAAAATCAGTGTCGAAGATGATTTTTTATCATTGGTATTTATCACCTTTCGCTCTAAGAAACAAGACCCAAGTAAGTTTACAATCCTGACTTCAGGCCTGTAAGGAGAAAAGGATTATTTGTCTGTTGTATTTCAAAAGATTAAAAATAAATACAAGCCTTCAGTATAATTTGCTGTTGAATTTGTTCGGGCACCTGCGTTTAATGAATTGTTATCTTTGACAGTATTTTTTTAACAAGGTATTCATTTTTAACTTATTCAATGTCTTTTTTTCCTTAGATATGCATAGTATTCATTTTCAATATGTTTTCAGCAATCTGTGGATCTTTGTATCCAAGTTTACGGAGTTGGATGCCATTAAGCTGCACAAGCTGTACAAACATGCAGTGAAGAAACGAGATGACAAGGAACCTGCTATAGAGGAGGTTTGTGTTCAGTAACCGCTCAGTCTCTTGCTTATTTTCTAAAGGGAATTGAAGATTGTTGCCTTTGTTCATCAAATAAGACTAAATTCTAAACATGGTGTAAAATGTGAGTTTTAAACCTGATGCACACATATGGCTCTTTCCTAAGTTTCACCAAAATATTAGTAAAACAAAATGAAGTTACCTGAATATGTTTTTGTGATAAGGTTGGTACTTTTGTATTTAAGTTCTCCGTGATGCAGACTTCATGAATGGTTGGTTATATGTTCGTTCAGTCAAATATTTAATTAGTCACGTTTTTATTACAGTTGCACCCTGAAAATTCCAACTCCAGTATCTCAGTCAGCTCTTCAGGACTGGGTCACAAGACTTCAAAACGCCCATTCGAAAAGATTGGTGACCCAAAAAGAGACCAACCTCCATCCAAAAAATCTCACAGCTCTCATGGTTCTGAACATAAAGAGAAACATAGAGAAAGGTTTGTGTTTAAATTTAATTTGTTCCCTTTCAATGATGTCCTCAGTATGAAAATATGGTTCTGAGAGTTTATTCCATTGTTGTTTTCTTTTCAATAATTACGTAAACGACTATCATCTCTACCTGATTGTGCAGAAGTTAATGCTAACTGCCTAGAATTGTTAAACACTTTTTGATCTCCACTTGCCAACAGGAGAAATGATTGAATGGCCCTTCTCTGTAATATCATATAATATATGACACAAGCCAGGCTAGTTTGTTGGCTTGTTCTATTGTTTTGCAAATATCTCTACCTAAAAATAACCAGCAATTCCCTGAAAGGATGGTATTATTTCCTTACCCTGTTGCTCAGTATTTACCTGGATGACTATGTACAGATCAAGTTATGCATGTCACACCAGCTTGAGCTTTGAGTCCTATTATTTGGCAGTTCTCACAATGGTCCGAAGCATGGCAGCAGTTCTCACAGCTTGTCAACATTCCGTAACACGTTCAGTGCAGTGAAAGAGGCTGCACGGGTCGAGAGCGGAAGTGCCAGTCCAGCTGACAGGTGGCAGCACACCAGTCCGCTAGCTCGGGCTGAAGATGTGCCACAGAGGAATAGGTGTGTTGATAATTATAATGACAGTCACTTTTTGAGGCAATGGCAGTTTCTTCCAGCTCCTCTGTTAAGATGTATCTTGTCAGTTGACAAGAGTACCTTCTATTTAAAGCTGAATGATTTAAGCACCTGCATGAAAAGATGCCGAATGGTTTGAAGCGATGTTTATTCCATTCTGTCTCTTGTCACACTCCTACAATTATCTCAGATGATGTTACTAAGTATCTATTGACCAGCCAATAATGATTTCTCATTATGGCAGTTTAACACTGAAATATATGTTTATTTTGTGTTGTTTTCAAACAATTATTGAATTTAATGTAAGAGTGATAGAGCTGTAAAATGTCCCATATTAAACCTATGCCCTATGTTGTTTGCAGATACAGTGAAGGTGGATCCAGTTCATACAGCCGGTACTCTCATGATCCTCATCGTCCTCACAGCAATGACAGTAAACAGGATACATATCACAGGTACTCGTAAAAACTTGATGTAATCTAACCTCAGTGAATAGACATCTTCATTTGCTTTTGTTTTATTATTGTAATAGTAACATCATTAACATCAGTGACTTAAAAACTGAAATTGTTCTTTAATAGCTGTTTTGGTTATGTTTCTTATTCTGACTTACTTAACATTGTAAGCTCTTTTTTTTTTTTGATCAATTCATCATTAAGCCTTAATATTGTGCATAAAATGTTCATAGACTGGTTTTTCTGGAGGGGGTAGTTGGGAAATTTGCGCATCCTTTCTGTTTGGTGTCCCCTAAAATTATGAGAAGAAGGATACTTTTACTATTGCAAAGTATCCCATTTGCTTGGAATAGGCTAAAATGACCCCTTTAGCTGATCACCAAGGAACAACACTGTATAGGGATTGAAATCTTGTTTTGTTCAGTTGTAAGACAATTTCCTCAAAAGGGTACACCTTTGAAATTAACGTCCTTACTCAACTCGCCATTAATGAGGGAAATACATCCCAAGTGGCACTAAACTGTAAGTGACTCACCCATATACAAGAAATATCCATCTTTCACAATTTCCATCTTTCAAACTTGAGAATCTAATATTGAAACTGTGTACCCAGATACAACAATGACCGGCACTCTGGCAGTGGCGGAGGGGGTGGCAGCAGCAGGAGTCAGCAGGGGGGATCAGGGTATCACCGACATGACTGGGGGGACAGTCGACAGTCCAACTACCGCTCAGACCACAAGCGCAGCGACCACCATCGTCCAGAGTATGGTCATCACTACAGAGACAGCCATGACAGTCACTATCAGTCAGACAGGGGCCGGTCAGGGGATGACTGGGGTTCAAGGTTAGTTTATGCTTTGTTAATTTGTTTTCTAACCTCAAATTTTAGTAATACTTCTGACTCCACTTTTGAATTTTGAAATCATGACATCTTAACTTCTTTTAGTCCATTTTTGTTATAGAATTATCTGCATATAGCTGAAATACTATCCTGGTTGTCACTTAATCACACATTCACAGTAGCAGATTTGATATCAAGGGAGATAACTCAATATATATTTGATTTTCTGTTTGGTATTGAATGGTTATTCTATAGTTAATTCTTGAATCTATTACCGTTAGTAGTTTTATAATTTGAAAGTAAGAAAATATGTAATTTATGAAACCTTGATTAACAAAAGTATGTGAATTTATGCAGTTTAAAAAAATAGACAAAGATCAACCATTTTTATAAACATATAAAGTCACAAGGTTTGTATCATTTGTAACTTTATATTCAACTCCAAGATGAAATCTAGCTATTTTCATGTATCACATTAACACTAAATGTATGCAGTACTAGCAATGTCACTACCGGTAGTTTCAATTCTTGCTTGCCCCAGAGCCGCGTCATCAATCAGCAATCTCTTGTTACTAATGAGGTGAGATGTACATTCTCAACAATGGTTCAAGGCTTCTGTTTAGACTACCATGCTTTTAGTTTCTCTCCTGGAAAAGGATTTATTCACATGGGATTATGTTGGTTTTCTTGCTTTGTACATGGAGCAGAATTTGTTAACAAAATATTTTTAATTGAATTATGATAACAACATTAGAAAATTCAGTGGAGTTTTATTGCTCCATGTACAGAGCAAAACCTTTTATTTTGTTTTCTTTTAAGTTAATTTTTTTCCTGGGAACTCTTTTTTTTACAGCTGGTGGGAGTTTGTGTTGGTTGGGATTGTATTTTGTATGTCATGTTGAAAGTGAGAAATGTCCTGTCTTGCCTATCTTGACTTAAATAATTATCTTTTTAGTAATCACGTTGCAATGAGAAGTGTTATTGGGCTCATACACTACATGCTGCTTTAGAAATTCATTCTCACATGGTACAGGGTTCAATAAATATGCGAGTTTGTGCATCAGGTCAAGAGGGGGAGATTTCTCCCTCGAATATTTTTCTGTTATTGAAAGAAAAGCATTTGAATCCAGAAATGCTCTGTTGACATGGGATATCATTGCCATTTTGTTGACAGTGAATTGCATACAAATAAACCTATTGAACAAGATAAAAATCATGTAAAGATTACAACCAGAGTCAATTGTTCTTATCTGAAAGAAAATACTATTTAATCGTTTGGATCTTGCTGTTAAAAACGTTTTTAAAATGAAGAAAAACATAAGCATAATCTTAATTTTATCCAGAAACTCTAGTTTAGCTTGAATCTTAATGGTGTGTTTATTTGTTTTAGGAAAAGGAAAAGTGATGAACATTCTGATCGACGTTCGTACAAAGATCCACGATTGGACCACAAAGATCCACGCCTAGATCACAACAGATCTTCCACATCATAGCAGTGAATCTAGTCAAGCTCCAGTGGAAGGAGACACGAAGAGTGGTGGACTGGCCACTACAGCAGCAGCAGCTGGCACTGAACTGAGCTACATTCCCTTGATCAAGACATTGAGTGACTCCTACTTGTCTGAAATCCGATATGGATGTACGTCATTTGTGTTATGAATGCAGAGCCAAGTGATAGATTTCTTAATGGAAAAGCAGTGTTATTCCTTGATCAGAGGGGTCATTTTGGCCTATTTTGAGCAGAGGGAACACTTCATGTATCCTACTTGTCAATTGTCAATTTTGATGTCAAGCGTAAAGGGTTATGACTTACCCTGGACCCCCTTTGAGGAAAAATTGGAAAAGGATTTTGAAGTACCGGTAGATACAGAACAGAATACCTGTTCAAAGTATGTAAGCACAGGTTTCCCTCTGGGCTGTTTGCCCATTGTTCTTCCATTTTCTAAGATATTATCAAAAATAAGCAAATGTAAAAAGTGTTCATCACATCATTGTGTGAAAGTACAAAACTTGCATCCACATGTTTTTTTTGCATGGTAGTAAACAAAGTTTTGAATACAAATTCAAGGATTATGTTCAGGTTTATCAAGTTTAGTAATATCCATTTCAGAATCTTGTGTTAGCAATACAAGCCATCTCGTTCTTCCGTACAGAACATTATCAGACAATGGAATCCTTTGGATTCTGAAGTTATGTCAAGTCTTGATACAGACACAGTTAAAGCCAGTTAGATACAATGTTTTGTAACTATCATTTGCCAAAAGTGCATTAGTATGTCTTGTCCGTCTATATGAAAGTCTGGTACAGAGTCTGAGTTTAGATATTGTTTGCTTGTATTGATTTTTGTTTTAGCCTTGGATGTTAGCAACCTTGTTCAGGTCATATTTTAAGTGCTAATTTTGAAGTAAGAACAGTTGTATGTTTAATTAAGTAATGCTTTTCTGAGAATTATCTGTTTGAATTTAGAAACCTTATTATTTCTTAAATCTATGAAATACATATATATTTTATTGGCTTAGAAATACTTGTGCATTATTTTTCTTGATAATATTGAACAAAAGATAAGGTTTTTAAAAATATTTCTGAATGGTCACAGGTGACTGCCTTTTGCTTGCTTTATGGGAGATGTATATTTTCCTACCCTTGTAGTATTAGTAGAAGGTAAAGGAGGGTTTATAAGTTACTGATAAGTACTGTAAAGAGTAAGCTGACATCCTGAGGACTAGTTCCTTAATAGCAGGCCGCAGTGTGTGATGTTAGATAACAAAGTTGTAGGGGTACACGGGCGAAGTGTGTGATGTCAGATAACAAAGTTGTAGGGGTACACAGGCAAAGTGTGTGATGTCAGAAAACAAAGTTGTCGGGTACCAGTGCGGCTGTTGCTGTATGTGGGTGACTCAGTGACACAGTTTTATCTCAGGGTGTCATTTTCTATACTATGCTACACATGTGTTTCATCCTCTTGTTTATAACCCATTGCTACGTACCTTCACATTTGACTTAGCTCATCTAAATCCTATTAAAATTGTTCAATATTAAATGAAAGGAG
This sequence comes from Phorcus lineatus, assembly GCA_921293015.1. Taxonomy (NCBI): domain Eukaryota; kingdom Metazoa; phylum Mollusca; class Gastropoda; order Trochida; family Trochidae; genus Phorcus; species Phorcus lineatus. The sequence goes on along the minus strand of OV121081.1, from coordinate 10,810,435 downwards.
TTTGACATGAAATCTAGCTTTGCAGGAAGAGGAAATTTCTGGCAATCCTATAGCTTTAAATGCTTCTAGGAATAAATCCATTATTACATACAGCAGGAATGGAACAAATAGATATGAGAAAACACTGAAAGATCTCTGTCTAAAAGACATGTGGTCAATGGTAAATGAAATATGATTGATTTGAATCTCCTTTGACAATGTCTTTGCATTCTGCAAAATTGACTTCAGTCTACTGAACTGATCAGGGTGCACGAGTAACTGACAGAGTTCACATTGTATATTTGCTGTACGTGTCATTCTTTTTGAAGAGTGCCCCATTATGGATGTAACAGCTCCCTTCCTGAATCATTCATCCTCCCTCCCTCCCTTCCTCCCTCCCTCATGTGTAGCGTAGCATACTGCTATGCAATGCTGCTGCATATTATCATGTTCATGTTTTATCTCAAGAAGAGGTATACTACATCTGAAATGTTTACTTTGTTTATAGTAAATCTCAAGGCTTTCTTACTTTTCCTGTGGAAAAAAAAAAAATCAACATTCATCTTATGTAAATTCAATGATTTTAGAATGTTTTTGTCAATGTCATATTGAAAGCTTTTTGATAATTTGGTTATAAAATTGTAAGATATGACGGATTAATTGAAACTTGTTAAGACACTGCCATTCCATTTTATTGATGTGTTTGTTTGTGATGAGTTCCCTACATTCTGGAGAATGTAAATCATTGAGCCTCCATTGCTTATATCTCATTGTTCATTGATCCTATCGAGTGATTGACCTGTCTTTCCTTGTATGAGCAGCCTGGCCATGTGTTGTCCCTCCCTCCCGGTGTGCGAGGACCAACGTGTCCAGTGTTTGTGTGTATATGACGAAGTGGGATAAGCCAGGTGTACAGTGTGTATATAGATACATGCCTCCACACATTACATCCACTATCCTCTGTAAGTATGTACATAGTGTAACATATGAAAACCAACTGAAAATAAAATTGTCAATTGTGAACGATGTTTATTGTGTGTTTTTATTGCTTGAAAAAAGTCGGTTACGAAAGTTTACACATGACTACTGGGATCTTTTATCAAGAAATTTTTTTCTCAAATTACCAGTCCCTAATTTGACCAATTTCCTGATTGAATTCAGAGGTGATAAATTAAGATATTGGAACAGTTAGCCTTAGGAGACCGAGGAAGGAAAATAGACAGAATTAAGTCTTTAATCTACAAAGATTAATTAATAGGTTAACAACACTAAATATTATATTCAACAGCAGCAACATTGGCTGATGTTGAAATTCTTTGAACACTGTAATTGAACACATTTTGATGTCCTTTGAAAACATACCTAGTAAAGAAATTAAAGGGTAAAGTATGTTGTTGGGGTGAAGTATGTCAAACTTCATAAGTAATGTTAATTCATTGTTAAGTAGTGGTTGATTCTGAAAATAAACATATTGGTGCTTATCAGTTCAGCATAGTGACAATAACCATGAAAAATGTTGAGAGATGATAAAAAAACAGACAATGGCACGCCAATGACTCTAATGTAATTTTGGAAACTTATTTATATCAAACACGAGGAGTAATATAGGTAATGCTTAGTAGGTCATTTAACTAATATACATGTAAACTTTTGACAGGCGAATTGAACTTAACCCAGTTCATATGATATTTTGGCTGTAAGCAACATACAAACTTCATGACATACTCTGTCACTTTAAGTTGTAACAAATGTAAAATCCTATTTTTTTCTGATACAACCTTTGCCTACTTAGTGGTTAATGTTGTCTGATTTACAGATCAAGTCATATCAGTTTTGTCCTATTTGTTTATTTTTGTATCAAGAAATACCTTATGAAATAGGTAGTAATCTTTGGTTATATCATAGATGGCTTTCTAGTTTGAAGGTTTTTACCTCAGCTGATAGATATGCCAAGGAATCTGATTTGATCATATTTAAGGTACTTGTCATTCTAGCGAATTAATTTCTAAAAGTTTACGTAGAGAAGCAGGCCAAACACATTACCACGTCGTCTAAACCTACACTATACCGTTCTACTCCTTACATGTCGACAACTGATAATGTCTAACATTAAAATTGCCGACCTCCTCGTGCCAGTTGCTTTGCTTAGTTTGGGCATCTCTTGAATGCGGCATAGAACCAACATATTTCTTTAAAGCTTGGAAAACGTGTTTTCTGAAGCATTCGTAAAATATATTTTCAATGCTTTCACGGTGTTGAGGATTTATCTGATAAGGATTGATTTGTACGGGTAATTTCAAAAATGTTTTTACCAATTTCTTGAATATCAAGGTTATTATAATTTATGAGTTCTTCCTTGGTACATTACGAAATATCAAATGATTCGAATTTTAAGTCTCCGCGCATCCATCTTAGAAAAGAGTTGCACCCCTTTGAACGTTTGTCTTGGGACACGGTGGCTAAGATGTGGATATATTATATGCTATAAAATGGGTGGACAAAACCCCTCGAGAGAAACCCTCCCCACCTTCCTGAATTCGCCACTGGGTAAGATAGCTTACAAAATGATTTAGTAAGCTTGATCATTCATTTAGGAAGCTTACTGAATAACGGTTTAAGTCCTATAGGCACCCGATACATTTGCGTAACTTTTATGAATAAACGGACTTAGGTAAGCCCGCGTATTACTATGTGAACTTTCATTTGAATCGAATGATTGTTGGTATTGCCATTCAACTCGTTAACTTAGTATACGTTATCCGTTGAACATCTTAGAAATTATACGTTATAGGTAATCAAGGATATATGAAAATGTTTACTTAATATTTTGCTTATCAGTTCACTGATTAAAACATTGATAAAATATCAGTCTCAAAACTTCTATACCCTATATTATTTAGCCAGTTTATAAACAGTACATTTCGTCTACCAAAAGAAAATACGTTTAAAAGACGGTCTTTTAACAAAGGCGTTGTTCCATAATGTTTGCTAATTTTCACTATCATGGTATAAAATCTCCTTAAAATTGAAACATTGGTGCCTTATTCTTTTCAGATTGGCAATTTACCGTATTTCCTCGAATACAACCCCGGGGTTCTATTTCACTCAGCACCCCCTTACCTCCCGGGTTCTAATCGAGGCCCGGGTTCTATTTTTTTCAGACCTGAAATGGCATTACAAAATCTATTGCAAGAGTGAGAAAGTGGCATTCTATATCTCAAAACTTTCCATCTGGAAATCATACGAAGAATATCTAAACATTGAGAACCCGGATTATATTCGAGGCCCGGGTTCTATTTCACTCAGCACCCCCTTAACCCCCGGGTTATATTCGAGGCCCGGGTTGTATTCGAGACCCGGGTTGTAATCGAGGAAATACGGTAGGTTTTTGGTCAAAGTTAACGGTGGAACAAGATCGCAACACGTCATTCGTTGGATCGCTTTCAGATTAATTATGTGGGACTTGCATTATTCAACATGGCAGATACTAGGAAATAATCAACACCGTACTGTTTCTGTTCTGTTATTTCCATTCAATGAGTCAATAACTCATTCGTAATACAACCGACAGATTATTATTTTCAACTTCGAAAGTATTCATTCCTATTGTCTATGACGTCACTTCTATTTCCCTTTTCCCCTGTAACAACATTAACAGAAGCGGAATCTATCTCGTCTGTGAAATGTCTATGTACGAACTAAAAGGGAGTTATCAATATGCTTATCAGGAAACAGGACACAATTTCCTTGGTGTGTTTGTATCAAGAACATACGAAACGTCTATCCTATATCCAGAGAAACAATGATGATTGTTGAAACGTTTATGGGACAAAGCTGTCGTGTCTGCCCTTAAAGAATTGCAAAGAAAGGTTTCAAATCACTCGCCAACATAATCACTAGATCAGTTCCCTGGCTAATCTAAATCCGGACCAAAATGTCCATGCAATTTGGGGTGTTGAATTATCTGCCGTCTAGGAACTGCAGACCTGGTTTTATTTCCTGATATTCTTGCATAATTAGGGAGCAAACCCAATCTGAGAGTTTTTTACGGGAAGACTGTGAAACGAGCCGACACTGTGTTATCACCATTGCCTATTAAAACACTGTCGGTGCCGACTCTTTCGACTAATTGGGCAGTTTGTTTACTTTTCCAACTTTTACAATTTAAGACTGCAATTAAAAGTGGCAGGTTCGGAGTTTTCAGGCCTCGACGTGAGGTTATCAAAACGGAGAGGAACCAAATTGGCCGTTCATCACGTGCTGCGAAAGATAACATGACTGGCCGCCATTTTGAATTGTTGCAGTTTTGGGTTACTTGACTGTCACACTAGGAATTGGCACCAAAACAAAATATCATAAATCAGGAGTGTGTTTACAAACTGTTTGGCGTTAACGATAATAAAGCCTGTTTTACCATGATCACGTTTCGAAATGTCAGTATTAATGATTAGGGTTGAAATTCTATTGTAAAGTTCGAAAATCAGAGTTTAAAAAAATATATATACAAAGAATTGGCATATATAATCATCTGAGAGCAACTTCCGAAGTGATAAATCTGAAGCTGAAAACATGAACAGTGGGATAGGTGTCATTTAATCCTAAACGGAGACCAAACCTTTAATATTATCGTCCTTCATTTCTATAGACACATTTCAGGAACTGAGTTAACGTATTTACTCCATGTAATATTCGCTCCCTCGAAATGCGAGGTTGGACAGAATGAATAAAGTAAGGAAACCCTCGAAAAGAACCTATCTTTGAATAACAGAATCTACTTATCTACGCACAAAGGTATCTAGACATTTCTTTCCTAGAAACCTCTGTTAGTAGTTAGAGGGAAATGACTCTACCGGAATTCGAACTCGTTTTGTAAGGGTCTTTCCTCAGGACAATGGTCCGAAAATAACCCCACTATTTGCATTTTCTGATGTAATCTCAGCTGGCAAAGACTCCGGCAAAAGCCTTCAGTAGCCAAGGGCAAGTAATTCCCATGAATATTCGTTAAACTTAATCGCCGTCATCCTTCTTTTGAATGATGATGATGACGACGTTATTGGTCCACTAGTGACTAGGTTTTGACTGAACTAAACTGGTGTCAGAACATGCGAGCAATGGTGCTGTTTTCACACCGTCGTGGATAGGAAAGCCCCAGATAGAACGAGTTAAAATCCGGGGAATACCATTTTTTCCAAACTTTTGTTCCTTGGTGCACGGTAAATATAATACACTGATATGTTCTATAAGATGCACCTTCCCTCAGTCTGAAACCGCTAAGTCATTGACTCCAAGTCAAGGGCCTTAAAGAGCAAATCCGTGAGTTGTTGGAGTCATATATGCCAAACTTCATCAATGCTGTCATTTGATCGCGAAGTATCGACTGTTACCAAAAATACACATTTTAAAGCTTATTGGGTTTTTTAAAGTGACAATATTAAGGTAAAACGTCGCAATTATGATCGAAAACCGGACAGTGGCGCGCGTCAAATAGTCAAACGTTATTTTGGAGACTTATCTAAAACAGCCAGGAGGGCAGTTAGGAGATGAAAGTGTTTGTTAGGTTATATAAGTAGTATCCATGTACATTGGACGTGATATCCGCACCTCTTTGCATTTATAACGCTGTTTTGATATTTTCATGGAAAACCAGTATTTGTCATATACATGTATACATGTCTTTTGGGCATGAAAAGTTAAGATGCTTTGATTCTATATCACCACATATGACATTTAGGTGCGTCTCGAAGGTAAATAATGTGTTATGAAAATCACGGAGTGGCTCTTTAAGCCTGGAAATATGCATCGGAACCATCTCCAATTTTGATATAATAAATAAATAAATAAATATATATATAGTTTAAACAAACAACTGTTGGAGTGGTTCATTTTAAAAGGCAGGCTCCCCTTTACGGGACGCCAGGACATCGATTAAAACCCAAAGGACATATCTACGTTGTTGCCTTACTTATTACGGGATGGACGGACGAAGCTAATTTCAATTTACCCATTTACATTGGACTGGGAAAATAAATAGTCACAATGCATTCCTATTCAGGTACTCGCAAACTCATGTTTTGATTATGTCCAATAGTTCCAGCACTACGAAAAGTTCAAACCATGGAGGAATTGTAAAGTAACTACTTTTTCTTTACAATGACGAGAATCTGATCTACCGGTCTCTAAGACTTGTTTTGGTTATGGTTCGTCATAGTGCAGTAAGGTAGCTTTGTGTAATGTTTACATGTTGCAAAAATACTAGACTGTGACGTAGTCACTGGAAAATAGAACTTTTAAACACTGATTCATAATAGAAATGACTAATTAAATAATCGAAATAAGCATAAGAGAAATTGGAGCTTAGTATTTAAATATAAAGGTGCGTGTCAAGGAGTTATCCTTTCGTCTAAGGAAAATTAATATAAATGAGGGCTTAGCGTCGGACAAAAAAACGTTCCCTAAAACCATAATGTTTTGTTTCATTCTGATGTTTTCCATCTCTGTTTAGCTAAACAACAACGTACACTTTCTGAACCTTGAGACGTGATCGCATTACAGAAACAATCAGAAATGTAGGCTACTGGAGTTTACAGTTGAAACGCGCTGGTATGATCTTTGCGTGATACTTATTTAATCCAGTAAAACGGTTAGCAGGCTGAGCTATTGATAAAATCGATACAATTTTTAAAAAGTTTCTGTTCACTTACATGTCTGACAAGCGTTGAAGATGAAACTTGTAACAATGCAGGAATATTTGTGTTTTTCTTAGATTTACCGGTACACAATATGGAATATATCTGTACTGAATTTATCTATATATAAAAGATCATGTTTTAAATGTTATACACATTCAAATTGACATAAAACAACCATTAACATCGCATTATAGACAAAAGCTATCAACAAAAATAAATTAAACTTCAGCAACACGCGCAAGGGATGAGACAAGCAAACAAAACCAAAACATGCAGGTGCACGTTTCACCAACAAATCTTATTCTAATTAGATATAAAAAGAAGCGTTGTGACTCAACTTTGAGAAAAACAAGCCTCGTGGTTGGAGTCGACCCGAGGGAAGGCTGAGGTGTTTTCTCCTCCGATGGAGTTATTTGATTCACGGGCCCGAGGGACGGACCTTGACAGGCAGCGGTCTAGTGCCATTGATTAATCCGGGACGGAACACGGGGAGAGGGAAGGGGATTCCTGTCTTTGAAACAGAGTCACGGTCACTGAGACCAACCCCTTTCTTTGAAAACAATAGCATATTTTTGAAACCAATCCAATATCTATCAAACCGATTTCCGATTTTAATGGCCATGTCGAACCTGAAATCATGCCACAGTCTTCCAAAGGTTCGAAGTATTGAAACTTGAACCAATTTTTTGAAACCATATCCAAGATTTAAAACTAAAATCCATTCTTTGAAATCATGCCCGTGTTCTATAACTAAAACCCATTCATGATGCTGGAATACATGCTCACACCTTTTAGACCCTCATACAGTCTTGAAACTAAAGCCCATTGTATGAAATCAAGATGAAGTTTCTGTTACAAAACAAGTTTCTACGGATAAACCTCTGTCATTCAGACTTTCAAAGGTTACTTTGAGCTTCAATAGCGCTATACATGGATAGTGCATGTTTGAGTATGCTACCCGGACAGCGTCTTTACTTTATTTATTTAAGCCCTCAGGAGTGAGGGTACTTGGCCAATACTGTCAACACTGAATAACAATCAACCTGTCGTCAAAGCTTTTGGTGCAAGACTATCTTCACTTTGAACATTTATAGAAGCGAAAATTTCCAAACTCTTTCAGACGGTCGAAGTTCCATTAAGAATTACTAAGTGAAAACTATCTGAGAGCTAAAAGAACTTCAAAAGTCTCGGCTCAGGATTGGCAGAACCTTTCAGCCAGATTACGACAAAATCACAATAAAATCCCCAATCTGTACCAAAGTTCCTTCTCCCGAAATAATTTTAGCTACTAGATAGTCGTATGTTTGATAGTATAATAACCATGACTTACGAGTATCTTAGTGCTAAGAGAGTCTCTTCGCCACGAGTCTTGTAACGATCTGACAAAGTTTAAATCTGTATTTAAGACATTTATTACTTCAAAGTATATCTTCAGTTCTTAAACCAGCACAGTCATGGCTTCAACAATAATATATTTAATATGATAAAAGCTCGTTTTATTTTCTGTTATCAGAATTTCAAAATGTGTCCAAGACATGCTCAGCGTTTTCTCAGGAATTTATCAAATTAAAATTCAATAAAGGTTAAGATGCTAATGAAGTTCTTTCACATGAACGGAGAATATTATAATATTGATAGTTTAAGCGACTATAAAGTGTCAATATAGACCACATAGGTCTTTTCTGTGATATTATTGTGCTTCGAGTGTTGGTGACTTTCAAATTCTACCAAAGAAAGTGTTGACAATTCAGTGATATTTCTCATTATTCCAATCTAAGATCTTATTGAAGCAGGCATTGTAACCTTTTTGAAATGTGACTTCCACAGCATAAAGCACATCATTTTTTCCTCCTTCAACCCTCGTCAAGGTGATAGCTCAAGATAAATTCCACTTTCTATCTCTGTCGTGAGGAAATAATTAAAATAAAGATTTAGTAATTCATTCAAGCTCAATTGAAACTTGGCAGATAGTACTATGTCTCGTACATTATGCTATTTGTTAGAAACAAAACAGACAGAATCAGCCCTTAATAGAAATACCCACACTATTTTACTGTAAAATATATGTAACACACACAAAGATTTAACTCATTACAAACCATCCAGCTCAAATATGACACCACTCTATTTTATCTTTTGAAATGTTTCTTTTTGGTTGAGTAATAAATGAGATTGAACGATATTAGAAATACCACGAAGGAAAATCTTACCAATAGATAAAACTGCACGATCGTGAAATAATAAGTGTGTCACGTGACCAGCCACACCCAGTGCGGACGTGAGAGAAGACAAGGTAGTAGCGCTGATCTACGTGAAATCCGTGCTCACATGACGGGTGAATTACTTGCTGGTCTTCATATGTGTTAGAAATAATGACGGGATTAAACCGCTGCATTTATAGCGAGGGTCTGAAAGACTTACTAAATGGTTTACATACCATATGGACAGGGTAAATAAATAAGACTTTAAAAACATGTAACGTACAAATTGTATAATAGGTTAGTCATTAGTTTTCTGTATAACATGACACTAAATGAAACCTATTTTACTTGTTTTTGGTGAAATGATATTCTTTTCATACACGTCATATTATTTAGCCTTACTAACAACAATGCCTTAGTGTTAAATTATTAAACGAATTATTTTAGATTTCGGCATGATAACAGAGGCATATCTCGTATGAATCATTGCTTGCTGAGAATGTTCCGCAAATGTAAAACACTAGAATACATTTTTGTAACTGGTGATCTATCTGCACTGTAGTTTAATTTAATAAGGATATTGCATTAATGATCTTTACAAGCAAATGCGATTTCCTCTGTTCAAAAAAACATTGATAAACTGTGAAGGAAAACCAGGTTTTATTGATAGTCAACTTCTTTATTGCACTTCTGAAATGACTCTTACAGATGGTCTTATGTGATACAGTCTTTAAGACTAAATTACGCCCATAACGATTGGTACACCAATACTATAAAATTATAAGAGGAAGTAGCACTTTTTTGGAAAATTTTATTACAATTTTTTTTCCCTTAAAAACATTAGTTTATGCCAAATATGTTGTCTTCAGGGGTCAGACATCTAAATAACCAAACGGACTGTCGTTATCGTATGAGAAATTATCAAGTATCAAGCATATTCCACTGGCAACCATTTTTATGAGAACATCTTTTAATCATTTCGGGAGAGAAATGGGTTCGCACAACTTTAATGAAAATGGTACCTTTGTTTTAGAACTGCATCTTTACAATAAAAACTTCGGCTTGCTATTGGTTACATCTGTTCTCGTTCTCGTGAGATCTCATCTATCTAAACAAACGTCCTTCTGCCCCCTTGGAGCTTGCTGTACTGACTTACAGACGTAATTCGTGATACAGATTCGTGAAGCGAATACATACATGCTTGGGTTATCGAAGTTTCAAAACTTTCAACACAGCCTTGTTGTAATGATAATTATTTACGTATATAAAAACACTTATGTTCTGTTCATTATTGAAAACAATTGAAACAATATCATATTTTAGCTAATTCCATGTCAAATATGAAAATCTAAAGATTGACCTTCACATTTACACTATTATCGATTCAGCTGCCGACAAAGCACGTTGGTTGAATCCCAGTGAAGAAATTCTATTGAAATTAGCTTACATTCCTTTCCAAGGAACAATGCACTGATTGCAACAAAGCGATCTGTCTTTGATGGCCTATTGCTTTAAGGTTCCCATGGCGACATGCCTATTCCAGCCTCTGGATCGCAGGGTCGTTGTTAAGTCCCAAATGATAGCTAAATAATACTTCTTTATCAGACATGGTCACCATGTTTTGGACATCAACTTTTCCGAATGGCGCCGAAGCAAACCCCAAGTTGGAACGCTACCGCCATGAAGACTCGCCAAGGTGATAATTTGTCCATTCCTTCACATCGTGCATATTCTCCCTTAGCACCGCCGGTGTCATTTTAGACCTGATCCCGTTAAAAATCATTTTAGTTAATTCATTCAGCAGTATTAGATTAAAATCTTGCAAGGTGATAAGGTTTTGAAATGCTAGAATTGAAGATGATTGTAATCTTAAAAATTGGAACAAAGAAAATTATTCGAACAACATTGGTTCATATTTCGTCGTAGCCCGGAGACTGGAGTTTCGATGATGGAATTTGATACATTATGTATATGGTTGGCCCTACATGTTCCTTTCTCAAGAGGATAGAATGTACGTTGTTTGTTTATCTTGAAAAACAGGATGCAAATGGCAACGCTACCACTCACATGTGTCAACTGGGTTGTGATTTGAATAACATTGTGGTCAATGAATTGCAGAATATATATTGTAAAACTCTGTCGCGTTTTAAAATATAATTTTTTTTGTTGAAATTTTGAGTAATTAACAAATTTTGATTTCACTTTGAAATGCAATGTTCTCTTCGTGCCCTGTTTATATTCTTAAATGGAATACATTCTTAAGGTAGACTTACTTCAGTCATGGTCGATGGTCGATGGTCAGTGGTAGGGTAATATTCTAGTAAACTGATAAGCCTACTTGTTGGATTAAGAACGGAATTAAGGTCAACTGAAGTTTAGTCTATTAAAATGAAAACTTAATTTAAATAAAGAAAGTATCAACGAATATATGAGAAACACAATGCACAAACAGATATGATAAACACCAGCCCTTTCTTTAACAGAAACGACTGATAAACATAATGTATTAATAGCTAAGATAAACATAATGCATTAATAGCTATGATAAACATCATGCTTTAATAAATATGATAAACACTAGTCCTGCATTAACAGACCTGATTAACATAATGCTTCAATAGATATGGTAAGCAGTGACCACGTGATCAAATTATGATAAAAATATAGGCCTACCCCGCATATAGAGACAGTTAACAACCATTCAAACAACTGATATACAGAGAATGAGATGTAAATATGATGAAATAACTACATGCACCATATATCATATATCTCATGCACTGGTTTATGTTAATGTTTATGAAAAGTGGTGTAAAAAGTAAGCAACAAGCATGCGGAAATACAGATTAACAAGTGTTTAAACAAACAAAGGGGTTTCAGATTGACAGCACCGTTATGATATCACTGGACCTCAAATACGATGTCGGAGATATAAGAGCAATGGTCGTAGACCCGTCTCTCACATTTGTCGATGATTTTCAAAAAATGTCCTCAGGCAAAGACACTAAGCTGAAGCCGACTGCAACAGTTTCCAGACATAGGTTAAAGGTTAATTGTGACACGAGAAGCAAGGATAAACTGTGTGTTTATGAAGTGAAAGTGTTTCTCAAGTCGTCTGCTACGAACTGGTCCAAATCTGGCGCCATCCAAGTCGGCGAGTTTAGATCAGCGTTCTTCAACCCGAGATGGAACCGCTTCATATTTTGACAGACGAACGTGAGACCGACAGCCTTTGCGCGCTGCTCTTTCCCGTGTAAACAAATAAACAGCTCGGCGTAAGGTCATTCGCACCTCTTCGGTAAACATCAGCGGCGTCGCGCGCACTGTAAACATGTGAGGCCAAGTCAGGAGGGGAGGTAACTCCATGTTCTTTGCGCATTTAAATGTCATCTTTGATAACTCCGACGGAAGGGTTTGATGAAGTAATTCGAGTTATCGAAGTTGTCATCAGGAGACGTCCAGATTGTATCTCATGTACGTTATGAATGGATTGTTGCATGTGTGTTTTGCATATATCCATTACTAAAGGGGGTTACCCAAGTCGTACCTATAACAAAACCACGTTACAATACACCGGTATCCCTGGTGTCCCAATAACACCTCACATTGGCACCAAGAAATATCGTCCTCACGTTTGTCCAATCAAAAATCTCCTACGTTTATAACATGACTAGCTTTTGTCTGGTAACAAACATCATGGGAAGGAATGTTAGCCTCTCCCGTTGTTCCGGGACCAAATGATCAGTATGAAACAACGTCTCTGATTTCAATCTTTTGCAACCAACATTGTGTGTACCGCTCTTCCTAATCGCAATACTACCACTGGACTCAATACCTTGTCGTGGTGTGGTGGTTCGCGTGCTTCAGAGACCCCCAATAGCTATGCCAGCTGGAGCTCATATGCTCCTTGTCGGGGCACTCAAGCTGGACAGGTCGACGGGTAGAAGCCAGACCAAATTTGAGTCCTTCCAAAACCTGCTTTCTATCTTTCACTTTGCCTTCCTTTCCGTATTTTCCCTCATCCTTACGATCCCTTTTTCCACTCTCTTTTGATTTTCATAACATATTATTTACCTTTGATACGAACCTAAATGTCATATGTGGTGATATAAAATCAAAACATCTTAACTTTTCATGTCCAAAAGACACATCTGGAAATCTAAAAACAGCCTTATAAATGCACAGAGGTGTAGATATCACGTCCAACATACATGGATAATAGTTATATAACTTAACAAACGCTGTCAACTCCTAACTGACCTCCTGGCTGTTATAGATAAGTCTCCAAAATTACGTTTGACTATTTGACGCGCGCCACTGTCCGGTTTTCGATCATAATTTCGACGTTCTACTATCAGATTGTCACTGTAAAAAAACAACAAGCTTTATAATGTGTCTTTTTAGATACAGTCGATACTTCGCGATCAAATGACACCATTGATAAAGTTTGGCATATATGACTCCAACAACTCACGGAGTGGCTCTTTAAACCCAAACTCACTCACTCGCTCACTCACTTAATCGCAATAGAGCTTATATGTAGGAAGATACGAAGATTGGGAGAAAATGCGATACATATTGTTGAACACAATTCTTCCATTCACACCATTTTGGTTACCTAGGTCACTGTCAAACTTTCGGCACTTTGGACTAAATAGTCATTGGAGGCATATTCTCACATTGCCAGTTGTTATAATGTGGCATGCTACTTCATTTTAATATAATTACGTTATTTTTTCTCAACTTCTTTACGGCTGTAGGACAGTTTCTCTGTGCAGGTGCCAATGACGGGGTCTAACGGTTGAGCAACGCATGCTTAGGTTTTCAACTGGCGATGATAAACAATGACTTTTGCGTGTTGTCAATGTAGACGAGTCTTACTCTATCGGGACCTGATTTTATATATATAATAACTCAGTTGTACAAATTCTCAATATTTAAATTTACAAGACAACCATACCAGTATTAAAACGATATATTAAAAATGATTCCGAAATACAGAAATAAACTATGGGATAAATGAAGTAGGGACCGAAGGGTTACATTGAAGTATTTCTACCGAGTGGAATTTCAAATACCGACAGCTTACAACACATGTGGATAGTGAAATTCAGGAAGACATAGTTGAAAGTATTAAGAGTTGAAAAAACCCTCACATAGCATGTGGTGAACACCCCTCGCTTCTATCTTGTATGTAGGTTTAAATTTGACCTTTCAGATTAGTCAGGGGGAAGCGGCAGCATACTTAACTCCATGTCAGGGTAACCTTGACTAACAGAGTCATTTTAAAAAATATTCTTTACAAGATTATTTCAAGAAAGCAAACATATTTTAAGGACGGCAGGTTTTTGACGGACTGTTAGGAAATCACAGTGTGGAGGCAGGATAACAAGACGACAACTTTTGAATTTGTGGAAAAAATGTATGGAAATGATTGTATGTGATTCGATGTCGTTGAACTTTATATATATATATATGGGTGTGTGTATGTAGGTTGATTTAATATATTTTCAAAGACTTATAATGAAAAATCTAGTTTAACATATCGTGACAAAGATAATCTTCAAACTTTAACGTATTCATACCAACATGTCATTGATATTATGATGTCATAAGTTACTTTTGAACAAATTCTGACTCAAATCGAAAAGGTTATTGTACATTTAAGAGTCAGTATAGCTATCTCAGAAGAGAAATACGTAAAGGAGTTAATGATATTTACTACACGGCACCGAAATGCCGTATTATTTCTCATCTATAACACCTTCAATTTCATATTCATTTTACATTGCACACTGTGTAAGATGTTAAGATTCTTAGTCTCAGAGTGTAGTTAACCAGAAATTGAGATATGGTACCCACACGAAAGCCTCTCAGGCGTTTTCTATACAACAATAAATCATTTGTTCTGAAAAATGAAATAAACGCGCAGGTTTTTAATTCTCTGTGTAAAAAGTGTTACTCTTACAGTTGAAATCATACTGTTGGCTCATGATCGTAAATCCATCATGCAAACTGTTCATGATGCCAGATTCACCATTGCTTTTTGACCAGACGAATCAACATCTATCAAACTCAAACGTTTATATTCCTGAACCATTATATATAAGCATGCGTGAAGCAAGTATTTAAAGTACTTTATTCTACTTCATGTGAGAATGCCGATCTCTGATTGGTCGACGTGACCCTTAACAAATATCCATAAACACAGTCACCGAGGGATGATAAATCCCTTATACCCCGCTACATGAATAAAGCATGATTCCACGTCAATCAATCAAAGTCACGTGATCAGGTCATGGGTGTTGTTCATTTCTGTTTGTCTTTTTAATAAAACATTAAGACATTCGGTAAGATAAATTCTTTATAACATTCCGTCAAGGGTGACATAGGGATATATTATTCCCTTTCCGCGTTCCGCTCGCTGCATAAAACCTTTCACGGGAATAATATATCCCTATGTCACCCTTGACGGAATGTTATAACTTAAAATATTACAGTGCTGTGTTGCGACTTGTGTTGTCTCCTGTTATCGCTAACAGTGCTGTCCATATATGTCAAATTCTTAAATTTATTCCAAACGAGTCAAACACGGGATTCGAACCCATATCAGAGAAAGACACCGATCGCCAACGCCGATATTTCAATTGTATATAGAACTTCAATCAGTGATCAGGATCCAAATGTATATAAAGTATATAAAAGGTGTATGCTTAAATACTGACCTAAAGCTTTCCTCAAAGTATGACAAGAAGAAAGTTTCAGTGCTATATGAATTATTTTAAGCTCACTTGGTTCGTTATGTGGAACTTATCTTTCACTATCTAAAACTATATGACATGTTCTTAGTAAATCACTGTATTAGTAAAAATAATAAGGTACTGAATGTTCAAGATTCAATACATTATTCACATTGTATAAATAATAATAAATCTTAATGACAAACTATAGATTAATGCATACGTTGAAAGGATTCGACACTAACAATATAACTGCATGCTAGATTCACACTTGGAAACAGTTCTTCCTCCACAGCACCCACTACAGAATAAGCGTGAGGGAAGACGGTGTTATGCAGTTTAGTTTCCTTTGCAGGTGTCAATATTGCGCAAGAGCTTGTACTATTGAAACGATGTTAATTCAACACGCCGAGTTAATAGAAATTGTCGCGACGTTTTGTAATCTAAAAACCAATCTATATGCACCAAGCAAACAGGGCTTGTTTAATTGCACGTGTTAAAAACAACAAGTATAATCTTTACCTAAAAGATTTGTTACTTGCAAAAAATATCTTCTTCAACTAAAATCGGCGATTGCGTTGTCACGGTTTGATCGAGGGACGCCCATCAAACGTGAATGTCAGTTCCAAGACAACGTCACATTAAACAGCGTCCACCACGGTTGAAGGTGTGGATCATCACTACTGTTTACCTGAGGGTCACGTGACCTCACCTGGGCAAAGCTGGCTGCAGGTGCGCGTTATGAGCGATGCAGGCCAGGTGAGCGGGCGGAACATCAAAGAGAGAAGGTGTTGATTTTCGCGCATATCTGCTATATTACCCACTGAGGTGCGAAATAGCGGTAAACAGACAAACAACCTTTATGCAACTGATGTCAAGGTAGTAGCTTGGCGTGTCTTGCCCCGAACTGGTGAAACCTCCGCGCACTTTCCCACCATGCCAGAGGACTCGCTAAAACACTGTAAGGACACAATGGAGTGAATTACTAGACTGCCTGCATGATGAATATTGGAACCAACTCCTCATCGTGCATTTTGATTAAGTTATCACTGACATATAAGATCATTTTTCTTTTTAAAATTATGTTGGATACGTTTGATGTTTATGTTTAACTTGTCATATGTTGTTTTACTATCAGTTTCAGTGTGGAATTTTTTACACCGTTGAAGATTTCAGTCGTGAAAGTTGAAATTTAGGAGCATGAATTATAGTTTGACGGAAACCAAATTGTACTTATTCTTATTTTACTAATTTTGAAAGCATTGTAATTTGGTCGAGAGTATATACAACTACCATCCTGTCATAAACTTTGACAAACATATACCTTTCAAATGAAGCCTATATTGATAAAGCGCGGTATCAACTTGAAATATATTGATATCATATATAACATAAAAAAATCATAACAGAATTCACTTCCACTCACCGAGCTATTCGAGTCATAGTGATCATATTTAAATCCTACAAAATGCCCCTATTTATGCCGCAATTCGGGGTAAAGTTATCACATTAAAATCTTACAAAATTAAAATATAACATTCATATCCCCCCTATTTATCCAGTAATTCGAGTCAAAGTGATAACATTAAAATGTAACAAACATAGTTTACCCCAATTTATTCAGCAATTCGGACCGAAGTGATCACATTAAAACGCTACCAAAACAATTGTAACAAACATAGTTTATCCCTATTTATTCAGCAATTCGGGTCAAAGAGATCACCTTAAAATAAAAAATGAAGAAGATTCCCTCAAATAACCCTCAAATCCAGTGGTTAATTATTGAGATGCGCGTCCAAGGTGCCAGATTCCCGTGGCTTGGAGACATAATCGGCCACTCGGCCCTTTTTGCACTGGTGTTTGCAGTGCCTCTCCTTGGCTTGGTTTGGAGTGGGGACAATGCAGAATTTGCCATCCGGATATTACAGCTTAGAATCGACACTGCAGCAAACTGCCAAACAAAGACACACGGAGTGCTTTTAAATGATGATAATGAAACAACACAGTTCCTGCAGCAAGGCAACCTTCTTTTGCAGATGTTGTTGTTGTTATGTAAACGCGGTGACGATGGCGTGTTACACCCTCGCTGTTGTCTCGGCACGGCCACGTTGAGGCTCTTCCCTTCACATCCACATATCGGGCTTCGGGAATGAACGTCAAAGATGAGATCCGGAGCCTATCTGGGCTGTAACAGAGCTCTGTTGACTTCCAACACGTGAGGAGCCATTGTCCTAAGGGTCTGGAGCGTTGTCACAGCTGCACTTTTAATTTTTTTTCTTTTAGACACTTTATATATTGGTGATGTAGTGTGACATATTGTGTGGATCATGTCCATATTTGAATCTTGTATTTTGGGATCTTTACGTTATATGATATAAACATGGTATAAAGGATTTGTTTGGGTTTTCTGATCCTTTCTAACTTATAGCACTATTTAGTAATGGTATAATTTTCATTCAGATAAAAGTGATAAACCATTCGACAATGTTTAAGAGTATATTTGCTTTCTTTATCATTTTGCAAAATAAATTATCATTTTGATATATATTATGAGACAAGCAAGAGGCTAATAATGCAGCGCACACTTCTTTCACACTTTCAATCCTCATCGACTTAATTACTGAATTCATCTCTACGCATTTACTTGAAAATAATCGCTACTTATCACGTTGATAAAGGTGATGGTAGAAAGCGACCACCCTGGCGAACGTACTCTACACATATTCTGATTTATTCACATCTATTCCTGCATGAATGAAATTTAATTGTTCTTACATAAGATAAAAAACTGTCATTTTTCATTTACAAAAAGATAAAAAAATTTAAAAAGTTTTTAATAATGGTAAAGCTATTGTATGGTTTCTTAAGTGATAATAAACTCTGTTCCACGATCTTGCAGTTTATATTACAGAGTTATAATGATTAAGGATTTATAGAAGAACGTACATGTTAAACGAAAGGTCAATACCTATGAACGCATCGCTTTTGCATCACGGTATACCTAAAGGTATTCCAACCGTGGTGTCATTACAAATACACAATTCCAACTGAAGAAGTATATTTTACGTATTGTAATTATCCAATATATAAATGACACCGCGCAACACCGTTGATATAAAACACATTTAATAAAACATAGATCTAAGGGAAATGTTCTTCGTCCTTTGAAGGTTGACCTTCAATACATGTCAAATACTCATTAATAGGGTTTGGTTGATTCTTGAAGTTGATGCCATGACTTGATTGTAAGTTATGATTGACAAGTTTCAGATACAACATAAATATCATCATATTGTGTTAAGATACAAGTACATCAAAGGAAATGTCACAACTTAAACAGGTAATGATATATGTTTGCTAGATGTCATCTAATTGTTTATGTACTTCATGTACATTGACAGTTTGTAGGTAATAGTGATTAATTAAACGCATATATATGAAATGGATCAACAGTAAAGGTTACGAAATATTTATAACATTACGCCTATCTTGAACTAAATGACATTATGTACCTTATATCGCTATTTTGAAGAATTATAAAGAATGGCATTTAGTGGTGATCATAAAGTCTATCTCTATTTCATCTAAATCATTAAACACATTTTGTTTACCAATAATTCATCAAAAATGTTATACAGTTATGGAGAAAAGATGTAGAGAAAGGTATTCACAAAAAAATACATCACTGCTTATTTCAAAATTATCGGTGATCATTATGAACATGAAATTTAGTCTACCATCCCTCGAGTTCCTAACTGCCTACATTCCAGAAAAATTTACTTGTATTTCATATAGATAGGAATGTTGTCACGGACGTCTGATATCATCCAGATTAGCTTTCGCATCCCTGGAATTACGATACGTAGTTCGATCCCCGTTGCCGTTGATTTTTCAAATCGGATAGATAAACATGTCAATGCCATAAACAAATACATTTCTGAAAAGAATAACACATGACGCGTGTACGCTATGAAGAATCGTGTCCTCTGAGAATAGAGATCGGTTAGGGGAGGTTTAGAGCGTTACTTCTTTATTCTTTATACAGGAGTTCAAACAAGCCTCACAGGTTGAAAAAAAGTAAACACTGCAATGCCTACTGCGAAATTATCCTATTTATAATTTCAAAGATCTGTTTTAAATATATTTAAAATGATGACACTAATCCAAACAATATATTTCCGAATAATTATAATATAATTATACGAATATACGCTGTTACCATGCGGTTTAGGAAGGGCAAGTTACGATCATATGCTGGTTTAAAATATCAGCTGGTTTGTCTTTGGAGTACACACATAGCCTATGTAAAGGTATTGAACTATACACCCAAAAGGTAGAGTAATGTCCGTTGTATCTATATCTGTTTAAACACACAAGGGGTGCTGCTGAAATCATTTTTTACAACTGTTTGTTTTCAACAGAATAAATGCATTTAATTTTGATAGAGCTGGTGAGTGAAAGACATTAAATGAAATATGTACAAAGCGTACCTTTTAAGACATAAGTTTTTTAGGAATTATAAATGGACGAAATCATAAAAAATGCACAAAAAAACCTTTTTCACACTCCCATCCGAGATACAAAATCCACCAGTTCTAAAATACATGTTATCAACGGAATAGGATCATCATAATGTTAAAAGATTCAAAACTTACTTTAAATTGGCTAGCGTAATAATAATAATAATCAATGTTTATAGCGTCGAGTTTCAGCTGGTCTGTTCACAGGCGCTTTTCAATCAGGAAAGGCTATTGGTAAGCGAGGTTGAAAAGATGAGTTTTTAGAGGCTTTTTGAAAACGTGTACTGAGGGTTATATCTTTATGGGTCTGGCAGTGAATTCCATAGATTTGGGACAGCATATTGTTACATCCTCTCTCCTCTGACAGTGTTGGTTCTTAAATTGTAACATCCTCTCTCCTCTGACAGTGTTGGTTCTCATATTGTTACATCCTCTCTCTGACAGTGTTGGTTCTCATATTGGAACATCCTCTCTCCTCTGACAGTGTTGGTTCTCATATTGTAACATCCTCTCTCCTCTGACAGTGTTGGTTCTCATATTGTTACATCCTCTCTCCCCTCTCTCCTCTGACAGTGTTGGTTCTCAGATTGTAACATCCTCTCTCCTCTGACAGTGTTGGTTCTCATATTGTAACATCCTCTCTCCTCTGACAGTGTTGGTTCTCATATTGTAACATCCTCTCTCCTCTGACAGTGTTGGTTCTCATATTGTAACATCCTCTCTCCTCTGACAGTGTTGGTTCTCATATTGTAACATCCTCTCTCCTCTGACAGTGTTGGTTCTCATATTGTAACATCCTCTCTCCTCTGACAGTGTTGGTTCTCATATTGTAACATCCTCTCTCCCCTCTCTCCTCTGACAGTGTTGGTTCTCATATTGGAACATCCTCTCTCCTCTGACAGTGTTGGTTCTCATATTGTAACATCCTCTCTTCTCTGACAGTGTTGGTTCTCATATTGGAACATCCTCTCTCCTCTGACAGTGTTGGTTCTCATATTGTAACATCCTCTCTCCCCTCTCTCCTCTGACAGTGTTGGTTCTCATATTGTAACATCCTCTCTCCTCTGACAGTGTTGGTTCTCATATTGTAACATCCTCTCTCCCCTCTCTCCTCTGACAGTGTTGGTTCTCATATTGTAACATCCTCTCTCCTCTGACAGTGTTGGTTCTCATATTGGAACATCCTCTCTCCTCTGACAGTGTTGGTTCTCATATTGTTACATCCTCTCTCCCCTCTCTCCTCTGACAGTGTTGGTTCTCATATTGGAACATCCTCTCTCCTCTGACAGTGTTGGTTCTCATATTGGAACATCCTCTCTCCCCTCTCTCCTCTGACAGTGTTGGTTCTCATATTGTAACATCCTCTCTCCTCTGACAGTGTTGGTTCTTATATTGTAACATCCTCTCTCCCCTCTCTCCTCTGACAGTGTTGGTTCTCATATTGGAACATCCTCTCTCCTCTGACAGTGTTGGTTCTCATATTGTAACATCCTCTCTCCTCTGACAGTGTTGGTTCTTATATTGTAACATCCTCTCTCCTCTGACAGTGTTGGTTCTCATATTGTAACATCTTCTCTCCTCTGACAGTGTTGGTTCTCATATTGTAACATCCTCTCTCCTCTGACAGTGTTGGTTCTCATATTGTAACATCCTCTCTCCTCTGACAGTGTTGGTTCTCATATTGTAACATCCTCTCTCCTCTGACAGTGTTGGTTCTCATATTGTTACATCCTCTCTCCTCTGACAGTGTTGGTTCTCATATTGTAACATCCTCTCTCCTCTGACAGTGTTGGTTCTCATATTGTTACATCCTCTCTCCTCTGACAGTGTTGGTTCTCATATTGGAACATCCTCTCTCCTCTGACAGTGTTGGTTCTCATATTGTAACATCCTCTCTCCTCTGACAGTGTTGTTTCTCATATTGTAACATCCTCTCTCCTCTGACAGTGTTGGTTCTCATATTGTAACATCCTCTCTCCTCTGACAGTGTTGGTTCTCGGTAACGATGTTTAACTAGAATTAATCATTCTAAGGTTAAACTTTTTCCATTTTACTGGTGACGTTTTGCTCAAGAGTATGTATCATACACAACTAAAGAACAATAGCCCTTCAAACTCTAAGGTTACGATCGCAATCTGCTATTATTGATTTACATAATATTGAAAAAAATCTTTATGCAAGAGCAAAAATCACTTATCAGTAAAATCAAATAATTCAATGTACTAAATATTTTGTAAAAATGCCATGAAGGATGTTAAACTTTATCGTAAATGTATATATTGACGGGTGACATTGACAAATAATCATGTTGAATTATTAAATAATTTCATTCTTTAAAGAATTTAAATTCAGTCAAGTGTGATGTTCCACGCCGCTAATGCAAACGAAAGCTCATCAATAATATTGTTTCTTAAATAAGGAAATAATTAGAAAACAGTAATTTAAGCTGAAAATTGCAGGCTATTGTCCTCGCGGGTATTCACTTGTATTGGAGGCCTGAGACGACAGGGACATTCCTGATGAATATTTAATCGAGCGTCAAATACTAGCCAGCGTGTGGACAATTCCTGCAAATGTTGAGCCTTTAATGTGAAATTACTGTAATAACATTAGGGCCAAGTTGGCTTAACATGGCCTCAACTAGCTTGGTGTCCGGGCGTGATAAAAGATACCATTATTTGTTAAATGAGATTATATTTTTTACTACTATATTACATCATGAAATAATTACATTTTTTCTTTTTTTCCTTAAATATGATGTGTAACAGACTAAAGGGTACAATTATAGTTTTGGAGAATTATAAATGAGTATATTTTAATTTCTATATAATTCTGAGACAACCGATGTCAATGATTTTTTCACCATGGGTGACAATAGTTTCAAGTGTGGACTTAAAAAACGAAAGAAGAAATATTATTTCAAATGTGTTGATGGTGCGTCTACTTATGTATTGTTTCTGCCATGCCATGTAATGTAGACCTTTTCAATAGTATCATATCAAATGACCGATATCATCAATTATATTTCATCACCTACAAAAATCTTCTGATCTGTGGAAGAGGTTACACAAACTGGCGTGTAAATAAATGTTAACATTATCTACTAAGCCGTACAGGTCCATGCGTCCTATTGTAATAAAATTGACGCTTGATCCTATGAACCTTTTTCAGACTGTTGGTTAATTATGATACACTAAAAGAACATTTACAACAGAAATTCAAACTTATCATAACCCAACAGAACTATATTGCTAGACATTTTATAACTAATGTATTCCATACCACAAATTTTATGTTGTATTAACTATTTCATGCTAAACTTAACAGAATGTTGTCACAAGAACATTGAACATTGTCACAAGAGAGTTAAACAAGCCTTTATCAATATCAAAGAAACCAAGTCACATGAAAGCTTCAACTCCAATATTGAGAGCCACTCAAATAAATCTGATAGTTTCAGGTCAAAGGTCATATCGAGATAATCCATGGTTATAGCCTATAAACAGAGTATCGTGTACTTATCAACTAATGAATGTCCAGTTGCTGGACATGGAGATGACAATGTCAAGGACCTTGACCCATGGTCAGTTTAGTGCATACAGAGAAGTGGAAAGGACCATGCACATGCTTGTGAAGAACTTGACAATTATGGACACATGGGAGCACCTTTATACTTGTCATTTATGATAGTTTCATTCCGGGTTCGATTCCCGTCATTAACGTACCTAATTTCCGTTTTAAGAGATTTCACGCCAATATGATAGGTTCGGTTATTGTTTGCACGATTGTGTTATATGTTTGAAACACTGGACAAATTTCTTAGAGCATGTTTGTAAAAAGCATATGGACATCTTACAATGACAAAATGTGATATGGGCAATCAAGTGTTAATCATTAATCTGTCGTTTGGAAGTTTCGTGCATTGAAAGTTATTTCTTGTAATCAAAATAAATAATTCTTATACGTGTTTAAGATAAGGTTTCTTCACAATCAAAAGGTGGTCTAAATGTATTTAGATTACATCGTCCGCTCCACATAAGATGGCATTTCAATTATGGAATGTAACTAGTTGAAATTCACATCGTTATTCCGTCCACCAACGATCATTGAATCTACTACCGAAAACAGTGAACGAGAGGAACGATATATAATAGCCTTAGCTAATCTTTCACACAGCTTCAATTCATCTTGTCCGAGGCGAAACGTAAATATAATTTATTATTCGCACTTATATTAAACCTCATGAATTGATATGTTTACAGTTTGTCGTCGATGAATAACATATTGTCATTCCTTATTTCTTTAGATTAGGCAAATACTGTGGCCATTTTCAACGACAAAATTCCGTAAATCTTGATTTCATTTCAGCTTTTAGCTCGCTTTCGTCATATGGTGAAAATAATTTTAGAAGCGTTAGAAAAAAGCTTAAAGACACACACCCAACGGTGGAACAGTCGATTACATAATGGATCAGTTCTATATCCTAACATCTGCAAGAGGAAACACAAGGCGATTGGGAAACGGTATAACGTTGTTATGGAGAACTGATAGAAAACTCGTGTGGACCACATTTAGCCTCGCATTGTTGGGCAAACTACAAACCTTCTTCCCTAACGCCCAGTTTCTATACCCAACAACGTTCCATCTAACCAACACTCGCTCTTATTAATCCCATAAGCATGGCGCACCGATTGTACTGTGACGTCACGCCATAATCCGACCCACCTGCACTTTAGCGACATCTGCACGACATTGTCGTGATTATTGTTTCCACGTTGAAACGACACCATTCATCACATGATGTCAAGTCAGTTTGAGTTTAGAGTAAAAGTAAATATTTATATCTCCTTTAAAATTGTTCTCACGAATATACTCTATCTGTTAAGAACAATTGCATATGTTCGACTGGATGTCAATGAAAAAGCAAACACATCTACATAGACAACATTACTTCAAAATGAAGATGTAAAGATATGACATTAACTTCTATTTCTAAACTTTAAATGAAAACGGTTACAAATGATTGAATCATGTTGATGAACTGTTAATGGTGAATGTAAAAAAACATTAAAACAAAGCCAACCAAGTGTTACATTGTCCATATGACAAATTGAAACAAAAGTCAAAACGTTTCCAGTCTTAAACATATGTTACCAACTGGTTCGTCAAAGGATAGTTTTCCAAATGATTGTTCAGATCATTTAATGCATCTTCTATGGTTGCACGATCCCTCCTTGAGAGGTACACCATTCCTGTAAATGATGGAAAGATGATAGCGTTTAATCGATAAATCATTTCAAGACATCAATACAATCGATTGCTCTTGAGAGTTATCAATGTCATATACTTTCTAATTCCAGAATGGGCCCCTACAATTTCCTTGAAACTTTGGAATTCCAAAACATTTGTATGTCAACAATGAAATATACTCTGATCTTCCTAATTTCTTGTCTTTTAGAATTTGTGTTTAAATGGTGATCGTCGTACCATCATAATAAATATAATACATATGCAATCGTTGTGATAATGAATATGGAATTCAGTTTCACTGTATAGTGACATTATTGTACAGGAGGCTTTAACGTGAATATTTTACTGACACTTAACGTCATAAAAAGGACCCACTTCCGTCAAAAGTGCGAAAAATGAAATATTGCACAAAAACGTATAGCCAATCACACGCTGTATAAGTACAGCGTCTACTTACTGATATATGAGTAGGAAAATACTTTCCGGCATTTGATTGATTGATTTTTAACTCACCTTTCATCGTTTTCTTTATTGGAATATATTTTGTCAAATGTGACACCTGCTCTTTCCAATTACTAGCATTTCATCCAATAAATTCCCCTTTGTGGATATGATTATTATGAATCGATACATATACAGTGGATATCAACCCGTAAAGGAATAGCATAATTTATCGTTCAAAACTTTTTTCCACAGAAGATATTGCTTGTAGGAGATCAAGCGATATCTTCTAGGATAAATATTGACTTCTAACTGTAACTTTTGTCAACTCTTTTTGATAAATTTGATATCAAAAGACGCTAAGGGTATCACGATACACAAATGTATCGACATATCGATACAGTTTTACTGCCGATACTATACACGATACGTGTCTGAGTGTATCGAGTCTATTTATATGAACTGGATGGATGCATTGGAGACTTTTATCTTCTTGATGTAGACATGTGATAATACCTTATTTGAATCATTTCAGTTCATTTAACAAATAATGTTTATTTATATTATTTCTTTATTTAAGATAAAAGTTTCCCTTCAGAATCACACCCTGACTTGTAATTTTAGGTACTTGTTTTAACGTGTAAAGACAGTATTTTCGTCGATTTAAATGAAAAATATGTATCGCGATACGTATCGTATCGTCACCTTTATTAAATGATACGTACCGTATCCGGAAGGCTGTGTATCATGACACCCTTAGAAGACACTTTGGTTAGATTCTCTATGTAAGTCAAGTAGATTGATAATTATACCAAAGTATGAAAATTGAAAAAGGAACGTGCCTAATAAGAATATAGAATGGATAAAGTATGAATGAATTACAACCTTCCACATGTATGTAAATGGTATGAATATGATACGAATATGATAAGAATATAATAAAATGTGTCACATTTGATCAAAGTGTGTAGAAACCAGGAAGATAATACGGAGATAACACGAAGAAAGTATGCATATTGAACATGGTATATAGATAGTAGTGTTTATTGTACCAATAAAGTAAGAACATAGAAATAATTTGGTTTTACTGACTTACTGAGTACAATATCTTATAGATCGGTAAACATGTGAAGTGAAAGAATCTACAGAATATCGATTTTTTTTTGATTTTTTAGATTTATTTGGATAATGTGAATTTTTTGTCAAAATGAGTAGTACATGATGTGGGAGAATTTAAAATTTTCTGTGCAAGCAAAAGTAAATTTATGCCACAAATGCGATGCCACAAATGCTTCGCGTTTGTGGTAAGAGACAACATTTTACTACAAGTACATGTCGAAACGACATATAATAATCTAGGGAACGTCCAAATCCAAGCCAATTAACTTGCAATAACAACACAACAATATTTATTGTTTACGGTTACCAAACACCTGTAATTCAAGTTAAGTTGGATAGGTTCGAGTCCACAACAGTGACAGTTATTACTTATTTATGAGCGCTCATATACGAGATAAAATCACAAGGTCCCAGGGTTCAGTCATATAAATGAAAGGTTATGTAGTGGACGCTATTGTGGTCAAGCAACGAGGCTTAATATGCAAACCATGCCTTAGGCCATGACTGACAAGAAGTTAATTTGCGTGTGCATGTATATGAAGACTTCATCTTGATATACAAATAATTAAAAGTTCAAGACCAGTCCAATTTTCAATATAATGGTAATAAATCATTTACTTTCGAAACATTTAGAAATATATTGAATAGTATGATGTCGTTCTTTGTCGGCATATTTACATTCTAGTTTGAAATTTGTTTTAAAAAGTTGTGGAGACCATGGAAGAGAATTTGTATTGATATTTATTTACACAAATATCTACGGGCAACATTTCGGCATCACGACGAAATGACAAAACTTTACTCAAACGTTGCATAAATATGATAAAGAAGCTTTGAGGAATAAACATATTTACATTCTATATACAAGTTTACACAATCGATAACTTATCAATGTAAACACAATCAAGTTATCTGCTAATCTGAAGTTATGAAAATTTTTTGTTATATGCAATAAATAAATGAATACAAAACTATTGAATCCTTAACAGGAGCAACGTACTACCATTTAATTAATTGAAGAGGTCATGCACTAAATAGTAGTAGCCGCTGGTCAATGAAATAAAGTCACATTGGTCAAGATAATATAATATTCATAACTGACAATCTGGTAGGACCGCTGGTCACTAAGTTCTTCCATGTACATACTGACCAGTAGTGGTCAGAGAATTATCTGATTACAGACAATATGATATGATGATATCCGTTAACGAATATCATGTGAATGAGAAAGATATGTACTGACCCCAGCGGGACGGTCATCGGAGGCTAATAATTTTGGTCAAGATTAACATTAGAAGGTAATGTACTAAGTAGTAGTGTACTCTAAATGGTCAATATATACAACCAATTGTCGGTGACTAACAATTTAATTTGCACGAAAATTACATAGCACTATTATGCATATGCAACGGTTATTCACTACATTCAAAGCTCGAGAACACTGCTGTGTACAGTCACATTGGTCAATATTTACAGCTTTACGTTAAATTATCTAAACTTTCAATCTGATCAGGACGAAAACCGTGAAATATAATTAAATAGACGAACAAGTGCTGACGGATCATGGCAGTTCGTGGTAACAATCTGGTCAAGATCCCCATCCTCACATTAATTACAGAATAAAAGATAAATCTATAAGTCATTTATTTTCTGTGGAAAAGTACATTCTTCTTTCCTTTAAATGACAGGTAAAACAAGCATGTAAATACGTGCATCACGTGTCACCGGCATTGAGTCATTATAAATTTGATGATATTAATTCATAAAACCTGATTTAAAAACGTTGGCTTACGACCAACTATGACCAATGTTAAAAGATGTTGGAACGATTCGTCTGGATGAGTAGACGGATGTGAGGAACGGCAACGAATTGTCTTAATGAATAGGTTTCTTGATCTTAGGCACGAATCTGCTTGTATACCTGCATCGTCTGTCTAGAAGTTATTAGAAACTCCTTGAAGTATAATATAAACACTGACATCTCCTTTCACATCAATGTTTCTTGAAATACTAAAGAGTTTCAATTTTTATGCAAACAGAAATTCTGCTATTGGTTTTGTCTTTCAGGTTCCGAGGTACAATTTGTACCTGCTATCACTTCATAATAATACATGTACATAAAACTTTGGGAAGAAAAGAAACAACGTCTTTAAGATTTTGGTTCTATTGAAATTGGTGTTGACAAACTTGTATCCTTTGATTAACCTCATCTATCCGGTTTCTGGGGTTGAATGCAGAACTAAGTGACATATCAAATGCAAGGACTATTTTGATATAGACTACAGATGTTTAACTTTCTGTTATTCAAATGTTGAAAAAAATGAAATGAAGTTAACACGCTGATATGGATGTCAGCGAATAGTATGAACCAATATGGTTGCCAACAGTCTTGCTATAATTCATCATCAATATATATCATTTATCATAGTTCTAAATAGAACAATATTGTTTGAGACAGATTGTATACTTGATCTCGTTCTCCACATCTTAAGACGAAATTGATGCCTCTAATTCTGTGATTGCCTTATACCAGACAGCAGGGTATTTTAATGATGCAAAGTATCAGAGCATCAACCAGATAATTTAACCGACTTTGCTCAACTCTATTTCCTGATCGTGATTAAAAATGAACTCAATCACACAAGCCGTATTATGATAGCCTCTTCTGGCTCGGTGTTAGAGACGTCAAGCAAGAAAGCTCTTTTCGTGTGACCGAATTATCTGGTGTAACAAATTCAGAAGACACCGTATCCACGCTGAACGAACGTTGCTTGATTTACATCGCATGCCATGGAATAGCCACTAGAAGCTCTAGCGTTGCATTTGAACCCCAAGTGTAATGAAACCGTCTTGATTACACCCTTGTGCAGTTCGTCAGACGGTTCACCTGATATATACAGCCCCGTCTCGTCTAAGCCTATTTTGCGATACGCTGTCCCTTTGAAGTTGGCCGCGGCTTGACTCTAGGCCCTCTGCCTTCTTATTATCCATTTAGAAGGGGAGGGAGTTGAACTTTAAAACGTTTAATAACGTTTTGTGACCGTTGGTGTAAATTAAAGCAAACACAAACGGCTACTTTTGTCCTTTGTAGGTGTCGTCTGCCTGGCTGCAGTCTGCTTGCCAAAAGTCAAATACCGTTTTGGATGTGATGACGTCACCAAAGGTCTTTTAAGTGGATATTCAAGGAAATTTTGCTGTGAGTGTCACATTGCTATATCGCATCCTGCATGAAAAAGTATATCTTTCAACTATTTATTTCATTATATATAACAAATATTACATGCCTCATGTTGATTTAGACTTGTTGAATATAAAATTTGATTTGATCGTATGTATATACAGTAAAGCGTTTTTAACTGCCAAATGAAAGTGCCGTATCAATAAACATGAATTTTTGTCTAAGGGCCGCTGAATATTTAAGTTCACATATAATGCATCACTCAACATTTCCTTGCCAATAGTGTCCAATGAATATGTACACACTAAAGCTTGCTTGTCGATAGATGGAACAATTAGTACCTGTCAATGTCTAATGAAATCTTTTACGAATAATGAGGCAGGCGTTGTGTTTGCAAACTATGATAAAACAACTGACTGGCAACTGTAGACAACTTCACGGACAATGAAACGAAGGAGAAAAGAAAACCATTGAGGAATAATTGAGCGAAGACAGTAAACCATTGAGGAATAATTGAGCGAAGACAGTAAACCATTGATCGAAAGATATTATTGGCAGTAAATATTTATGGAGACGTTATACTTTAGTGGCAGTAAACCATATGGCATTAAAGCACAAAAGGATAAAACCACACAGCAAAAAGTATACCACAGAAAGAAGTTGAGCATTATGGGGCAGTGGTTAGCATGCTGGCTTCTCAGAAGTCCGGGTTCGAAACCCGATAGAGACACTACATTGGGTTAAATTCTATGTTGTGTCCTTGGGCAGTCTCAGGCCACCCACCTGTTAAAATGGGTATCTGAAAACAGGGTGTACAGGTTAGGCTTAGCCCTTTGAGCAGCTTTGAAAACATCATTCATGGAAATGACATTGGCGGCGCTGTAAGCATGTATTCGTACATGGGAAAAGCGCCATATAAATATCCACAATATTATTATCATTACATGTATTAAATAAAACAGTTACTCTAATTTACAGTTAATCCTACATAGAGATAGATACAAATAAGATAGTTAACCATACTGGCATTAAACCACATACAGAATATAGTAAACCATAATGATAGCAAACCATAGACAGTAAACCATTTTACAGTATACCACATTGACCGTTTCTCAAAAAAGGACCACAAACCTTACTGACTTCAAACCATAGAAAGAAGACATCGTAAGCTAAAACCATGCCCAAAAAATCGACCTCTTTGTAATATCAGAAAAACATGTCAAACTCAACAGTTAAATTATTAACTCAATAAAATTATTAGAGCGCAAGAAGCGAAAAAGCTGCCCTACTTTGTTTTCCATTATACACATTAAAAAGTTCGGGATAAAAATACAGCTAGAGATTAAAAATTATCTGCCAATCGTTAATTATTTTGTCAAATTATTCAGAAGGAAGCGCAGAGTTTATCACAATAATTACTCCAGCAGAGAAAATCCTTATTATCTCAAAAATCGTTGATTATCTATATCAACAACACTGAAAATACACCATTCAGTTAAAACTGCACTGACGGAACGTTCAATTCCTGGTCCCGACTATATTTGATACCATTTTGCTGCTTCTTGCTATCGAGTGACGGTTTATTGCTGATCTGAAATTTCACTGATCCAATCAAGGGTCGCTCGGCTGAGAGAGCTTCTATCTGATTTATAACGACCGACAACTCCATTGCGCCCCTTTCCCATTTAATCACTGCTCATTTCCACTTATAGTTTGCCCGTCATTAATCGCAATATCGCGATTGCGCTGTCGATACTGCTCGACAGACGGAGTTCAGTCATAAATCTGGACCGAGATCTGGTAGAAATTACCTCCCCGGATAACATACAAGATGGCGCCCGTGGTCGAATCTCATTCTCAAGTGCATTGGCGGTTCGTTCGGTTACTGTCTCGGGTCGACAAACATAAAGGGACTATTAAAACCTTGTTCAAACGACATAAAGACGATTTTGTTGTATATTTCAGTACCGTTAGTGTAATGAAAGATTTATTGCGCTTTTGCCAGCAATATTGGTTGACTCGGGTATTCAATAACGTGTTCAATTTTGGAAATATTTGTTCTTGAAAAGTGTGAATGAAGCGAAAGTATTCAGTTATGTATATTAACTTTGATATAGGTATTTGCCAAGTGTATGTAAACATATCGGCAGGTACCCGGATTACATTTACTTTGTTTACAAGATATATCAATGAGATGAGATAAGCTATTCGGAACATTTCGAAGCCGTTTTACAAATGATTGAAGTTTAAGCTCATGTTGTGATCGTAAGCTGTAAAATACAGTTTCATTTTAAAAAACGTTTTACATTGTGTAAAGGTCATTAAGTAAAAGAATGATTGGACTGTCTCGATTTTATGCCTTTATTTCACTATTCTCTTATAAGAACATTCTTGATAAATATCTACGGGATGTTATTGA
Source organism: Phorcus lineatus (assembly GCA_921293015.1). Taxonomy (NCBI): domain Eukaryota; kingdom Metazoa; phylum Mollusca; class Gastropoda; order Trochida; family Trochidae; genus Phorcus; species Phorcus lineatus. Next base: position 10,777,896 of record OV121081.1, on the reverse strand, counting down.
TGTCACTTTAAATTTGTTTTATTAATATTGACTTATCAATCAGATAAAACAAAAAATTTTAACTTGAGTTTATTCATTCCAAACACTTTTTATTTCGATTATTTTATCAAAAACAAATAAATACAAAAATAATTTCTTATATAAATATTTTGATGAATGTTGCACACAATATCTTGATTCAAATGGCAAGAGACATTGCAATTTAACTTCCCCAACGGAATGCAAAGGGTAGGCAACTCTTGTCTCATGCTGAAGGTATTCAGGTGTTACATGTGGGGGTCAGTGACGGAGAGGCAATAAAGTACACCTGGTGAAGAGGGAACACCTGAGCGTCTTAGAGTGGTTACCTGTTCAAACAAGTGATATACAGCAAGTATGACTCTCACGCCTGATTGGAAACGTCTAACGTAACTGTTTTTTCTAACATGACTAGAAGTGTAAGATAATGCTTAAAAATTGTAACTGAAAGTCGAAAATTTTATGGTATGACATTGTTGGATTAAGCTTGAAACCTCAAAAGTATCAACGGTTTGGGGTATAAATAGATGATTTAAAGTTTTGACATAAAATAGAATCTATTATTGATAAAGATTTCATCGATACAGGCCCGGTGAGATAGGCACCTCATCGGTGACTGAGTGTCAGGTTAATTCTAAATTCTTGTGAATACCCATTTCAAATTATCAATTATGTAAAAATTATAAAAATTGAATAACTTTATCGTTTTCAAAAGGTTGTGTATCGCCTTTCTATCTTCACTCGAAACAGAATAATTTGATTAAATTAAATGAATATAATCCTGTATCTTTGAAGTAGTATCGTCGAAATGCATCCCGCTCCGGCAGTCACAGTAAATCTTTTAACTTTAAGCGCATGTCCAGCAAGAAGGAACCCCTCAGAAAGAACCCCTCAATAAATCGCCTTCTTCTGTGCGCATGTCCAGAAAATTCCGCAGTAAATCTTCTAACTCTGCGCATGTCCAGGGAAGCTCAGCAATAAATCGTTCTGCTCAGAGCATACGTCCAGGGAAACCTCGTAACTTATCGAGAGGTCTGAAAGATAGAGTTCTCCCCCTTCCCATACCCCTCCCCTGTTTGAACATGACCAGAAACACAACCCACGTGTCTTAAAGTCACTACTCAGTGTCGAGGATTACTTTATGTCCAAGAAGAATGCTAAATATTCCCTATCGCCGTTTCTTTCTACGCAAAAGCTGCTCATACGATAAGAGCAAACGAAGCTGGTGCTTATAGATAACTAGTGTCCTTTGGAGAGATCCAGGAATCGTTCTTACACATAATGGTAGATAGGAACCGAGGGCACTGAAAGAGTCCCTTATAAGCCGCCAAACTTTACTATCCTACCAAGAGCGTAATTTTCATTTTCTTGTTTGGCAGCTTATTGATGTTTGTAATCCAGATTTCAGAAGGTTGCGATTTGCTTGGGAGCGTGACCAGGACAGATTTCTTCCTTGACTGACTGAGGCGACAGATACAACACACCTGGTATACCGTACATTAAACACACCCATAATATGTCATACAAATGAAACATTGATTTACAATAGAAATTTTAAGACGTTTAAATATGCACGTATACGTTGAGTGTTAATGTCATTTGGTACATGTGGGTCTTCTACAACCATATGAAGATGTGGGAAAGAATCGTCATTAATCACAGTAAAATATTCAGGTTGCAAAACATGTGTACATTAATAGATACGAGTTGTACAAAACTAACTATTATCTCAGTATGCCAGTTTCGAAAGTGAAACATTGGACAAATAATTAAAAATAAAAATATTCAGGTTGGCAATCAAGTGTACATAAATAAATACTAGTTGTACAAAACTAACTATTATCTCGGTACGTCAGTTTCGAAAGTATAACATTGGAAAAATAGTTAAGAATAACTGCTGTTTAGCATTTCAGAGTGTCGTTCATAAATCAGTTAGAAAAAAGTATGTATTAGTTTGCAAAAGAACAAATAAGCTTTTAGCCACAATACACGAATATACTTCTACAATGTCTGCATTGAATCAGTACCTCATTCGGGGATAAATGCTCTTGATCACTTATTCGAATAAAACCTCCCATGACGTCATACAGAGCAACACAACAGCCGGTTCAACTACATCATATCCGGTGTTATTGTAAGCTTGATGTGTGAGATGGTGTGAGATGGTGGCGAGGGGAGATACATGGCAGATTCGTCTCATTGTAAATCATTCTGGCAAACACTCGGGTGAAATAGGAAACTTCTGAACTTGTTGGATAAAACTGGATGAGATCATTGTATCAATAACTAGCAAATTCTAAGAGTTATTTCAACTTCAACGAAATACGCATTTATGGTCATTTACTAGTCTTTCCCACAGACTGAAGTTCATAATATCTTAATTTAAACTTCCCCAAAACATAAATTAGATTTTGCATAAACATTACATTTCTTTGTGGATTTTTTAAAACTATATTTGATAGTGAAGTATTTGCAGTGACAACACTTTAACTACCAATGTGAAGTCATATTCCTTAACTATTTTTCTGTGAATAGTTTTGGGTTGTTTGTCTAATCGAACATATCTCAAATACATTGTTTAAAATGGATACGTGTTCTTTTTGTATATTTGTTTTGCAAAGAGAGTCTGATACAGTTCTCAAAGTTCTCAAAGCAAAACTGTGGTCTTAACAGATATAATGTCGTGATTCAAAATTGATTTTTTAAAAGTCACATTTTAAAAATAAACCTTTAAGTAATCATTTCCTCAATGAGAGATAATTAAAGTGGTTGATCACAAGACTGCCTATCATTCAAGTGACTTTTAAAAAAACTAGTTCAGCGTAATCTGTGATTGGTCCACGTGTTCATCGAGGGGGGTCTTTATCTCCGCCCACCTGGCAGCGATAACCGACAGATTACACCTGTTGTCTGGGGGGTTGTCCAGCATACACTCTACCTAGCAATCTTTGAAGTATTAACAAGACCAATTCAACAAAAACCCAAAAGTAAGACAATATCCGCATGATATTAATAGAGTATCACTGCCAATGTTAATGGATAACGATCATTTAAGTGCTCAGTGCCATAGTCTTAATACGAACGTTTCATGGGCTTCCGGCAGTTTCCCCTACCGGCACAATATTGCAACTTAAACTACCTGGCAATATTTCAGCCAATGAAAACACCGAATGCATAATAACACAGGTATTGTTACACATGCCTATGCAGTGATGCGGTCGCAAAATTATGCGTATGAGTTCTGTAAAGAAGACTCATGTACAGCTTGTATAGAAATTTATGACGGCGCTACCTCTGTTTGGGGGAATGCTTCAATATCTAATTAATATGGCGTTATTTTTTTTCAGAGACTGGGTGCCAGTCTACCTGTAGTCGTATCAGAACTGCCCTCCATCGTCTAGAGGCGGGACCGTGGAGATGTTTTAATTACACCTAACAGATAAATTTCACTGAGGTATACAAGTGTCTGCAAGTAACCGCGAGGCTTGATAACGAAACAAACCACCTGTGCTGGTTTAAACTTTTCTATGCCCTAACAATTCTTATTGTGGAATCCGAATCGAAATTTTCAAAAATGAAAATAAAAAATGTTCTTGTTATGGAAAGTATTTGGAATAAAGAAATAAACTAGCATAATAGAGAAGGATGATTTTCCTTTAGAAGACACCAAGCAAAACGGTTTTATCATGATAAAAGTATAATTTTAAAATTAAAGACATAAACGACCACACTTTGACGTCTAATGTCAAAGGAAAACATCCATATTGAAATATAAAGATTTCAGAATTTAAGACATGAAATCGGTGAATTGTGTGAAAGGAAAAAAAATATATTAAATTATTAGTGTTGCATCATGGGAATTTATGACAGGTGGTCAAAAACGGTCCGAAAAAGTTTGGCATTGACAGAAGGTTCTGAAATTATTTCGAAGCGTGCATCATTAAATCTTTAAAAATGATTAAAATCAAGAAAAATTATGTTGACATTTGCAAAAATTCAAATTAGTCGTATTTTAAAGCAGAGACTTTAACGGCATTTTAAGTAATTATTATTTCAACGCAATGGTTGTCCCTCAATTGACTGGCACTGGCGCCATTTGGCGGTGTGCATCGACAAACAAAATCGAATTATCTCCCTTTTTGTGTCAATGGGAGGCAAGAAAAGCGACATGACACTTCACAAATTATTTATAAAACAAGAATAAGGAAGAAAACACGACTGTTTTTATTCTTCAGGGGGACATTTAAAGAGCACCACTAACCCTTGAAGACATCACGTTTTTTAATCTATACTTACTGTGGGTGTGAATAGGTGTGAAATTAAGTTTAAAATAACGAAGGTGAGATTTGATAATATGTTCTCGTGTTAAGAGTTTAATCTCAAACTTAATGACAGATTATTCCCGACACCTGATTACTCAAGGAAAGGTTTTGTCCTTTTTTAAAATGATTAATCGGTTTGCAACTGTTTAAACGACTGAAGAACTTTTCTAAATTCGCGATGAAACAGTCCTGTTTTTAGGGGAAAACTTCACAAACTTCATCAACGATTTCTACAATCAAACTCTATTAAGCTTCTTAATGAGATGAGCAATGCTTGATTGTTCATGATTTTCGACAGGACGACTGAAAAAACCCTAAAACCATTAGATTCCGAGTTTGTATAGATTCAACAATACCTAACAATTTGAATTTTTTAATATGTTATTTTTTATTATCCAAGTGAACAGACAAACCTTTAACATGTGTTCACATTTTATGCTTATTTCGCTGTTCTTTTAATTTTATTCATTTGATGATGACGATTATGTTTTTCTTGAATGTTGATGACTGTGTTGCCCTTTCAAAATACCAGAATATCTTCTTATTGGAATACTAGTAGTGATAATTTAAAAGTATTTTGATAGTCTGGTAATGCCAGTATATGTTGGTTATAGAGTGTCAAGATCCGTGGTGCGTAGTAACATTTCAGTTATCATGTTGCCTTACAATGAAACATATTATTAATACCCACGATCACATGAGGGATAGTCTACGCTCTATCCGTTTACATATAAATTAATATATAAAATATAATCATAAACTTAAGCAGAATATGTTGGCCTTTCAAACACATTTAATCACATGGCCAGACAAGGAGACAATGTGTTATCAGTGGTGATTGTGTGTTAAGTTTTATCCCCCGTAATGAGGCACGTTTATCTCTAACAGGGAATCAGAAGACACAACCTTGTGGCCCTTTATTTCCCTGTTAATTAGGCCAGTCCACTAAAGTCATCACTTTCCGTCTAGACCAAAGCTTATTTGGTGTCAATTACCGGGATAGCCTCGTCTTCTCACACTTTACTTTGCAACTCTTGATGCCCGTGGCGTGAGGGTAGTCGCATTTAATATATCTGCATTAGTATCAATGTCAGCTGTACACCAAAAACTGGCCAAACTACACGTATAAAGGGAAATAGTCTATAAGTGCTGTGTACAGATACATTGATAACTCGTTAGAGATAATATTGTGGTATTTGGAGAATATATAACGATGTAATTGAAATAAAATATGAATAATTATAATCAAACTTATGTGTGATAAATTTTAAAATGTATGAATTGTTATCTTGTTATTCAGAAAATACTCGGACAGATTAGGACGACCATCTCATAAAGTCCCGAACTTAATTTTTTCAAGTTGAAAAGTCATGGTAAAGTACAATTCGTTTTTCAAATTCTATACTTGAAAATTAGTGAGTTATTCACCTACAAAAACAATGTAATGCTATCAATCTATGGGGATTTGTATTTCTTGGAATTATACATATCATTGGGGTTTAAAGCGCCAGTTGAAATCAAACTGAAAAGCAGTTATCAATGAAACATTGTACACTTCCGATGATCCTGCTCATTACATGTGTTCGAAATAAAACTGCCAACCTTAGTTGAGACTGTCTATGCCATCTTAACAATGCCACCTTAAATCGAATCTTAAGGTTAATCTAAACCTAAAGTCTTAGGAAAGCTGAATTTCAAGGATCTACTGACATCGCCAACAGAATGTCAAAATGTAATAGGCTGTTCCAACGACTATCAAACTCCAAATGTTTGATGATAAAATCCCCGGATCGTAGACTACATACCGAAGATTGTGAGTTACGTAGTGAAATTCAGCAGACAAGAACGAGTGTTTATATTGCGCTCCACATCCGGTTACGTTGTTGTCAGTTCCGGTAAGGTTACGCAACGCTTACGTGATCCTGCAGGGAAAAGCGTGGACATTGCAAAGTATTATGGGTATTATAGAAAGATCATCGCAGCGTGTTCAAAATAGCCAGACCACGAGGAATGCAAATTGCTACTCAACAGTTCAATTGACGAACTCATAGTGATTGAAGTCATAGTGTAGAGTAGAATTTTAAGACAAATTTCCATTTTGTATGGCTAATATTCCAATTTTGAAGTTTAAAAGAGTTAGTTTTATCTTCTTGTTAATATGTTCCTCAATGTCATATGTCACTTGTCAAAGGCATGAATAATTCTTTATGCATGAAGATGAAGATTTTGAAGACAGAAAAGTGTAGGGTGAAGAATACTTGCACACAAAGAACGACCAAGAGAATAAACAAATGGGAATATAGCGGCCGTAAATACATGTATACAGCCTCCAAACTGTGTTATATGGAATACCACCTATGAACAACAATGAAAATTCAAATATAATAGAATCCTTACACCAATTTATATGTAAGAGTAAGCGATTTGACAAAAGAATGTAAATTGTAAACGAAACATTACCTAGTGAAAATAACTGCATGTGTTATGCTACTTAGTATAAATTTGTAGATACTCAATTGATGCAATGATATGTTTACGGTGCTCTGTTTTTTGTTTCTTGTCTAGTTCTTGTGTACTACATTTATCATTTTTGTACTGGTGCGGTTTTAATATACGCAAAGCTTTGCTTGTTTACCAAACCAGATTCCCTTTCTGAATAAAAATATGCTTAAATCATATACATGTATTTGCGTTAATACTTTATTGCAACATATATTCATTTGAATGTATTCTTTTTATATTATTATTGTTATTTGATATGGGTCTTCAAAACATTAACGTCTTAAAATATAATTATTCTGTTATAAAAATGTATTCTTTAAATGTTTTCAAAATGTACTTTCATAAAATATAATACCGAAAAACATGAATGGGTCCTAGTATGCGAGGGTTTTTGTGCGAATGGGGTTTTGTCCTATGGGTCTTAGTCCTGGTGGCCTTTTGTCCTAGAATCAATGTGAGGGTGGGCAAAAAAAGCTCCCTATAATGCATTTTTCAAATTACGAATAACACCATTTGTAACACCATTTGCTTACATGTATTTATTAAATTGGTGTAAATGAATTTCACTCAATACAGAATATGCAACTATCAATGTGATTATTGCAGAAAGGTATAGAATGGAATATTTTCAGTTTTCTATGACGTGAAATGTATATCTAATTTACTTGACTAATGGGTTTCTAAGTGTACGATCCTATGAAAGGGAACACTATAAACACGTCAGCTGACCATCGTAAACACGTGTTAATGTCCGTCTGACTGGCGGTTACAGGTGGACCAAGGATAACAACTGGTTATAAACGTCACAACACCTCAGCTGAACACAAGCTGGACATGCATTCCCAGACAAACATTGCATCATCAAAGCAGACTAACAAAGGTGCAAGCATCGTCCGGTACTGACCATGACGTTATACACGACTACCAGACATAACAGGGCTTTGCTTGACCAGTGGCCGTACACGCCAGACGTCTCAACATGAAGTGGTCTGGAGCTTCTCATCTCCAACTGACCGTTACTGAACATGCATTCCCAGACGGTGTTCCACTGACCATGAACCCACGTGAGGTCCTTCAGGTCAGCACGCGTCTGAGACTAGTTTTAAAGATAGCAGAACATGACCTGCAATGCCAGATTCCGGCCACTGGTGCTCCAGACGGATTGTGCAACGTCCAGACTGGACAGTTGGTCAAACAGACGCCCAGTGTCCATCAATTTGCTCGTCTGGACTCTTTGATGTCCCTCCCTGCTCCTCCCACCCCATCAATATCCATAACTAAATCAACTGATGCTGGGAGATATCAAGGACATGCTGGTCGTCTAGAGATGACCACTTACTGCACGTATTGGCTGTAATTAGTTTATAGGGGAGTAGCATGACTGATAATGAGAAGATCGAGATAACCAAGTAGCCACGCGCCTGGACTCAATCAAGATGCTGTTTTACAGGTTACACCGATGACAGTAATGCGGACCATTATGAGCCCGGGAAGACCCGTAACACTCACTGAGCCCGGGGGGTAGGGCTTGGGGCACGGGTAATGTGACTGATAAACTGATTTATGCATCGGAAATGATTTCTGTAGTGACTGGCACTGTCCCGTCACTGATAAATGTTCGAGTAAATAGTAAATAGGCCCATACTGAACACTTGAAAAGTCTCTGTTAGATGTCCGACTTCCATTTTTAAGAGCTTTTGAACATTTTCTTCAAGAGTGACTGTTATTTATGTTATTGCATGTAGGTCTTTGCTTAAGATTAGTCGACTGTTAGTATTACTGGGTCGTATTAAGATACAAACAAAAATAATGGTAAAATTCTCAAAAAGAAATGGTGTGATAAAGAAACTTGTTTTCAATCTAAAATACCCAAATGAGTTATATGATCTGCTATGGTTTAAATTCAAAACTGACAAACTAAGATCGTAGTTTTAAATTGTGAAGATGACACTATTACTTTATGAAACAATACCAACATGAATGATTATATGAACACCTCTCATATCTGTAAATATCTGATCAAAGTCAACGTGTAGCCCAAAAAGGGCAGACTGGACATGTGTCTCAGTAATACGACTCATTTGTACTAGACTTTACATGTGCATTGAAATAACAGTCCTATCATTAGTAAGACTAGCTTTTGTCTGGATAATAACTTTTTTATTGTGCAATTCACGACGTTTCGGAGTACATGCTTATTGCTACATTAGATGAGGAAGAAGGAATATGGATTAGGGTACATACATATATATATATATATATATATATATATATATATATATATATATATATATATATATATATTCCCTACAACCCACCTGATGGAGCAGTAAGCATATACACCGAAACGTCGTGAATTTCTCTATAAAGAAGTTGATATCCAGTAAATCGTTGTCTCCCTTCTGTATATCACTCGAAAAACTTGACTCTTATTGCTCATGTGAAAAAGAAATTAAGTTGATGTGCTCTTAATGAAACTCACGTATTATAAGTTTAAACCGAGAAGAATTAAATATTGGACTTCAAAACTGAAATTTCAATCCTACACAAATCCTTCCCACTGATAAGTGTAAAGTATATGAGAAATTATTTCTATGTCCAGCCTTCATCTTTTATCAAGGAAGTAATTACGATCAGACTTTCCCCTTTGTTCTCGTATACACCGCCTATCTAACTGTGTCTTATCAGTTCGGGACGACATACGAGCTTAATGAAGTACTTAATCTCTGTTTTATGCTACAAGAGGCGCACGTTGCGAGAGATAGCGTTAAAAATGTAAAAAAACCTATTCCCATGGATACGTAAGGGTCAGACGATTGCAACAGATTTATGTAGATTTATGTTTTTGAAGACACTTAATTCGGCCGCCATGTCAAGTAGCTGTTCGCTATTAGATCACAATCTGCCTTCTTACTAATGAAATTTAACGATGATTTCGACACCGGTTAATTCCTATTGAACAGTTTGAGTTTTTTGTCTCAAAGTAACAATAACATAACTCAAAAGGTTGCAAATTTGAAAACTTGATACACGAAGTAGGACACTTTATAGGCAATCTTTTTTTCACAACTCTCATTTTGAAATTGAAAAATATAGCAATTAACCTGTTATTTTAAAAAACAACAACATTATTTTTTTTCTTAACAGTATAATTGATGATTTTGTTATACGGTGATATCTAACTAAACACACAATTTAGGTAAAACTGGTTATGAATAGTTCAAGATAAGAAATGTGTTAATGTGTTAACTTCTTAACTGTAATAAAATATCCCCTTAAGCAGGAAAAGAATTTCTGAACTACATTCTGTCTGGTTCACACCAAATCGTGCTCCTATTTAGGCTCGCCCTCTCTCATATCCATATACTTATCAGCCATCTTTAAAATGTGAAAACATGTTTTAATTCGAAAATATCGTATATATATAAATCAAGATAACACCAAACATCCGCGAGGCTTCCATGTAAATGAACACCCCGATCAATGGTTATGAGACCCTATATGCATTAATTCAAATTTAATTTGACAACGCCAGATAACGAAATTACATTTATCAAAAGTCCAGAGGATCGCATCTCAATAGTACAGAAGTGAGGAATAGCAATCGTTGGCTCCGCTGTTACATTTGTCAAGCATGCATATTTCCGTATGACGGCAATCGCTAACATGCAGGCTGTACAACAACTGACAGTCCTAATGAATCTGTCTATAGTAAAGACGTCGCTTCAGCTCCATAGAAAGAAGCAACATTTGCTATCATTTCTGATAAACGGTGTAACCCTTGACCGTGCTTGACAAATAGAGGAGCCGAATTTCTTTGAAGGGATTTTCTTCTCCGATAAGAGGCAGTTATTAACAATAATCTATAACTGACCCATGTGACCTCTCGAACTAACTGAACCTAGTAAGCCCCAATGATAAGAATAGCTGAATTTGATTCAATCTAACAAAAGTTGTCAAAGAGCTCAGTTTTATTCTCGTCTATATTATCAAGCGATTGTTCGCCTATTTTATTTACTGCGGGAAGTTCTTAGTCCAGACTGACCATTTAGTGACCAATATGAATATCCTTCAAAGCTTTCCCTGTTAATATAGACTCAGTACTTTAGGGACACGATCAAACGATTTGCCTCATAAAGTTAATGTATATTGGGAATTACTTGATACCGTTGCTGGATAACGGTATTTGCAGATTTCTGAACAATGTCAGTAGTTTCTCGTCTCATCGATCAAGATATACCAAAATAATAATCTCAATGCAGATGCTGAATAAGATGATTGTCGTAGCTATTTTTTCTGAATACCTTAGGCAGCCGACATTGCTGTTTATTCCATGAATTGAATCGCAGTAGACGACACTAATCAAAGAGGCATTGAAATCATGTCAAGAGTGTATTAGGTAAAATCTGAACAAATTCAACTCCTAAACAAATCACATGCCGAGAAAATTTCATGAAAAAAATAAAGCTACATGTATTTATATCAAATTTCAAAACAAATAAAAGTAAAATAATCTTGATAATTTACAAACAACTTGACTTGAAAACGTGAAGGAAGCAAACATAAAAACATCTCAACTATCATTATAACTGATATAATAGCTCTTGACATGTTATTTTCTTGTTATGCCTCTAAAGGTTATAAATTGTTCTAGCCCCAACCTTGTTATTACGGGTAGAGCCTGCACCCGTATACCACCCGTTATCGTGGAAGATTTGACAGGGCTTGGCTTCGGCTGATCATCCGTCACTTATATGACAATGGAAGAATGCCAAGAGAAATTACATGGGTCAACTTTGTTTAAAGACTGCAATAATTCAAAAGAATAAAGCCATAGACAAACACAGTATGTTGATTCAGTCACACAGTGGGATATTTCCACAGTTTCAGAAGTCGATGGTTATGTTTGTTTTGCCGGACCGGCAGATTTATAAGGGATATATTGCCGATAGGTGCTCGATACACCTGATATATGTCACGGTACAAACAAAGGGCACGCTGTTACAATTCTTAAATAAAGATAATTTTGACCTCAAAATTGTATTCATATCTAAAAATGTTTTTTTTTCATATTTTAAGATTTATAGCGAATGGTTAAATGCATTAGAAAGCATATTGGTGTCTTAACCTCTACTTAAGAAGCTATTTACCATTTATACGTTATTTGTCAAGATGTAATGCAATTTTCTAATGCGATAAATGGTATAATATTTAAAAATCCAAATATAACGAAAAATAAACACTATCGGACTAGTAACAGTATTTCGTTTAAATGATTGATAATTCATTATATAAGATATTAATTTTCTATATACGATACATTTATTTTTCACGTAGTACAGTAATTTGTATGTGTATTAGTCTATATATACATACTTCTTGTAGAACGCACACAACACAAGAGTCTGTAGGCCTAATGAGTGTCAGTCATCAGTAAAAACCGTAACAGTCATTGGCTCCGTTTCGTTTGCATCGATGTATTTCACGCTTTTCAAAAAAATATAGTTTTTTTAAAGACCCCAAATGCTTTGTCTCACAATGCTTGCTCAGATACAAAAAATCACATTCGTATGTCTCGAAATAAACCTGCATTTTGATAAATAATGGTTCAGATAATGTTTTGAATTACTTATATAGAAAATCCATTCTCAAACGAAAACATTGCCAACATAACCTACATTCAACCCAGTTTGAAACACTATTTCCACTTATAACTTATTTCTTAGCATTCCAAACATTTATTCAAGAGTCAATTTAAAATAAAATGAATCCACCTTAAATGCATCTAACACAATGTATGTTTTAATAATATGTATTATTTCTATCTAAACCTCATTTTCATTCATATTGATTCTAAGACGAAGGGTGAGCTTGAGCTATAGTGAAAATGCTCGTCCGGTAATCCATATTTCTGGGTGGGAAATGACATTACAGCGCTGTATTTTTACTGATTTTTAAAATAATTTATACCTACTAAATGAAATAAACCAGTATTGATAGAATATCCACACATCTACAAAATGAGTAATGATAATGGGCCTACTAATCAACAATGCCTTTTACTACTGTAGCAAGGTTTTTCACACTCGTAGCGCCGATGAATGCCTTCACTTCTCATTGTTTTTAAAAAAATATTTATAGAGTGCGCGCTCTTCTTTATCAAGTTGTCAAATCTAGAAAACGAGCCCTCGATAATATGTTTCAAATAGGTTGTGTTATAATTATTGTCCATTCAAACTTTAGTCATAAACCTTTTTGCTTACCCTTGGACCAACTCTAACAGTTCAAATAATTATAAATTTGTCAGACTAAATGACTTTTGTTTCTAAATTAAGCGCATCCCTATAAAATTGGTCGATAAACTGTCTGATATTTCAATATCCACAAAACTTTCCAGTACTTAATGAACTAACAAGACATTGAAGCATATGATGAATTGTTAGATTGTAATCTTTATAATGCGATTCGATACCTCTACTCTGTTTAGCATGAACCAAAGGCTTCAAAATGCAACAAGAAACAAAAACAACAAGGAAAACATGTGGAATTGTTTCATATAGACCCCCGGGGTTACAATTATAAAAACTTGCACATGAGGCTTTTAAATTGGGACGTTTTCCAGGATTCGTTAAAAAATTCGCCCACTTTTTAATGAGTTAGCAAGGAAGCGTGAGGCATGCTAAATGAATGCGTGTGTGAAGTAGGGAGTTCAGGCATTACATATGCACCGCAAACTGACGCTTTACGACACCGTACGTCGCAAACTTAGCACCTTGTTTTAGCCTCAGGCCGTCACCGACCTCCATATCAAAAAGGGAGCTAACTCATGTATGGTTTACACGCAGTAAGTCCTTGCTAAACTGCTTTATCGGCGTGCCAAGGCCTATACGCGGAAGCGAATTTACAATATATCACGGGAAAGGAATTTCATAGAAAACCCTGTGTATACGTATGTGTCATGTTTGACACGTTTTAATCTTACATGATGAATGGACGGCTATTTGTTTAAATTTAGAATAATTGGTTAATAAAAAATACTATAAATTTACTTGCAAGAGTATGTCCATAACCTACATTTTAAATACATATTTTTCAAAATTTCTTATTTCAACATAGAATTGATTAAAAGAAGGTTTTCATTTTAATTCACTTTAAGCATTAACGAGTATGTTTTGAATATGAAATACATATTTCATGAAAATCTAAATTCTATCAAAATAAAACTGACAGAAAAGTATGTATTTACATAGATGCTTTAATAGAACACGATCTTTTTAATAAACTCGTCAAAGCAATACCCTTTGGGTATTATTCTTCGTGTACATTATAAACGGGCACATGTTTTAACAGCGTAACCCTGCACCCAGTTATTTATTTTGCACCGCACGTATTTATCATGTTAATTTACACAATATATAAATTCCCCCGGGCTGCACGGGATACTCGCGCTAGTTTCCACGCACGTGTTTGTGACACAGCAAGTCTGTACAACATTGACACGTGAAATATGCATAACATTCTCGTGCTGATGTTTATTTCTAACACCTGTTTTACGTGCCCAAAGACAACATTCATGTACCGCCCAAAGCACTAATCAAGTACCACATAATGTAAACATCGGCGCTTTTACCAGGTTTGTTTATATTTCAGAGGATAGAGCCAATCTGAGTTAAAAATTTTGAATTCCTGTGTTAATAATCATATTTGAGTATTTGTTATCATAAATGGTTCTACGATAAGATAAGGATTTATAATGAAGTTTTGACAAATACATTATTTATTTTGATTTATACTTAATTTGTTTTCTAATTTTTGCTTTAAAAATATTTGGTGTTTTATTGGTTAAGCCGGTTCCATAATGTATATAGTAAAGAACGCTTTCGCTCTGGGAATCACGTTCAAGAAATATTTGTCAGCAGTAAGGATAGCACAACCTCAGCAACGCCTGACGCTAAAATTCAATCAACATTTATTATACCTTCACACGATATGGCAATTTTAGATAATGTTCTGACCATTCGACCCATTAAGAAACACAATACGATTTATTTTTTAAATAAACAAAAAACTGCAATAACAGTTGCACCGCTGTATCTGACTTCTAAGAACTTCTCACTGATAAGAATTTTACGACATGTCGTACTGGGGTCTGGTTTCCGGCGTCGACACCTGCATAGCTTCAGGCCTCCCTGTACGAGTGAAGTCAGAACGAGGCTGCCAGATATTTATTGACTCCTTTTAATGGAAATGTGGTAAAAAGCTCAACGCACGTGCAGTTATTGCACTGAATGGCAGACTTCCGGTTTAATTAAAGTAGCAATTTCAGACGAAGCCTCGCCAAACTGTTAATTGACGTGGAATCGCCTTTCTTAAATCAACGCAGTTTCGGGTCGAAGTTCACGTATCAGACTAAACTATAATATGTTAAAACAATAAATAATTGGACGATCGCTTTTAATGAAGTACTTGAAAGAAAGAAATGTATGAAAGAAAGAAATGCGTTACGCATGCGGCCAGGCGCTTCTGTCGACAGTTCTCGGGTGATGTTTATGTGCACAACATTTAAAAATCTTCTCACTTTTAAGTATTTAGATAGGCGGCAACCACCTATGAGAGAAACGCGAAAACGTGAGGAGGTTTTTCGATCACAAATTGCGTGTCCCTTCAAAGCTTGGCCCGGTTCACAGGGTATACTAATTAAAAGGTCACCATGAACATTTAGAAGTTACGTTTAATCGGAGGCCTACTATATTATTTTAAAACTTACCTTATAAATCCCTTTTCAACAATGTGTTTTTTGCGGAAAAGGTTACTTTTAGATGTATCGATATAATTATGCCAGAACTTTCAAACTCATAGATATATGGGTTTAATGGACTATTATAAAGTTGTCGAAGCGTTTGTTTTAATCTTGTTTTTGTTACATGAACAATGTTTGAACGTACAATTTGTATGATTATTGACAAAATATGACACTGCCCATTCAAACATATTTTGACCTCTCCGTTAATGTTTATATAAGAATAAGGTTTTTATTATAAACATACATGAATTTTATTTGAATTGAAAATGTTTCCATGAACAAGTATTCTTTTAATTCATTTTAATCCATTGTAATGATTATTCAATTGACGCATCGAACACATTAAAAACATTTTTAATGCACAATATTTTGAAAGTTCGGCAGTTGCGTTTTGTTAAAATCGAACATAATAGAACGTTTTACTGGTAAATAGGTCTGGTAAAATTCTCTCTATCAATCTTCAAGTGCATCAACTGAACTTGAGACATTCCTTCCTTTCCGCCAACCAAAGTGGCTGAATTTCAGGAACGGACGTTTTGTATGCTCAAGGACATGGCAAGACGGTCAGAGGGGTTCTAATGGCATCCAGATGCAGAGATCAATTAGAGGATGGCACCGCAAGAATGATCATAAAGTTGAATTTTCATTTTCAAGCTTCGATGACCCTCAGCCGACCATTTAATGTTCATCTCCCTCTTTGTCATCGATACTCCATGGATCTTGCAGCTGAGAAGTGTGTCTGAAGTGGTCCTCCAGTGGTCCTCCAATTTGCGATTTTCACGTTGGCAGAGTCCAACTCTTGGCTGAGAAGCAATGGATGATGAATAGTGGAATCAGACAACTTCCGTGTTGTGTCGTCTGCCTGTGACAGGAAGCAATATACAGCGCCCCCTCGCGAGTGCCACTCAAATCGCTTACCGCGGCTTGGCAAAGAATATATGTTTACATCGAGACAAAAAAGTCATAAAAAGATGGGTAAATCGTCAAGGACTCGCGAGCTCCTTGTGGCTTCTATATTTACAGGTCCCCAAGGTACCAGTAGACGATGAAATTGGTTTTTCTTGATTTACGTTCTCTCCATTCTGTTTCCTAAACATCTCCTTGTATACGTAACATGATATTTAAACACAATTAGCATGTAAAGATGGCACTTGAAATCCCATATCATGAAGTTATCAATGCAATTTACCTACATGTATTCTGATATGAACAGTTAAACAAAAACACGGAGTATAGTGACTGAAGTAGGAATGCAATTTTGGCTGTACTTAGATTCTCTTGTTTTGGTTTTCACTCTTCCAGATACACGGAGCAATTTTTCTTACAAGGGAATATCTTGCTGTCATTTTGAATTATATTGCTATCAAATCTTTCGTGTATACTTTTGGATATATTTAGAGGGAGAGAAAGTTTTTCCTTTAAAGATGGTTTGAACAAGATTGATTTTTGCCATAAAGGTCGTAGTTTGAAAGCGGTATATGCTGTTGGACACTTCTTTGGTATTACTTTTACAATATTTACGCGAAAGAATATCAAATATGGTCTACAAAGCCATACATTGGTTTTCTTTTGGGTTTTGATATAATAACCATTTACATATTTACACTATGATTCTGTCTACGTTTGAACAAAGGCGCAATCTTTGAGCGCCACACATATCTGTCACCAGTCAGACATCTCGACAAAGATGGCAGCCACTTTGAAGCAAGCTCAAACAATTACCGTTCTTGAAGTTCGCACCAAGACCACTTGAAAGGTGCTCAATTTCTTTGATGCCACTCTTTTCTGATTTTCAGCGAACGAGGAAGATTCTTCAGATTTCTTTAATGGTACCGAAAAGAGCTTGGTCATTTGAAGATGCTTCCATAGTAGAGATGAGAGACATTGCTTTTTTATTCATCGAGATGGTGCAAAAGTGAAGGAGTTTTACCCAATAGACTTTATTAGGGGGGAAATGACCATACTAGAATGATTATATCAGACTGACCAACGCCATTTGACATCTAAACAAAAGACGTTTTGAGAATTTTTGTCTATTCAATGCATAAATAATGCCTAAACCGAAGGGAAATAGATCTTTCATACGTAAATCTTCGATATGATAAATTTTTAGTTTCAAGTAAAACTGAGTAAGGAAAAGTAAAAAGAAGGTAATTAAACCAGTAGTTTATTTCAACTAATAAATGTCATTACAAAGATTTCAGAGCTACGTTTTTGCACCAAGAGACCTACTATAATTGGTATAAGGGGAAATGGTGGCACATTCAACTGACACATACAATTCTTATATCTTATATATTCATACACAAATTCTTATATCATGAGTCATGCTTCAATTTCAGGTGTCCGTTATTCCTCGCCCTCGTCAAGAAAAAATCACTTTTAAAACTTCTTTATATTGATATAAATGTATTTCGGTCAATGTAACAGTAGGAAAAATATCACAGTTACAACTCGAAACTGAAAAATATTTTTCGTTACTCATAATCCCTTTTAAATCTTTTACTACTTCTTTTAGTCCTCCATGGCTGTGTATAAAACTCAAATCTTTCATTCAGTATTCAGGGGCCTCATACAGCAAGTCTAGATAGTACCCATATAAATGAATCTGCATGCCTAGTAATATATAAATTGATTATTGCATTATTTTTGAAAAAGATATATTTCATAGACTAAATCCTATGGAACAGAAGGCTAATATATGATTACTAAAACGCCTATTGCATTTTAAAAATGAATATATCATAGACTTAATTTAAATTGTAAAATTTATATTTGTGAAAAATAGAACCATTTTAATTATAATTTGGATAAGAACGAAATTCATATATGTACACACATTATATCACAGATTCGGATTAAATCTATGCCATCATGTATCATAATGAGTTGTAACCTAATCAGCGATGTTCAAGGCAAATATAATATAATATAATATAATATAATATAATATAATATAATATAATATAATATAATATAATATAATATAATATAATATAATATAATATAATATAATGACTCTTCCCACATTACGACAGAAAGTGTATAACATGAAGAAACGTCTAGCTATCGATTTTATAGTTTTAATTTAATTCGAAGTATAATTTACCTTTATGCTAAAGTATGGCTTCTGTCTTTGAGCTCGCCACAAGATTGATCACTTAGTTTTCTAATAGCGAAATCTGATATCAAGCAATGACGATATTTGACGTGGAATCACGAGATTTTCGCAGATGCCATTGGAATTTGTTTCTTTAAAAGGTGATGTGGTACATATAAACGTCATACAATATTTAGTTTTATATAACTTATTTCTATCCTCTCAAACCTTAAAAATGCTTTATCAACATGATTACTAAAAAGAATTGCAATAGCGTAATGCGAAGCCAAATTGAGTGAGATGATAAAAAAATTAGAACCAAGAAATGCCAATGATTACAGAAACGTGTCGTTCATAAATACACTAATGTGACAATTATGCAACTACCTTGTCACCGATTATCGAGTGCCCGATAAAAAAATCATACTAGTTTTATGTCTGAATTACAATGATTTGAACTTGCAAATATCTAACAATGACAAATATAAGACAGCCATGAAGCAATCTCTCAAACAATTTCTTTACCAAGGATAATACAACGCGGGAGTAACTATAGTTTTTCTATCCTGAATCAAGTGTTATCAAAATGAAAAGGGAAAGTCAGCTATTTCGTAATTCGCGTTAACAGATTATTTTGATTATGTAAACTTTATTAACAATAATACCTTATCATTCATATGGTAACTGAATTTTAACACCGAACTTGCACTGATCAGCGAAACAAAGCCGCGACCACCACAACCACGCGCGGACGGTCATCCTTTTACTTTGCTTTGCAGGACAGTGGATCCGGGGCGACAACAAAAATCACTTTGATGGATTTAGTTAGGCATGAGTAAAAGGACACCAAAGTAATGTTTCTGGTACTTGATTGGTGAAAGAATTCCGAATATCGATAGGGTGTGTTGCCTGGTTGCCAACGCATCAGGGTGGTTAGTGGTTGTGTAAGGGTGAAGTGGCCCCGAAATCATATGGGTGGGTCTAAGGCTATAAAAGGACCCCTTAGGTTCACAGTCCCCGTAATTATTTCACTCTTTTCAAAGAACACCGGTCGTTGACGTTAAGTTATATTTTAAACGTTCGGTAATTAACGTTTGATGTAATACTTGCACATAATCGTTAAAAAATCTGCATAACGCTTCATATCAATGAAGTGGATATAATACTTCACTGTTGATGTCATACTTACGCTTACTCGTTCAGTAATCTATATAATACTTCACAATAGTTGTCGTAGAGAAATCCATACCAATGTGAAACTAAGAAGGATTGTCATTAAGAAATCAAAACCATGAGGCAACCCGACATTGACTTTGGATGTATACCCTGTGAACTATCGGCTCTAAGCTCTCTGTAACGAAGGTAGATCAGATTTCCCTCAACACAATGCCGTAGTGTGAGAAACAGTAATAGAGACATGGATTAAAACGCCAATTAAATGCTCACTCTGAACGTGTCACTGGGTCTACGTGGGGCTTTATTTGGACGCTTTTCTCATGAAAGATTTAAGCATTTTGTAACGTGATAAGGATCTTATTATGACCTGTCTCGCTTTGTTATAAGACAATTTAGTCAGTGGTTCAGTGTGCCCCTAAATGAGATACACGTTATTATGAGAATGGAAGTATGCCCTTTGACACAAGGGACGTCTGACGGTATTGTCATATGCCTGTTGACTTCTGGTTTTATTGTAGTTCTGTCTTGAAATCTTCTAGTGGGCGTGTGATTCCAAGATATCATTGCATGGCATTATACGATATAATTTTTTTAAATGAAATTTTATACAATATTAAGTTGATTCCTAAACTGTGTTTCCTTTCACTATCTTCAACTACAATCGATGTAATTAGGTAAAAATAAACGCAAAGGTAAATGTCATAAAATAAACAAAATTGATGTCATTGAAATGTGTGACAAAACTTCTTATACAATAATCTTAACAATTATTTATGTCAATGATCATAATTATTTCTGAGATTTAAAAAGGATTTTGCTGGAATTGAAAATTTCAAAATAAAATTACCATCAATTTGAATTTAATTACATAAAATTTCCCAATAAAGCGCTATTCTATAACGCTTAAAGGAACGGCTCAGACAGAGCCCACATGAGGGTGGCATCGCTCACGAACTGCGGACTTCGAACACTTAACATTTGAAATAAGTTCCATTTTGACTAAATCCGACTTTAATGCATCTGACAGCGGTAAAGCATAGTGAGACTCAAGGAAAGCTGAGACGAGAGACAGAAGAGCGGCCGCCGATGAGCACAATAACTGTCCCGGTGAGTGCGGGGCCTCCGTGTCCACGATCCCGTGGCTCCGAATAGGGAAGATCTGCCAGACAGGCTTCAAGAACGAGGAGGGGTCTTTAACTCTCGCCATGTCGGAACCGCCAAGGCGGTTGCTAAAAACTATTGATCTTAATAGACTTAGTGTGCGAACAATTTCTTCCATATCCCATTAATTTTCCTGTTTTGGATTTCCAAATCAAGTGTAAGAATTCACCGCGGCTAGTTATCGCATCGCACGTCTTCGGGCAAAATGGCGCCGTTGCATGCGGCTTTCGGTCCGAGAGGCAAGGAGGTTTGGTTTGTGTTGTGTTCGTGTAAGGAAAGCCACGGCCCCATCGACGTACTAGCGTTCTTACAACTCCGTCCTTTCATAATGTGAACTCAAGTGCGGCGTAACGTGAAGGCAAACACGCAATGTCAACCAATGGGTAAAGCAAGTTCAAATTTACAAATTACGGTTTATTTTCGTTTAAATTGTGGATAAATTTACTGAACGCACGCTGTCTCCTCTGATGCAAGCTTGATTACAGAAATTAAATCGTGTAAGGAGTTGAGCAGTATCTATTACTACCAGCGGTAGATGGCGCAGAAATCATAGGTGCTGTGCTGAGCTGAGGTCATAGAATGTCGCCTATCAGATTGGTTTTACACTATCTGCAACCTTCAATCCACAGGAATCCAAAAATAATTCCTTTAATACCATTTTTACATCGTAATTTAACATTTATCAACTTTTTGATTTCCCATGATAATTTGAGTAATTTTCACATTTTTATTCGAATATTACCGAGTACTTAGTACTCAAGATACGGGTCACTTATCGTACAGATTAACGGGTGTATAAACGTCTTTGTGTAGTTTAAGTGTTGTATTCATGTGTCAGAGGACAATGGTAGTGAAGACACATCCCGGACAAGAAGCCCAGACTCTGAGTGCACATCTCTTGGCCCCGAGTGAAGACGCTGATAAACACAGAAACGCCGGATCTCCCTCCTCCTTCCCCTCTCAGTACCTCCCAGTCAACAAAAAACAGGTTGCTTGTTCCTTTCAAAGCATTCTAGTTCTGTTTTCAGTCACAATAGCGCCCTAAGATACGCTCCGCTGCGGCGCAATTGGGGATTAATAGATAATTTTCCCCAAAAACCTCAAGTTGAGCGCTCGACACAAAACGAACTTTTCGAGCCATTATGTTGCCTGGCCCTTAACACTGGGAGCTGAAGCGTGAAAATAGCCTGATTCAGAGTTGGAGGAGTGAATGAGGGTTGTGAGAGCGCACAAGTCTGTAGGGGCGTTCCCAGGTATCCGCACCCATCATTAGTACAACCCCTACATCACTCGTCACTCACGGGTAAACTAGACTCCGGGAAACTCTGATAACATATCTTACTTCATATATAAAATTAATTTCAAACAAATATTTCAGTCTATGAGAAAGGTTCAGTCTCTGATTGATTATAGTTTGGGTATTTGAAATATAAATAAGGACTTTGAAAGGAGTAACACAGGAAATAAATTTTCTGCGAGGAGACGTTTCTTATCTGATATCTAATCGTTCACCTGATTAACAGCAGGATATAAACCACCTTTCATTTCCTACTATCCACCCGATGAAAGGGTACACATATACTGGTATATGCTGTATCTTCATAATAAAAATGAGATCAAATCCAGATATCATTTAGAAAAATATATATTTCTCATTTTTTCCACTATTTCAACTCGTTACTATTCCCTATATTAAGTAGGCCAGTGGAGATATCATCCATGTCACCAATAAGTTATCCATCACAACCTAACATTCTAATGAATCGTGTGTAAGTCAGCCCGTTGCACAAAACACTTACAATTGATTGTAACCAATGTTAAAAGAATGGGCTACAATTGAATGTAACTCTACAAATACTTGAACTTGGAACAGGCCGCAGGACGAAGGTATTGTAACACGAAGTTTTCATGTGGAGATATCATCCATGTAATCAATAAGTTATCCATCACATCCTCATAATCTAATGAATACTCCGTGTGTAGGTCAACTTTCACCTCCACAAAACACTTACAACTGATTGTAAGGCTACAATCAATTGTAACCAATGTTAAAAGAATGGGCTACAATTGATTATAACTCTACAAATACTTGAACTTGGAACAGGCCGCAGGACGAAGGTATTGTAACACGAAGTTTTCATGTGGAGATATCATCCATGTAATCAATAAGTTATCCATCACATCCTCATATTCTAATGAATACTCCGTGTGTAAGTCAACTTACACCTGCACAAAACACTTACAACTGATTGTAAGGCTACAATCAATTGTAACCAATGTTAAAAGAATGGGCTACAATTGATTATAACTCTACAAATACTTGTAGAAGGACGAAGGTATTGTAACACGAAGTTTTCATGATTTCTCCGTATGTTTTGCAATCTGTCTAACCACATGAGGTTTTGCTAGTTGTAGTCAGAGCTCTTCTGACAAATGAGTTATCAAAAACGGAATGGGACCAATGACCAAATAGACAGCGTTCTGTTTAGTAAAATAGGGGACGATTTGCCGCAACTATTTCTGCCTTGGGGTAACACCAAAATCAATACTGACTTTCTTTCTAGTTTTTGTGTCTACAGTCATTAAACGCACTAGTGCACGCCAAAATTTCGTAAACACAACGAAGGCACATGTAGATACTGCATATCTCTCGATCTTACTCACTATATTCACTCAAGTAATCTACCTCGTAAGCTATTTAACAAATATTTACATATTCAGGTAGTAAAGTGGATTTTTAAAGGCCGGAAGTATTTAATGTTACGTTACATTAAATCCGCATGAACTACGATATCGGAAATATTAAAATTTTGCTCATAACCAGAAAAGCGGAAACGGCAGCCGCTATGGTCAATCTAATAACAATGCTAATACTGTGTTATTAAATCGGTTAATTTACAACATTGCTTTCATAAAACATATTTCATGATTTGTTCTCAGTGCAATAAATTCAATAGCTGCACACAATACTAGTTCAGCCGTTTCCAAGTGTCAATAATTATCCGTTTTGTGCATAGCTAACCATATATCTTTATATGTTTAAGCCGACAGCGGCTGTCTTAACGTTTTCATTGTTGATTGCAGGTAAATTGTAAAGAATGTTTAGTATTTCATTGCATCGATAGAAAACTTTAAGTGAATGCATAAGTCCTCGTAAACCTTAAAATAGCTCATGTAAACCGTAAAAGCGTGCACTAGTGCCTTTAAAGTGACTCAACGATGACAAACATCTCTACTTCTCCATCACTGTGTTGCACAAAACGAAATTTGACTGTTACACAATGAGTACGTCTTTATAAAGATAAATTTGTAAATTATTGAAAGGTTGGGTTTTTAAGACAAGTTTTAACCTTAATAAGGCTCTCTTATGTGAATAATGTGAATAAATTCCTTATCGAACATCAATATTTTATATCGAAAAAAAAACAGGTTTTGCAATAGTTTTTGCAGGTGTACAGTTTGATTAAAACCGACCGTGTGCCATGGAATTATTTTCAGAATATTGCCTTTACTGGTACACGACATCGTTCGCTGGTGTCCTCTCGAAACGGTCTGACTACAGTCCATGTAGATACATGTTCTTTTACCAGCTTCGTGGAGACACAACAGACCAAAAACAGCAGACCTAACTCCTGGCCTCTGATACCAAAAGCCGTAGTTGAAACTTATTTTATTGGCCAAGAGAACTTAAATTAGAACATTCGACTATACGAACTTCTCTCAGACCGTTGTATAGAGGAAACTCCCGATGAATGTAGTTCGTAACAATAACAATATTTTGTTTCTTTCGTTGGAACAGGGTCGATCAAACTGAAATGAACTTTGATTACATCGATCATAACATTTGATCATCGGCACAATGCTTACATTTAAACAGTCTCTTAACATCTGATCTACACGGGTCAAATGACCTTTAACCTTTCATGGTTTCTACCAATCACAGGCCTGCTTTGATTTCGAAAGATGATTTCCTTGCTGCATCGTTAATTGGCTGTAGTGAAAGGTTAATTGGTATGATCGCTTTTGAGCAGTAAGTACTTAGATCAGAAACTGATGTAGGGTTCGATCTTAATTTAATGAGATTGCCTTAGCCCGCCAATTACCGCTTTAAAAACTTGACACGAACTGAGCTTTTGTCCTTGTGCTCTACGTGAGTTTTTCGTTTTCACAGCTCGTCTGAACACCCGCCTTTCCGCAAATGATACAAATACATGCTTGAGTATACCCTGAAATGATGACTGAAAAATAAACTTCGAACTCCACCATTTTGAAGCTAAAGAGTTTAGATAAAGCTAGAAATATATCATGTGATGAACATCTATCATTAATGTAAATGGTACAACTATTACATCTCTGTATTAAACAATGAAGGACCAGCCTTCCGATGGAATAAAAGGGCAAATAGAAGGCTGTCGGCGACATATTTTAAGAAATCGTAAATGTAGTAATCGCGTGTTGTAATCTAGTAATAAATAGGATTTCATGAAACTAAATTTCTTTCCGTTAAAGGGGAAGAAGCACGTTTTTTCTGAAATTTTATTTTTTCAAACAAATATAAATCAATATATTGATAATAAAGATTTTAGATTATGTCGAATGTATTTTATGCAGAAGGTCAAAACATCTCATGACTCAACTCTATAAACCGTAATCGTAGAGGAAATAATTATATATCAAGCAAAAGCCACTGGCGGCCATTTTTGTGTGAAGACCTTTTAACCATTTCAGGTAGGGAAATCTGCATAGCTTAACCGATCATGGTACGTTCATTTTTAAAGCGCTTCTTTTGATTAAAAAACATTTTCTCGCCGTCAGAAACATTTATTTCGCTTTCGTGAGATCACTATATTTATCTAAAAACGTGCTACTGTCCCTTTAAATGTAAGACTGTCTTTCCTTATATAATCTAAGTATTCAAAACGTTAGATAAAACATACACAAATGAGATGATTATCGGAGAATGTCAACTTATTTTATCATTATGATGTTTATTTCAAGTTGAACTCTCCTTACTTTTTAATAAACATCCGAATTAGTAGTTATAAAATTTACAAAGGAAAGTTGCATATTTCCTCGAGCAAAAGACTAAGTTATTCGAAAATTAATTCTCATTCAATTTTTATATGTTCTGGGGGTATGGATAGAATCCGACATTTTCTCCGCCGATTTATTTGGGTCTGACATTAATCACGCTATTTTGGTCTCATATTTCCTTTATGACAGCCGTAGGTTCTCGCGCGCCGGATCTTAGTATTGATGCTCAAGGGAACACAGCTCAAGTTACACCGGTTCCGGAAATTATTTTAAGAGGACTTTATCTTACCTTACACCGGTTAAGCGCAACCGACAACCCTGTCTTTAGTGAGGCATTTGCGGTGTTATCGCAATCCAAAGAGACCAGTTTTGGCGTCTACGAGTCGTCCTCCTCGACAGAACTGCATGGGGTGAGAGGGAAGAGCTGGGATATCCGGGTGACGATGATATTTAGCGTCCAAGTCGAGGGGGACGGGTAGAGGGTAGGGAGGGGAGTGGAGTGTGCCCCTTGTTAAGCAACATGTATGCGAGTAACAAGAGTTTGGGGGAGACTTTCTCAAATGGGTGGACGAATTAAAAAAAGTCTGTCAAATTGTGCCAATCCTTGCAATTTTTATTGTGTAGAATCTAAAAAAGCAATGAAAAGTTAATGTTTTCAAAATGCTTTCGAATGATTAATTCGTTCTTAGGAGTTTCAGAAATTGTCATAATCCTAATTAGTTGCGTTTGCGTTTCTTATGGGACATATAATTACAGTTGATCTATACATACAAGAGAATGAAATTCAACGTCTTTTGGTTTCAATAAAATGAAAATATGCTCTTGATTTAGATCGTAAAATCTTTTCTTTCGTCCTAAAACCGATGTGTAGAGGTCCTGGACTCACGATTTCATTTTGTCTGTTATATGATTCTACTTACCCCAATAATACAGTATAAGCATTTTGAATCGACTATCGACTAGGATCACTCAACGCCAGAAAAAAAAATAGTTGCCACCCTCTCTGTTCCTTGGCAGTTGACTTGGCGGTGAAGCCAATTATTTGACAAGCATATTGTGCGTGAAACTCATTATGACACTCATTCGATGTCTTTTAGTGTTTGTATTGTGTTAGCCTTATCATACCTGATAGATTAGGTGAGTGATTAGGTAGACTTGATGTAGAATCCATATAGCGTTCAAGAGTTGACATGAAAATTAGATTTGACTGATGTACACATGAGGAGAGTCGTGTTACAAAGTTCTTGGTACTAAATATTTCACATATGCTTCATTTATCATCATGCAAAGAAATTATAGAAACGATTAGCATCTTGGTTAAATAATTCAATTTTTATTAAATACCAATATTGTGGCGTATGCTAAATATTGTGTTTCGTTGTTCAAAGATATTAAAAACATTCTTCTACTATACGCTTTGTTGTGTAAATACGTGACAGACAGCAGTTTGTATCTTTATCGAAATAAAACAAATTTCATACCTTACCTCTTAAAGTTTGGATACATTTTCAGTTATAGATTACTAGTATGTACTATGATTGCCACAATGTTTGTGAGCATTGTGGTGACAATGGTTTGTAAGGCGCTAGCAGCTTTCGTCGCTATTATTAAAGGTTTTGGCCTTTCTGCTGTCATATAGGCCGTCGTGTTTATGAAATATTACCGAAACGGAGTAAGAACCCAAATCAATTCATCTGGCACCATAAGAGACTTCCAAATGAGCAGTGGCAACTTCAGCAGGCTATGAGCAACATCCAGTGTGGGTGTGAGGCACAGTGTCAAGAAGCAGGGAGGGAGCATTGTCTGTGACAACAGTTGGGGAGAACGGAAGCTGATCGCCTTTGAATCTGTGCCAGTCTCTCTCACTGTCTCTCTATATGGCAGAACCGAACGACGTCGTTTTGGCTTCATAAATCTAAGAGCCCGAATAACATTTCGCTCAAAAGTGTTTGTATTATTTTACATATTTATTTACGTGAAAGGGCGTTAACCGACATTCCATGCATGAACCGATGTTGACGTAAGAATTAGTTAATACTACAAATAATGGTAAGTATCATCGACCGATTATACATTTCAAATTTATTTTACTCTCACTCCATAATATCAACTACTCTTTAAAATAACAAACAAATTTTGTGGATTGACGTCTTAACTAAATATAATGTAACTCTCGTTCCAGAAACTGAAAGTCATATCATCAACTGCCAAATTCTATTCAAACGTCATCAATGCAGAAACGATAAGTTATTAATTTCATTTTCAGCAGATTGTGGCTGAACATTAACAAACTGAAGCTGCCATGTTTCAATTAACTTAGATATTTCAGCGTTGTTAGTAAAACAGGATTTTCTGGATAAAAAATTCTTTAATGTAAATGTACATGGCGTTCATTTCATTTGTATATAAGAACATGTACTCCTTCATCGGGCCATTGTATGCTTCATAAACCATCATGTAATAGTTGTTGATACAGGAAAAGTACATGAGATTATTCATTCATAGAAAAGTAACATGTAAGAAATGGGCAAATAACTCACAGATAATATATATTTTCTCAAATAGTCAATCATCAACTTCAAAATTCTATTCAGACAAGAATAAAGATGTCTGTTTTCACATTTATTTTCTTTTATATTTCACTGATGAATATCCTTCCTCCTCTGTTTCTCGTCTCAACATATGTTTTCCACGCGAAGCCATTCTCGGGGTATAACGGTCGTGGACTAAATGATGATGTAATTTGCAGGTGCCTTTTACTCTTTGATGTGCGCGTCATATTCATAGAGAAGATTAATTGCGCGATGCGAGCCGCTGTGCAGAACACAGAGATTCTGGAAGTGTTTTTCCAGAGCTCGGGACAAGCTTTGAAGTTTCTGCACTGTCCATGCTTCCTAGCTCTGCTTTACTTCCCTCGCTGGATCGAGGTTTTAACAAGAGTATATCTACAGTGTGAAATCTAGCGACGTGGGCAAAACATGCCAACACTTACACTCCCGTTAGATCATAAATGAAGATATAGCATTGTGTTTTATATTGAAAATATAAGTTGAAAGAGAATGTAGATGTCCATTTTCTTCTGTATTTGAAAGGTTTCCTTACTATACAAATGGTAGATCTGGAAAAGGTGTTGAATACAAAATCTCTTGCCATCTATTGTTTTCCAAAATGATTTTCTGTAAATACTGAAACTGACAATGGAAGGTCTCTAAACCGTTGCAAGAGTTGTATCAGTCACATATTGATACAGTCATTCATGTAAAGGGAATACCATACACAAATTTAGTTTACCTTTCGGAGTGTTTCCCGAGTAAGTAGAGCTGGTAGTAGGTTAAAGATTCTTTTTACAGTTGTCTATCTATCAGAGATGTAATTTCGATATATGTTTTGAAGCTGTAAAACGATTTATTTAATCATATTTCACCTTAACGTTATATTTCCTTTAAATGAAAAAATATGCCTAAATGAAAGTATTTGAGTGTATCGATATGCTTATCTCACAACTTCCTATTAATCCATGTGATTAGGGGTATTTCATTTGGATATTCTCGGAGAGTTTGTTACATCCCACCTATGATTCCTTGTTTAATGGTGCCACAGATAACAAGATGGTAAAACTTTGCTTTATTACTGTTCGCTGTTATATACGTGTGCAATTTCCGCAATGCGGTCCTATTCTATTCGTATTCGATATCAATGATAAAATTGGGAGGTAAAATTTATATGTTCAGAAATTATCCCAATGATAATCATTGCAGCTTTTTTTGTAACGAAAGTAATTTTTTTTTATCGATTTGACACTTTTAATCATTCATTACTTTTTAGTTTACGTTTAGTTGTATATCTGTGAATTTCGGTACTTCATAATGAGAGGAACGGGTATAGGTGGAAAGCTTCAATTACAGTGTATTGACGTTATGATGCTGAAAGGTGATGTGTTTTATAAATGGTAACACGCTAGTGTTTATACGAGCTTATCAAACACTAATCTTGCAATAAATATTCAGAGATTTACTGCTTGAATTAAAACCGCAAAGATATATCAGCTAGGTCGTTATGGCGGACGTATCTCTGACGTACCGAATACATAATACCACGATAACAGGGATATAAACCATGGCGCTAATCTGGAACCAAACACGCCAAGAGAAGAAAGGATCGCCCCTATTAGTTGGCCCGTGTTGGAGCGGTTGCATAACACTAATTTCGGGAGGTTTGGAAGCGACACTGTCAGTCTGTGAGATACCACTAGGTCGATACGTGTTAGACCAACGTTTACTCTCGGAAATACGAATTTAGTCAATAAACCTTGTATTGGTTTTTTATAATAAAATCTACAGGAGACTAATATTTCACAACAAGCTCGCCAGTCTACTTATAGACTTGGTCCGGATTTCGTACTATTTTAAGGTCTGGCTGACGGACCAACTTGGTGCCCACTTCGCGCTTGTGGAAGACCGTTCGCCAAAACGTGTCTGTCTTTTCCAAAAGCCAGCTGTTGGCTTTGAAGGAACAAAGTCTGCGAGTGCTTGCAGGAACATGTGATGAAGGCAGGAGCGGGTGTTATTGTTGCGTTGAAGGTAACTCTACCTTCCTGGCTTCCTGTAAGAGCATCTGAGTAAACAGGCTGGTCAGGGGGTAGCCAGCTCGGGCGCAGTAGTTAAATAAACCCAGTTACTTTTGAGGAACAGATTTGCTATACCGTGCTCTCCCGTGGTATTTCAGATTTAAACTGTTGCTTCTGGTATGGAGGGAATGGGTTTAGAATAGCTCTGAGGGGAGGAGGGGGTCGGATGAGACGCTTGAGCCGGGAATGGGATGGGGGAGGAATGCTGTAACACATTAGGGGGTAAGGCGAGATCACACGGCTGGGCTGGTAGCCCGGGGGAGGTAGGGATTGTGACACACCGCTCAAGTTGCACCCCCCGGGATATGTGGGTAGATAGAAGTGGCACAGGTTTCTCAACACCAGCTCCTTGTTCATAAACTGCATATCGCATTATTATCTAACTGTATATTTGTCAGATATCATAGATTGCTGTGTTGTGACTCAAAATCTTGATTAGAGACAAAGAATGTAAAATATGACAAATAGACACCAACCATAATAATCTAGAAAACAGTATTTTTACTATTATATTCGAATCTTGATGACTACTTTTATGAGAATATTGCATGGTATTGCATATTTGAGTTATAATTTCAAAGAAAAATACAGTTGCAATATAACTATAGCTGCCAATCATATCTTTCTAGTTAGGACAACTTTCCCTTTCCTCGCGATCTGGCGAAGTTATCTCCCTTGTCCCCCAGATCAGGTAGTCCTAGTTACCTGAGCACCGGCAGATCGAGTTACGAGCCCTTCATCCCCCTGATCCAACACCACGGTGTGTCTGTCCAGGTGAGATTGTACCCTTGCTTTTAAGACAACATACAATTAATAAATCACACTGTGACAGCCATACCCGGTTAATCTCTCACCCAGTCGATCTTCTGGCACGGAAAACCCTTTAAATCCTTCCCAACCTAGCCATGACTACCCTACCCGGGACCGGAATTTACCTCCCGACCTATACTGACGGGTGACTTACATGTACAAACCTAACAGTTTCATGAGAAAATGACAGCTGTAATACCTTTGTAAATCTGTAGCATATTGTAAAAATAAAAAAATTCTAAGTTGGCCTGAATATATCCATTTACCGAATTAAAACTATATGGTGTTGACAAATGTGTCAAAATTCTGAGGAAATGAAACCGACAAAAACTGCAGTACCATGTCAACCTGTTTGAACCAAATCCATCCCGATACATCTACCCTCCCGAATCCTTGAGTTTCGGGTTGCCATGGAGACAAGCCTCTTGCTATTTCAATCAGCTCTAGGTAAACAATCGACGACTAGACTAAGTCCACAAACCCTGTCTTATATCACACCTCGGGTCGGAGCTGTGCCTGTAGTGAATTGATTTCCTCAACACCCGGGTGTCACTGCCCAGTGTCAACAACAGTGGTTCACGTCTCTGCCGGGCTATACCCGACACTTAGTACTTGGGAGATGACCCCACTCACATCTTGTATCAACTGGATCCTGTTAACAGTCCACCACATGGACTTGTATCAACTACCCCTGTTAAAGATGTACTCCTTGCATCAACGACAACCCTCAACCCGTTAAAAATTACTACTTTAAACGTTTTTACTGTTATAAATCGATGCCTTGTATTAACGAGAACCATTAACGAGTAACTACATAAATCAACCTAAACCGTTAAAAATCCACCCTTTGGACCTTCCGGAACCGTTAAGGCCACTTAGAAAATATTCCATCACCGCGAAATATTACTTCTTTGCTTATACCTTACTGTCAAAGGTTCATTTCTTGAATCAACGAGAACCGGTTCTATCTCAAAGAAGTGTTAAAGAGCAAAGCCTTGAACTGTTCAGATCCATTGAAGGTCCCCCTTTTCATCGACCAGAAAACAAAAGTCAACTCTTTCCTGCAACCAGAATTATAAATGGTCAACTCCTTGAACCCACCAGAATTGTTCAAAGTCAGCTCCATTCCAAGAACCACCGGGAACCATTATAGCCCCCTCTTTGTTCTAAATGTAACCATTTAAAGTTCGTTTATGTTTTCAACCAGATCATTAAAGGTCCACATCTTCATTGCAGGAACTGTTAAAGGTTGTCTTCTTGGGTATGAGCTATCATCTTGGAAACTTAATTTCAGATTCAATTAGCGATTCGAACCCTCAATCGTTCACTACCAAAAATAGGTTGACATTCCTAAAGGCCCTTTGCTAAAATCAATAAAAACAAATAATAAAAGACACTGTTTAGTAATACAGAGAGTGTTATAAAGTGGATCGCTATTGCTTCTTAATACAAATCAAATCATTCCATGAATAATTAGTTTTTGTTCCGAGTTACAATACAACCCACTCAACGATCTCGCACCATAACCGTACAGCAACACTCTTACAAATATTCGAGCTATCTTTACGTCTCTTTATACCTTTAATCTACATGTATATTTGTCCCTCTCCATTGGACTAACATCGACTATATTATTATTACAAAACCTACTGCGAGTTTTAAAAAAGCTCACGTCCAGACTTTTATACTAGACAACAACAAAAGTCCATTTCTAAAGTCGAAATGAACACACCGCAAGGCCAAAATATTCGTTTATCGATATGGTTTATTTTCATGTATCTTAAATAACATGGGGTTTGAAGATTTTAAACATGTAAATGCTGTAAACATCACTACTAATTTATATTCAAACTTTATACAAAGGAATGAACATAATAAAATATAACCTTGAGAATATGTAAACATAAAATTTTAATTGTTATGAAAGAAATTTTTATGATTATTTCCTCAATAAGCTAACATAGAACACGTGAACCTAATAATTGACTGAATTCTCTCAGGTAGGTTGTTGTTTCTTCACTCAAGTAGCTGTCTACATAGAAGTTGCCCCTCACACCTATCTCAAACCGTATGTGTTCGTGCTCCACGATCTTTTATTCTAAGTATTTTTATGTAGCGACATAACCCGTCCTGAGTGTACGGAGCATGTGTGAATGTATAGAAGGCTTTAATCAGGTGACGACCATACAACAACAAACTAGGCCCCGGCTGTACAAAGGCTACATTCTCACAGTCTGCTCCTTATTAAAATCCGGACACGATCTCGCCAAACCAAGGCTGTCACGTTGACCTCAAGCGAGACATTGCGAGATTTGTGAGTATGAACGCATGCTCAGTTAAGTTTCGCGGTACTTAGTAATACGACGAACCTGCAATTCTTCATTGTCCTTTAAAGTTTTTATTGGTCTTTGTTTGTAGGTGTATTTGTGTTATTAGAGGCCAGTATAGTTGAACTTGTCTGGTGTGAGGCTCGAAAAGCGTACTTGTTGACGAGTTAATCTGTAATTCAAATATAATCCCTGCATTTCAGACACCCGGATTTAGTTGTCATATGCATTGATTATTCAAAAGATTGAAATTTATTTTAGCATTGTAAGAAACTCAATCAGAACAACATTTCGACAAAGGGATTGCTGATGTTTTAGAATTTGAAAGATTCCTTTGAATTTTCTTTGATTTGGACACCGATTTGAGACTGGCGCCGACTGGACAGTGTCCATGCATGACCACTATGTCCAGTATTTGTACCAAACGACGATGTGCCTCTTTGAGCCTAGCATGTCATCCACATCCTAAAGAAATTATGAAAGAGGCCATTTATATTTTTAAAAATTGTCTCAATATGATCAAAATATTACAAGGAAATGTTAGTAACTTAAAGCTTCATTATATTCATCACAGTACACATTAAATAACAAACCCAAGGTTTTAAGATTAGTAATTTTTAAAATCTGATTTCACTGCATTATTGCCCGCCATGAAGTAGGGGATACGGCAGTCGGTAGTCTTTACGAATTGAAATTTCTTAAGAATTATGACTGGACATTTTTTTCGTCGTATGCACATACGTTCACCACAGTGAAAGACATAGTTTTCAATTAGGTTTCATGACCTTGGACTTACAATCACGGGCACAATAGAACCTGAACTGACCAATGTCAGCACAAAATATTGAAACGCATTCGCTGGATTCTCTTTAACATGTATCTTACACAAGCGTGTTCCTAGGAATGACTCAGGGTCCAATTTAATGACCTAGACGTTTTTTCAAAGGTCACAGCGAAACTTTAACCTGTCACAATTGGATATTGCATGTTAAGCTTGTCAGCATGGTATCTGAAAACCTTTTACTTAATTATCTGTAAATCTTTATAAACGTTGTTTCAAAGAAAGACAAATGACCCCGTCAAGATCGTAACCTTGCCATCATTTTCAAGGTCACAATCATGTTTTGATTTTTAAAAATGGGATGTCTATGACAAGCTTGTGTTTGGGATATCCTGAAGGTATTCACTTATGCTCCTCATATTTAAAACCAATCTTCTCAAAGGAGAGTCCGAATCGAGTTTGTGACCTTGAAAATATTCTTGTCACAGCCATCCGTTGACGTTATGAGAATGGGATAAGCATGTTATATTTGTCATCGATATATCGCGAAACATTTTGGACAGAGAAACTCATAAAAAAAATTGAAATTTACTATTTTCTGTTCAAAATCTCATTTCCTATCAAACCATGAACTCTACATTGTATACCTTTAATTTGGAATTGAAATGTTGTTCATGTTAGTTACAATTACTCGCTGTTATTCTAATCCACAAATATCCTAATCAAGGTCACTTATCAGAAAAACTAAAGTAACAGATCACATAAATGTCTAAATTTAAGACCAAGCGTAAACAGTCAATCGCTGTTGCACAATAAAACAATTTTATTTAGTTCATGTACACGACTCACATATAAGATAGCTGTAGCATTTCATGTTAGGTTTTTTATGGCCGAAACGGTTCTGAGTTTTCAAGTTGATTTTGCCAATGCTAAAATGGTTTCAAAGAAAAAATTTTATCACAAAGATTGCATTATTACAAGTTAAATGATAAAGGTTATGTGCTTGTTATTTCTATTATTACGTCGATTGCTCTGCGCAGTTGTTATTACTGACAATTGAAGCCTACAACGTAGTAATGCTACCATTTGTGACAGATATTGTGATTAGACAATTCCTATTGAGCTCAATTTTCAGAATATTTACTTTATTGCTCACAAATTTAATACTCATAATAACCTTTATAATCTTGCATAAATAGATTAAAAAGCAAGAAACCAGTTTCAGCAAATGACGTTTCTGATAGGCTTGAATTAAATAACACTCATTTCACGTCATGGAAATGGACATTACATTAAATAATACACTACTGATGTAATAGCCTCAACTGCATGGAATAAATAATGTATTTAGTTTTCCAGTGTGCGTGTCGGCGCAAGAAGCTCAACAAATTATGTTCAATGGCGCCCCTCGAGACTTCCGGTCACATGATCACTTCTAACAGGTAATCGACCGGAAGTACGGTATTGGAGGGAAGTTAGAAGTAATTTACCTACGCCACATTTGATTCAACATGGCATCGAATTATTTTCAGCTAGATTTAATCAAATTTCTCATCATTTGAAACGACATCAGAATCAATGCCGCGTATGAGCTACATGGCAGACCCAAATTATTATCTCTGGGATACTTCCTGTATTTGTAAATAATTCCCACTTGTGTGCAGATTCGAAAATGAAAAACGAATGATTTTTTTAAATAGAATAATAGGACTAAACTATATGTATTTCAGTGTTTCTTACGATTCCAAGGTAAACTGTCTTATCGTCCTACTGTAAAGTGAACCAAATACGCCGGCAAAATAAGGCGATACGGACACTAACGCTGATTTTGAGATGGTATTTTTCATTCATTATGGAGACAGATTCAATGTTGCTTTAAATGCGAAGAAATAAATGAACACGTCCAAAACGTTCGGAAAACAGACCTGTATACTCTGTAATTTTGAGAGGCATGTATCTGAGTTATGTCTTGTAACTTGTTATTCGCTATATCTAGACTTTCCAGTGTCGAATCATATCAGCGTCAGGACAATATTCACGGTCCTAAGGCTGACTTTTGAAATCTGAGGACCATGACTTTGAAAGTTTTGCTCCAGGGTTTTAAAGAAATCAGAAATCAGAATCAGATTCACAGTCCCCCGAGTCCATTTACCCACACTTGGGTAACAAAATAATAATAGTAAAACCGATTACCCCGACTTAAAGCATGTCTTAATTTATTTTTGTATTTAAAAAAGTTATTTTCCATGTCGTCTTCAAACTTGATTTTAGTCTCCGTTTGTATTCGTTCTGTAATAAGATATACCACACCCAATAACGCACCGGTAATCCTATTAATTTTGTATGCCTAGTCACCAAGACCTTGGGTGTATGTGCAAACGTTTGCGTACTTGTAGTTGCAGTATAATGCACACATCCCAAACGCTCGATATTGTAGCACTGTTTCTTCTGACCATCTATTGGTTATGAATTGGAAGGACATAACATTTTTATATGAAATTAAACGGGGTAAGTGTGAGTTCATCCCTTTATAAAATTCTCACTGTCTGCCAAAGCGAGAATATTGAGACTGTGAACGATTATTTATTCATGTGTTGTTACCATTACAACTTCGTTCAGCGCTTGAATATCCCGGAAGCTTTTTTAAAACGAAATACAACATATTGCGTAAAAGCAGCCGCTCGCTAATGTGTAAAAACCTTTCATCGTTTACTTGGTTCGATTCCCTTGAAACCAAACCAGTAATTGAATGTTTCTATAACACATGGCAGAGCCCTACATCATGTCTTCTATGGCACACAGGTGGGATATAAAACACAACTCAGTCACAAGCTCCAGGCAACCACTAACACGTGCGCCGGCCATTACCGGAAGTTGAAGG